>OY101442.1:60843604-61426783 GCA_956483585.1 Gymnocheta viridis | reverse complement strand
CTAACCTTGGCTGCCCCTCCCGCCGAAATCAAGCATGATTTCGCCATGATAACCTCTGGCCATTTTCTAGGGTTATCCCTTACCTTCATCTGGGTTATCTACATCGCCTTCCTACCCCAAAGAAAACCTTTACCCACTCATCCTCTTTTCGCAATCAAACACATTAAACCTTCCGATCTCATATCCTGCTACATACAATTTTATTAATCAATTGAGAAAAAACCCAATTTAACATTAGGTATTAATACAGTTAAAACTAATATATTTATAGGTACTTCATGTAAATTATTTCTCAAATAATAAATCTACAACTTATTCCTATGAAGTTAGTAAGTTTGGATTTTCTGTTACAATAATTCAAATATAATATTTCAGTTTCTTAGCATATTAAAAAAAATTCAAAATTGGGCCTTCAGGACGCAAAAAAACTGCCGTCTGGTACGTGACGTGTCGATATGTACGAGTATGTCTATGGTTGGAAAAATTTTGGAACGTAAACATATATATGTTTCTTCTTTTCCTGACAGTTTAAGGCAATCACCTACCAAATTTTGTGGGTAATAGGCCCCTTTAATGATTCTTGTAATTTCCCCCCTTCGAAAACCTAGTATGAGCTCACCCTTATCTCGACGGACTTTTCGTCCAAAACTGAACAATGATAATCTAGCTACGGTGTTTACCCTATCTGCACTACTTTAAAGAAATATATATATATATAAATTTATATAGTAAAAGTTCGTATCGGTCGTACGTCTGTTGTACTGAGTCAATTGGCAAAATACCTGGCTCCCCTCGTATGACTGTGACGGTGTACATGAGGCTTTAAAGGTTCTCCACCCGTTTCCCTCTATACTGGTGGCCGGCGTTGCATAGTTTCGTCCTTGGGGTACTTCTACCGGAACTAGGCTATCAGGTACGAGCAGTCTTCGTGGCGTTCAATGGGCTCGATGAATTTCCACTTCACGTACTGTAGTTGGTGTTCGGATTAGTACATCGATTTAGGTGTTTTTAATTCATTGGGAAAATCTTCATATATTGCTTCCTTAAACAGCTTTCGGTATTTTAAGTGTCTAGCACATTTTAAAAGGGTTTAAGCATGTACGCTCGTTTTAAAAACGTTTAATTACTTTTACGGATTTTAATACGTTTCACAGACTTTAATTAGATTTAAGTTTTTAATCCGTTTGTAAATTGTTAAATAGTTTTACGTGAGAAATTTTTTAACTAGCCTTCGGCGAGTTGAGTTGTTAGTGAAAAAAATGTCTTTCTTTATAGTTTTAGGCAAAAAAATGAAGTAAATTTTAACTTGTTAACGAGTTTTACTCAGTTTTAAGTAGGTCTAACCTTTTTCCACGAAACTTTAACAGGGTTTTGTATCACAATTCGTCAGTGACTTTTTTTGAACTAGTTTTAATAGTTTTCGCACGTTTGTACAGTTTCAGATAGTTTTATGAGTTTTAATTGGTTTGCAGATATTAAATAGTTTAACGAGTTTTAATTGCTTTGCACCTTTTCAAATAGTTTTAAGAGTTTTAATTGGTTTTCGCATTTTGAATAGTTTTAAGTATTTTAATTTGTTTGCACCTTTTAACTAGTTTTAGGAGTTTTACTTTGTTCGCATTTAGAATAGTTTTAAGCATTTTAATTTGTTTGCACCTTTTAACTAGTTTTAGGAGTTTTACTTTGTTCGCATTTTAAAAGTTCTAAGTATTTTAATTTGTTTGCTCCTTTTACCTAGTTTTAGAAGTTTTACTTTGTTCGTATTTTGAATAGTTTTAAGTAGCTTTTCTTATTTTAATTCATTTTGTTTAGGAATTTTACACTCGTGTTAGGTATATTTGAGTTGTTGAAAAGGAAAATTTGCACTTGCCTTATAAAATTTTAATAAAAAACTTCTAAATCGCTCTAGACCTTGTAGCATGTTTTTTTCCTTAACACCAGTCTTCAAGTAGCGCTAGTTAAGTTGTCTATTTATTATAGAATTAAAAAAAATATTTTTTTCCTGAACGACGTGCGCTCAACTTTTATTCATTTTCTCTTAATTCTAATGAGTATGTCTTAGTACACATGCTAATTCAAAAACTGACTATTCTCGTGAATAGTTTGTCTTATATATTAAAAATGTAAGTATTGATAAGGATTAGTTACTCATCTTTATCAATATGTTTACAAACTGTTTATTTCTTAAATTACTTTGTTTAGATATTTTATACGTACTTATCATATATTCTTTGTTATATAAAATTGTGTTCTTATCATATATTCTTTGTTATTAAAATGTGTTATTATCATATATTCTTTGTTACATAAAAATGTGTTATTATCGTATATTCTTTGTTACATGAAAATGTGTTATTATCGTATATTCTTTGTTACATAAAAATGTGTTCTTGTCATAACTAAGTATGATAACATTTTCTGCTTAACTTAAGTGTTAGGTTGATTCAATTCAAGGTTACGAGTATCTTTCTTAAAAGATAAAATTTAAATAATCAATCTACATACTCGTGTACCTTAACTTACATATTCGTGTACCTTAACTCTCCTCCTTCTTAAAAAAGATCGCCCCGATCTTTCCTAATTCTACCTAAAACTGTATTATAATATGCGTAGTATAATTCTGCTTGTTTCTTTTGTTTATAGATTAAGAAATATTTATACAATTTTAGTCCGAATATAATTATACCTATAACTGTTACTATTATAAGTAAAGAATAAAAGGTTGATCTGAAAGGATGTTCTTCATATGGAATAATGAATTTTCTAATTGAATCTATATTATTAAATGCATTTTCCTTATCTGATTCTATGATTTTTTCTATTTCAAAATCTTCATGGTGTTTGTTATGTATGGCTTCTACTAACCTATCATGAAGGTTCCTATATAAAATACCATCAATATTAACTTTGTCCGTATATGTAACTAAATGTGTTCCTGTTATTGATTTGTTTTCTACTGTGTGGTCTCCGTCTAATAATATTAAACCTTCATCAATTTCTAATAATGCACTGTTATATTCCTGAATGACTGTGCATTTGCTATTTTTATCTTCAAGAAGTGGAATTATACATGTATCCGTTTCGTTGTTTCTTTGACAAATATATCTTCCTAGATAATTTTCGCAATGGGTGACTCTAATATATTCTTTATTACAATAGGCAATTTGTTCATCTGTTTTGATTTTCCCATGTCGAAAGCTTATAGGTGTGATTTTGAAAAGTTTACAATGATTGTTGAGTATAGGGTATTTATAAATAGCTATAAATAAATCTCCTGTTCCAGCAATATGAACGTCTGCGTATTCTAATATGTTTATTATAGGTACAGTAATTAGTTCATGTTGTATTACTTCCTTTATATCGACAATGTTTAAAGATTCTGTTAAATATTCATTGTTTTTCGCAGCATTAATTGTCCTAACAAGTAGCATAAGTTGGTCATACACCTGTTCTATTATAAGGTTATTTGTTAATGTGTGATTGTGTAGTTCGTCAATTAATTTCTCAAATCTTGAATTAACTAGGCGTTGTTTTTGGTTGTTGTTTATTAATTTATTTATTGCTGTTTCCATTTCAATAAAGTCGTCATGATCCGGATTTCCTGTGATAAATTTCAATGCTGATCCTAGAAAGTTTAAGGATCTTGAGTACCGTTTGTGTTCATTTAATTGATCTGCTAAAGCTTCAATCTTCTTTATCCAGATAGTTTCTTGAGCAGTTGGTTTATATTCCTTTGTAACAATCTTCCTATATGGAGTTAAGATTTTCGTCAAATTAGTGACGTGAAAAAGATATGACTGGTCATCATATAAAAGAACGTCATCAGTTCTAGTTAGAACGTATTTCTGATTTTGCAGGTTTTTTAGTTCCATGGTTGCCTTGTTTATTTGGCATACCGCGGCGAGTAATATCAGGTATAATATCATCATTTTTGTTTAAAGTGTAGTTTTTAATATTGTTTTTATGAACTATTACTCCTCCCTTTGTTAAAATCGTGTCCTCACGATCTTCATGAACAATATGTTTTTTGTACTTAGCGTCACTTTTTTTCCTTAAATTCTTTATATTCACTAGAATTTGTTCTCCTTCTGTAAAGGTTCTGTGTTTTGTTCCTTGATTTAATTTTCCTAAAACTTTATCGGACGCTTTTTTTAAATTATTATAAATTTTTTTACTATCAAATTGGATAGTGCCAAAGTGTATTTCACTAGGTTTATGTTGAGTGACTGAATGTATCGTGTTGTTTAGTGCTTTTATAGCTGTAAATAATTCTTCGGTTGAACTCGTTTCATTCTGTATCTTTAATATTCTTGTTAATTCCGTTATCGTTCCATGTTCTCTTTCTATTTGACCATTTGCTGATGATCTGTACACTGGTGTGTTTATTTTATCAATATTGTGTTTTGTGCACATTATTTTTACTGCAGCTGTGTTCAAACATGGTTCGTTATCTGTCATAAGACGTTTGCAATTGGGATAATTATTAATGATAAGTTCTTCTATTTTTTCATCCATATGCGTTTTATCTGAAACTTGTCTCACTACGACGTATTTGGAGAATTTGTCGATAGCGCAAATAAATGTTTTATTTTCATTGTAATATACGTCCATGTGTATGAGCTGATTAGGTTCTGTTGGAATTGTAGCATCTCTCAATGGTTGTTTTATTGGATTTCTTTCGTATTTACCGAAAAGACATGGTGAGCATTTTTTGTTGTATGCTTTGCAATGTTTTCTCATATCGGGCCAGTAACATGTTAATAATATTTCTTTGATATTATTTTTGTAGCCTCTGTGTGCACGATTATGTGTAAATTCAACAATATTACGTTGTTGTTCTTTATCAATAATGTCTTTTAGTTTAATTGGTGTATGTATAAATGTTGTGTTTAAAAATGTATTTTTGATAATAGGAGCTACTTTGAATATAGTTTCTGCTGTCGCATGTATAGCTGTTATTCGTTTTGGTATTATCACCTTTTTTAATTCTTCTATCAAATTTTGTTCTGACGTATAATTTATTGTATGTCTTATTCTATTTGGAAAAACTGTACGTGTTCTTACTTCATTGATGTGTTTATTTGGTACTAGATCAATTTGTATACCATATGCATTAAATGGAGTATGAACAGTTTTAAATATAGTTTCTAAAGATGATTCGGCTGAATGTATGGTGTCTTCTGATGTCGTACTTAGTACATTTACAATGTGTCTTGACAATGCGTCTGCTACTACGTTTTCTTTACCTGGCTTATACTTAAGCTTAGCACCATATTCTTCAATTATATTCTTCCAGCGTTTCAGCTTTGTGTTTGGATTTTTATCCGAAATGGAAAATGTTAATGACTGATGGTCAGTAAATATTGTTAAGTCTGGACTTCCGTAGACATAGTTCCTGAATTTTTGTAATGCCCAAATTATGGCTAATAATTCTTTTTCGTTGGTACTGTAGTTTTCCTCAGTACTTGACAAAGTTCTACTAATAAAAGCAATCGGTTTACCTAGTTGTGTTAGTACTGCACCTAAAGCTATGTTTGATGCATCTGTCGTGAGTTCAAATGGTTTATCAACTCTGGGTTGTTGAAGTTCCACTTGTTCCTTTAAACAATTTTTTAATTTATTGAACGCATCTATGGCTGGTTGATCTAATTTTATTATAGTATTTTTACTTTGATTTTTTGTAACATTACCATTTTCTCCTCTCAAATGAACAGTAAGTGGCTTAGCTATTGTTGCATAGTTCTTTACAAACTTACGGTAGTAACCTGTCATTCCTAGAAAACCTCTAAGTTCCTTTAAATTTTGCGGAATGGGCAGTTTATCTATTGCTTCAATTTTTTCTGGATTTGTTGAGATTTTTCCATGCTTAATTACATGTCCTAAATATTCAACTTCTGTTTGAAAAAACTTACTTTTATCTTTGGATATTCTTAGAGTTGCCTTATTTAGGGCTTCGAAGACAATTTCAATATGTTTCATATGCTCATCAGCCGATGATGAATATATTAAAACGTCATCAATATAAACATAAGCAAATTTTCCAATGTAATCACGAAGTATTTCGTCTACGCATCTTTGAAAGATGGCAGGAGCATTTTTTAAACCGAAAGGCATTCTTTTATATTCATAGTGACCACCTAAGACAGAGAAAGCTGTCTTTTCCTGATCAGAATCTTTAATTTTTATTTGATGGAATCCTGATTCCAAATCAAGTGTTGTAAACAATGAGGCCTGTCCTAAATTTTGCAGTACCGTCGTAATATCTGGTATAGGGTATTTATCTGAAATAGTATTTTTATTTAGTTTTTGAAAGTCTACGACCATTCTACGCTTGGGTTGACCTGATTCGTCTAATCCTTTTTTTGGGACTGTCCAAATCGGTGAGTTGAAAGGGCTATTACTTTTTGAAATGATACCTTCATCAAGTAATCTCTTAACTTCCTTATTAACAAATTCATTGTCAGCTATTGGGTATGGGTACTGTTTTGTATAAATAGGATCTTCTGTCACTGTTCTAATTGTCGCTTCCAGTAGATTTGTAAAAGGTAATGGCCCAATGCCATTGTTTTCTTCCATTAAATCATCTATTCTTTTTCTATATTTTTCATATTTTTCATTAACTAAATAATTAATCTTAATTGTTTCTTCTTCCCCTAATTTAAATATCATTTTATCTAAATCTATTTTTCCTTTTAATGTTTTTAATCCTTTGTAACCTAATAATATATCAAAATCTTTTAATTCATCTGTTTCGTAAAAATCTAATATTTTATTAAATATTTGAGCAGTTTGTTTTTTTCCCAAAGTAGATGTACCGTGAATTGAATAAACCTTAACGTTTTCTTTTAAATTTTCAGAGTCACTTAACTTAATTTCTGAATTTACATAGTTATGGGTTGCACCTGTGTCAACTAGTACAAGATAATCTCTACTACCGTCTGACAAGGTGAGACAAGGCAACCCGTGTCTTAGTTTAAATGCTTAAAATTATTTCTCTTTTTACTTACAATATTTGATGAATTTCCAGTTTCTACACACATGTCATCTTTGTCATCTTCCATACATAGGTTATTCACTCGTATAGCTTTTTGATGTTGGTAATTACCACTGGGTTCTCGTTGCCTTTTAGGTATATTGGAGTTGTAGGTACCTTGTTGGTTGAAACTCGATTGTTGCTGGTTATATCGTTGTTGTTGTGTTGATACATTGTTGATCCAAGGTTTTGTTATAAACTGTCGAGTATTTCCTGATGATATATCCATTGGTTCCGGACGAGTATAATTCTGTTGATGATGATGTCCATGTTGCTTAAATGTTGTTATATTTGGACGTCTTTGAAATTCTTGTCTCGATTGGTGCTTCGGACGAACATATCCTTCTTGTCTGGGCTCTTCATAACTTAGATTTAATCGTCTATGTTCATTATCATGCTCAATTGTTCTCGCAATTGCATATGCATGTTCTAGATCCTTAATTTGGTTACCATAAAGAGTGGATCTTATATAAGAGTTTTTAATTCCATCCTTAAATACTCTGACTGCTTCCTGAACAGCTTCTTCCATCATTATCTCAATTGTTTTTTTTGGATGACCTGACATCGAAATTTTTGACGTGATGAGAGTCAGGGATCTGTTTATGTCATCATGATACTGGCTTAGAGTTTTATTGCCTTGTTGAAGTCTTCTCAATTCGTCTTGTAATACATAGATTGGTCTTTGATCTGCGTATGTGTAGTCCAAACGATTTTTTATAGCCTCCCAATTAAATATTGTGTTGTGATTTATAAGGACATCTGATGCAGATCCTCGTATTTTTGTCTTTACTATTGATAAAGCTTCACAATACCTGTTTGAAAATTCATGTTGTTTTATTCCATCCATCAACCTTGAGACGTCTTCTCTCCATGATCGGTATTCTAGTTGATTGCCATTAAACTCAGGCAATGTTTTAAATACATCCAAATTAATTTGTTCCGGGGTATTATATGTCATCGTAACGGCTCGTAAGGGTTGTGGTATGCTTGGTTGTAGGTCGGGTGCTTGATTTAATCTTCGTTCAAGTTCCTCATTTTTTTCATTCAATGATTGCATGGTTAGCTGCATACTTGCAATTTGTTGTATCAAAGCTTCCATGTTTATTTGTAGGTTACCAGGATTAGCCATATTTTCTTCTTCCGTTAATCTGTTACTATCGAAAACTTTTTGTCTTTGTTTCTTCATTAATTGTTCACCTTAATTTTTTTAATTTAAATTTTCTCTAGAGCACAAATTTACTTTATTGTGGTCAGAGTTTACTTAAATTATTTCTGGAGTCTTGAGTTACTTTACAAGAGTCAGTTTTAGTATCCTTGTTGCGGCAAGGATGAATATCGTGGTCCGCCTCGTGAAGAATAACAATATATTATTCTCCTGGCAGGATCGCCAGTTAAGTTGTCTATTTATTATAGAATTAAAAAAAATATTTTTTTCCTGAACGACGTGCGCTCAACTTTTATTCATTTTCTCTTAATTCTAATGAGTATGTCTTAGTACACATGCTAATTCAAAAACTGACTATTCTCGTGAATAGTTTGTCTTATATATTAAAAATGTAAGTATTGATAAGGATTAGTTACTCATCTTTATCAATATGTTTACAAACTGTTTATTTCTTAAATTACTTTGTTTAGATATTTTATACGTACTTATCATATATTCTTTGTTATATAAAATTGTGTTCTTATCATATATTCTTTGTTATTAAAATGTGTTATTATCATATATTCTTTGTTACATAAAAATGTGTTATTATCGTATATTCTTTGTTACATGAAAATGTGTTATTATCGTATATTCTTTGTTACATAAAAATGTGTTCTTGTCATAACTAAGTATGATAACATTTTCTGCTTAACTTAAGTGTTAGGTTGATTCAATTCAAGGTTACGAGTATCTTTCTTAAAAGATAAAATTTAAATAATCAATCTACATACTCGTGTACCTTAACTTACATATTCGTGTACCTTAACTCGCTGTACCAAATTCAACTCAACTCAACAACTTCTTTTTACCTCCCATTTCAACTACTTTTTCTCTGTTTCTTTTCATCATTCGAACGTTCTAGAATGCCGCGCAATTTCCATCTTTTTTCGTTTCTTATTTCTTTTATGAATGACATTCTATCATTCCCTTCCCAAAAAATACAACTCTTTTCTTTACTCTGGTTTAGTACTAGGTCTACACCTGCTACTTTGTGTGTAGATAGCGGCACCGTGCACACGACAGAAATATTTGTCGATGTGCGAGTCGAAGCGTCGAAAACTACCCAAAAAGTAATAATCAGTTTGGATTAAAAAAAACTACTACCCTTAATTATGTTGAAGTACTTTAGGCTTGCAAAACTGAATTATGTGGTATCACATAATGGAGCTTGTTCAATGTTTCACAGCTTACTAAAGACATATGTCCAAGAGAAATATATTCGTTCTGAAATCGATGTACATGTCGTTAATTAGTTTTTCCCTTTGAAGGCGTTTTTCGAGGTATATAAAACGACGACGAGCTATTTCGAATGAAGTACCAAGTTGACTAACTAAGGCTTTAAATGGTAAGCGCATCTTGACCATGCCACTTACATCGAACACTGTATTTTTCACGAAATGAGACTCGAAACGAATTTCTTCTTCGGACATAGCTGGTTTAGTTTCGGAAAATTCCTCAATCTTCCAGAAAGCCTTAAGAAATGTATCTATCCCTTGATACGTAAGCACATTGCATAATGTGCATCTCACGTCTTTCAAAGATGAGGGAATCAGGAGAAATTGGAGATCTGAATGATTGGAGATATCTTAATCTCTGAGCCGAAAACCAAATTTTGTTACTCAGAAAAATAAACAATTTATTTCCACACGAAATGAAATAAAAGAAAAGAACAAAAATACTTTGTGTAAGAAATTGGAAACAATTATTTATTTACATAAATTCTGGGGAACGGAATGTCTTACCAGTTTGAAGGTTGAAAATACAAGAAAAAAAAACTTTCTTGGTCAGATTGCGGAAATAAGTATCTACGACGAGGTTTGTAACTTAACGAAAATTTAATATCGCATCGTAAAGAAAAGAGATAGATAATTGTACTGCATCCACAACATGCAGTACAAATATATATTATGGGGAAAACTCTAAGGGGAATTAAAGTAGTAATTTTCGGGATTGATGTAAAATTACGGGATTAAATTTAGACCTTAACATTACCGCCCGCCTTGCATTATTCATGCAAAAAAAGGACTTGGCCAGTTGAACTAATCGGTTTTTAGATTTGTGTCGTAGGTACTTATTTGGCAAACAATTTAATTCAAATATTTAGTATATAGAAATTTGTAACAAATGTAGAAAGGGGTTTTTTTTTTTAAATAATTCAAAATATTAAATTATGATAAGCATACATTATAATATAAGGTTTTTGATAATTAATTTTTTTTTTTTATATAATAAAAGTTACGAATCTATTTTGCATTTAATTCAGTAGTGCACGGAAAGATTATGGTTATTAATTTTTTAATCATTGACGTGTTTAATTTGAGCATGTTCCATATATGGTCCACCCAAATAGTGTACTTTGCGCCGTTGGTAAGCCTACCTTAGCAATAACACCCTCACGTATAACTTTTGGATAAATATCCACTCCGATAATCATATCAATACCATCTGATTCAAAAAACTTGGGGTCTGCTAAGAACAAATCTCGAAAATTTTTCTTAAAACTTTCCGGAAGAGATTGAGTTGGTGTTTTAAGGAGCATACGGTTATCAACCCTAAATATTGCCTCAATTTTCGATTCAGGGTCAAATCGAGACTTAAGTACAATAGGACACAAAGTCTCGTCCTCCATAGTTAACGTCGTTAAATTTAATTTTTCAATAAGTTTTTTGGAAACTCGGCTTACAGAAGAGCCAGAGTCAAGAAGACAACGAGCATAGGAAGTAGTCGAAACAATTTTGACTAGCACTGTAGGGAGGAGTATAACGCTGTTTTGCCGAATTAAAGATGTCAAAGTTGTTAGCTTTTTAGTTGCAAGGCCTTGCGTTCCAGTTGGTTTCTTCGCTTCCGATGATGTGGATGGTTGATGAGTTGTCGAAAACGAAGGACTAGGAGATGCCCGTGATTTTTTCAGCAGGCGCGGGTGCAAATGGAGCAGCGTATGGTGAAACTTCCTGCAATATTTGCAACCATGTTTTGAGAAGCAAGTGCCCTTAGAGTGATTATGAGCGAGGCAGTTGTGACAGTACTTATGATTTTTAACCATATGGATGCGTTTATCGGTATTCATCGCCAGAAATTTGTGACATTTTCGGAGAGGATGAGGATGAGCGCAAATGCGACAGAAGAACTTATTGTACCCCTTTGGAATTCGTCGACGAATATCAGTTTTGTTCTTCTCTTGGGCGTTGTTTTTAGGCATCGTAATCTGGAATAAATATGAAAGGGAAATCTGAAATTCGGAAACGTGAGGAAATCTGAAGATGAGAGTTTTCCACTATTGAAGTGGCAAAAGTATTAATTTCGTAATCGGCCTTATCACTTTGCCTCGTTGCGTAAGAATATCTGCTACTCTCACACGCTGGTCCGAACCCAAATAAACTTTCTGAACTCTGCCCAGTCGCCAAGAGTTGGGAGGAAGGTTGTCTTCTTTTATTATAACCATTGAGTTTTCTTGAAGACTATCTTCTGGTTTTTTCCACTTTCTTCGTTTTTGTATCTCCTTCAGATACTCAGTTTTCCAACGAGTACAAAAGTTTTGGTGAATCAGTTTCAACCGCTTCCATCGGTTTACAATAGAAATGGAAGTGGTGCTTATCTGTGGATCGACAGGAGTAAGGAGTGGGCCGCCAATAAGGAAGTGCCCTGGAGTTAAAGCTGCGAAGTCAGATGGGTCGTGGGAAATAGGAGATATAGGCCTAGAATTAAGGCACGCTTCAATGCGACTAAGCAGCGTTGAAAATTCCTCATAAGTATATTTAAATGGGCCGGCCGTCTTCCGGAAGTGCAGTTTAAAGCTTTTAACTCCAGCCTCCCACAGACCGCCCATATGTGGAGCTCCTGGCGGGATAAAGTGCCATGTTAAGTTTTGATTTGAAAAGTTGGCAGCTACAGCTTCGCGCGAGGTTTGAAGGAATTCTTTCGCTAAGGTCTTTGAAGCTCCGACGAATGTTGTACCGTTGTCCGAATGGAGGTGGAGAGGACAACCACGACGTGACACAAAACGAGTGAAAGCTGCCAAAAATGCTGCTGTGGATAAATCTGTCGTAGCTTCTAAGTGTATCGCCTTAGTCGAAAAACATACGAAGACGCAAACGTATCCTTTCGTAATACGACAAAATCGACCAGTGTATGCTTTTATTTCGAAAGGCCCGGCGAAGTCCAGACCAGTATGTGTAAAGGGACGGGATATTTCTGTCCTTTCTGGAGGAAGTGATGCCATTATTTGTTTTTGGCACTTCTTCTTGTAAATTATGCATGGTTTGCACTTATTTATTGTGGACTTTATTAAATTTTTCACTCTAGGAATCCAATACTCCGTGCGTATGAGCCTTAAAACGAGCTGATTCCCTCCATGAAGACTTATTAAATGGACAAAGCTTACGAGGAGGCGTGAGTATTGACAGTTATAAGGAATAATTATAGGATATTTTTCACAGTATGGTAGCCCTGGACAGGATGAAAGTCTACCGGATGACCTGGTTACTCCTTCAGAGTCAAGGAACGGATTAAGATTTAAAATAGAGCTCGAGGACGATATATCTTGTTTGGACGATAGTGCTTTGTAATCGGTAGGAAAGTTAACCTTTTGACACAATACAATCAACCGTGTGCGGACAAAAATTATTTCAGAGCTGGAGATGGTAGTCGAGGTTTTGTAGAAGCTTTGACGCAATTTTGGATGCGTATGGAAATAAAAGCGGTATATGTATGCAATAACACGCATCGCCCTAGGAAAGGAAGAGAAGCGTTCTAGAATGTCTTCATAGTTTTGAAAATATGAAAAGTAGGACTTAACTGATTTCTTTTCTAAATCGGTTTTTTTAAAGTCCTTTTTAACTTCGTTTCTCCATTTCTCACTTGGGTCTCGTAGCCATTGCGGCCCTTGCCACCATAGATCGTTGTTAATTATATCTTGAGGATAAACCCCGCGACTTGCTAAGTCAGCTGGGTTGTTATCAGAGGTGACATGATTCCACATAGAAGGATGTGTTATCTGTGTAATTTTGGAAATTCTGTTGGCTACAAATGTTAGCCACGAACATGCGGGTTTAGCTAACCATGAAAGGACGATAGTGGAGTCTGTCCAACAAAATATGGAATAGTTTGTTATCTCGAACTTTGGAATAATATTATCTACCATTTCCGCTAGTAAGACTGCACCACAAAGTTCTAATCTAGGAATGGACAAAGTCTTTACCGGTGCGACTTTTGTTTTGGAAGAAATCAGATGAGTAAAAATCTTATCGCCCTCAGCTACACGTATATATAACGCCGCTGCATAGGCCTTTTCTGAAGCATCGCAAAAGGCATGGTATTGAACTTCAGAGCTAGGACGATAATTAATCCATCGAGGAATATGGATTTTATTAATATGCGAATAATTTTTTTGAAACAACTCCAACTGGTGTAGCGATTCAGGAGTAAGGACACCATCCCAGTCTGTTTTATCAATCCAAATTCTTTGCATTAATATTTTCGCTATGACCACGCAAGGTGATAGCCATCCGGCGGGATCAAATAATTTGGCAATTTGGGATAGAACTTCCCTCTTGGTCCATTTTGGTGATTCAGGAAATGGTTTAGCAATGAAGTAAAAAGAATCTGTGAGGGCGTTCCATCGAATACCCAATGTTTTAGCCGTGCTTCTATCATCAAATTCTAAAAAGTCTTTACAGAGAAGATGTTCTAGTGGAATTTTTTCTAGGATTTCTTTTGAATTCGATGCCCATTTTCTTAAGGAGAAACTGGCGGATTGAAGTGCTAAGACTAACTCGTTTCGTGACTGAAGAGTTTCTGAAATCGTATGGCCACCCGCTAATACATCATCTACGTACATAGAATGACGCAAAATGCTGCTACCTTTTGGGTACATCGTTTGGATGTCGAGAGATAATTGGTGAATAGTTCGGATAGCCAGGTAAGGGGCACAATTTAAGCCGAATGTTACGGTTTTAAGTTCATAATCTTGCACAACTTCTGCGCGATCTTTCCGAAATAAAATTCTTTGAAAGGGTGAATGCTTCGAATGGACTAGAATTTGCCTGTACATCTTCTGGATGTCGGCATTGAAAACGAATTTATAAAATCTCCATTTAAGAATGAGGATTGTCAAATCGTTTTGCAAAATGGGACCAGTGTGAAGTATATCATTTAGACTAAGGCTATTTGAGGATGGAGACGAAGCATTGAATACGACGCGCACCTTTGTAGTTGTGCTGTCTGGCTTCAGAACCGCGTGGTGTGGTATTCCTGAACCACCTGATCATATTCTTTTTTAAATTCTGGAGTTTGAAATAATCGAGCCTCATTGCGAAGGAACTGAGCCATTGCACTTGTCCTGGACTGGCCCAACGTGAGATAATCTGGATATCCGTCTTTAAAAGGAAGACATACCATATATTTTCCTTCTTGATTTCTTTTTGTTGTTGTTTTGTACAAATTTTCACAGAATTCATCTGCTGGAGATATGACGGTCTTCTGAGGAAGGTTCTCCACCTCCCAAAAGCGAGAAATCTCTTTATCTAAAGAGATTTCACAAAATAAGGATGTTATTTTGGAGCAAGGACTAAGAGACTTATGTGAAACCGGTCCAGTAAGGATCCATCCAAAGATAGTTTCTTGTGCCATTAGAGAATCACAAACTTCATGTTTGACGCCGGAGAGCATTATCAACGGAAAGATATCACCGCCAATTAGAATATCGATATTCGAGCTATTAAAAAAATTAGGGTCAGCAAGTGGTAAATTTGCAAGACTGGCAAATGATGATGGCTGAAAATTATTAGATGGAAGCTTTCCTGATAAATGTGGAACGACTAGAGCCTTAACGGACACCTCCACATTAGTATTATATCGCGATCCTAAAATAAAGGAAGCTTCTTTGTGAACGTTGGCAGAGACGGAATTATTTAGGCCCGAAACTTGGGCATTGACACGATTATAAGGAAGTCTTAACAGATTAAACAGTTTATCTGATATGAATGACCCTTCTGATCCAGAGTCAATCAGGGCCCTGGCTTGGTATCTCATGGTCGCACAACAGATTTCAACCCATGCAGTGCCAAGTAAAACACCCTTGGAGTTAGTAGAAAAGCATGCTTGTACCACATCAGTTCCCGCATTATAAGTGGACTGTTTTGTTAGCGATTTGGAGGCAAAAGGAACAGAATGTGGATTCAGTGGTGTACTAGCAGTAGGTTGAGAATCGTGAAAACTTGTGGGATTTTCCACGTTTTTATGTAACAACGTATTATGCCGCTTATTGCATTTGTAACAATTGATCTTGCTGGAACAATTTTTTAGCAAATGGGTTTTTGAAAAGCAGTTTAAGCAAAGGCTTTGCTTTTTGATCTGTTCAATGCGCTTGGCATAATTAAAGCTTAGAAAACGAGGACATTTGCGAATGGGATGCGTCTCATTTGGACACAAATGACATTTCGGGGCTGAAACATTGTTCTGGAATGCTTTCACTTTCCGAGACGAATTACTGCACCCTTTTGTCTTAGAATCCGTAGATTTCGAAGCTGTGGAATGTCGAATATCCGAAACTGACTCTAGCGTTCTAAAGCGGCTCGACAAAAATGAGTCCAATTTTGACCACTTTGGAATTGAAGTCTTGTCAACCAAGCTCTGCTCCCACAGCGTTAGTGTTAAATTAGGCAATCGATTTGAACAAATATTGGATCCCAACTCTCAACATTTATCTTGTAGAGTTGGAGAATTGAAATACAGGAATTAATGTCGCGCTGCAATTTTTTCTGAGGTGATCATCTCCAAGTTAAAAAGATTTCGCAATTGCCCATTAATAAGAACTCTTCGATTTTCAAATCGGTTGCACAAGTTAGACCATGCCAGATCGAATCCTTCGTTAGTGAGTGGACTTTTTTGAACGATTTCTCGAGCTTCGCCCTTGGTTCGTTGAGTTAGGTGAAACAATTTTTCGACGGGACTTAGTTTGGTGTTTTTCACATACATAGTAGTGAATAAGTCGCGAAAAGTGGGCCATAGCATATAATCACCATGAAAGGCTTCAATTTCACAAGGAGGTACATGAAAACTATGGGTATGATCAGAACCTTCGGTAGGAGAGGAGGAGAGAACATTCCGCGATTCGACTTTACCGGCTTTACTTTGAGACTGCAAACCGGCAGAAATTTCTAACAATTTGGCCATACAATTGGTATATGTAATGTAAGTGCTTTTGTATTTCACTTTTAGTGATTGCACACTTGTAGCGTCACTTTCGTCCTTTGCATCTTGTTCCTCCTCGTTATCTCTATCTAGCATGAACTTTTCATATGCATTTTTAGTTTTAATCCATATACCCCTTAATTCGCTTTTGTGAACTTCGATCTTGTGGATGGAATTAAATGGATAGTTGTTAGCGTTAACATCGGAATCAAATTCCACGATGCTGTCAGCCAGACATATGAATTCGTCAAGCGACATATTTACCATATAATTATATAATGTATGTAATCGAAAAGACAAACAACCAAACCCAGTAATTAACAAAGAATTATGCTATATTAATTTATTTCAAACAATTAGTTATGTAAACTTTCGATAGGAGGAATAATTGCTGGTGAGTTTGAAATAGAAGAATAAACACTTTTAATACTCTGGATGGATACAAACGAACAGCAGATCATGTATCGCAAAAATTTTATTTCAAGTTCAACTCTTTCCAGTGTAACAGTTATTCCCACAGATACTGAAAGTTGTTCTCAATTTTACTAGATAATAATAATGAGGATAATTATCTTTAAAACATTCAGGGGAAACAAATTTTAATCACTTTTAGAATGAGCTGATTTGTTTCTTTAAAGAGAATTTGTGGATTATATTCTGTATGTAGAGTTTGTAAATCAGAATGTATGTATGTAAATATGTTTGTTATCTTACAAATTATAAATAGTAGACGTGTTCGTTCCTAACAGTGAGTTAAAAAGTTTTAGTTTTGATGTATGTATGTACTAAGTATTTATATTTAGTGTAGATATGTATGTATTTTTCTCACTGTGGAATAAAATAATCTAGCTCTCAAATTTTGTTTTGATTAAAACGGCTGTTAACAAACGGCACGTATTTTACGAAATTAAATATACATACATACTACAGCAAAGCAGCAGAATTATTCTGTATGTATGTACCAATGTATGTACATATGTATATGATAATGTAAGTATGTAATTATTGAGCGGAACTGCGAAAGCACATTCCAATTAACACTACATTAATGTTAAGGGATAATGAAAGAGTTTTTTTTGTAAGCTGAGTAAAAAATATTCTGTTATGTTGACCAGGAATGAAATTAATGAGAAATGTAATAATGAGGACGATGGCTTAATAAGCGTTTTCTCTTATAATAAGCTCACAAAAAAAGGGGGTTGCCAGCGATTATTTAATTAGAAAAGTCCAATGATTTTGACCTTTTTATTTGCTTTATCTGATTTTACACAGTTGTTGAATTATTTGATAAAGATTTTTATATGAATGGACAAATAAAAATTTAGCATTTTTTTGTATTTGATTTTCGCAATATTTCGTTTGAACACGAGCAAAAACCAATTTGAGAAAGGTAATGATAAATATTATGAAAAAATGCAAAGGAGAAATTATTGGTTATTTTAAAGCGGGGAAGTGCGGAGAAAGAGTATAGCTTTATATGGGAACAAAATAAAATATTATCGAGAGAGCTACTTATAGAATTTCTGAAATGGAATACCTAATTTTTCCTAGAGCTTTTGAAATATGACGAGTTAATAAAACGTGGTTTTCAGTGAATAAAATTGTAACGAAAGGAACATTGGGAATGAAACAATATGGGTACCCTATACAAGGCAATCGGGAAAAGATTGATCCTTTGTAGTTGAATGGATGAAATAAATTTTTTGATATTTTCAGACACCTACATATATTCTATTAATATTTTCCCTTTTATTTTAGTTTAGTAAATACCTTTCCTGTGCAGCATGTATTTCAGGAGCCTCTCCAACTCTTAGCGGTGCATGTTCTCAAGTACACATGTATATTCCATAAGCCTTGTTGGTATACGTCACACAATTCGTTGCGGACTAATGATTTATGTTGAATTATTCCTTTTAGTTTTTTGATAAATATATACATATGTATATGTATGTATATATACATATATTTTTTATTATTTTTTTAAAGTTTTTTCCTAAACCGCACTTGATTTTTTCTTTTTTTATATTTTATTTATTTTTTAATTTAATAAATTATGCAAATTTTGTATGTAGCCTTTTTCCCATATGACCTTACATTAATGCACTTTCAACTGAATTAAATTAAAACTTGGAGCAAAATAGAAACGAACCTGTTTTTTGAATAAATGTACAGTGTCCCCAGTGAATGAGTAGAATTCTCAGAGAGCCAAATATTTCCAATATATTAATCCGGCTCGAAGGACCAAATGTGCATCTCACGTCTTTCAAAGATGAGGGAATCAGGAGAAATTGGAGATCTGAATGATTGGAGATATCTTAATCTCTGAGCCCAAAACCAAATTTTGTTACTCAGAAAAATAAACAATTTATTTCCACACGAAATGAAATAAAAGAAAAGAACAAAAATACTTTGTGTAAGAAATTGGAAACAATTATTTATTTACATAAATTCTGGGGAACGGAATGTCTTACCAGTTTGAAGGTTGAAAATACAAGAAAAAAAAACTTTCTTGGTCAGATTGCGGAAATAAGTATCTACGACGAGGTTTGTAACTTAACGAGATAGATAATTGTACTGCATCTACAACATGCAGTGCAAATATATATTATGGGGAAAACTCTAAGGGGAATTAAAGTAGTAATTTTCGGGATTGATGTAAAATTACGGGATTAAATTTAGACCTTAACACATAACATTACGTCATTTGGTGGACAAGCATCAATTTTTCCGCCTATTATCCAGCCTAAAGTTGCATTTATTAAACAAGGTAAGCCATCTCCAATATAAAACTTTCCATCAAACAGCAAGTCAAAAAATATCTCCCAACTAAGGAGCAAGTCAATCTTTTGAGGGAAATAAAACTTCGGATCTGCAAGTTCAACATCAGCTGGAATATATCACTTATCTCTATCTATACGCTCTTTGTTTTTGTAATCGAAAATACTGAAGTAAACTCGAATTCTTATATACGAGACTTAACAGTTTCATTAGTTTTGTATTTTAGCTGAGTACGAATATATGAAACGCCAGCTATTCCTTGAACAGACCAGAATTGTTGGAGACGAAGACGATTAGCAGCTTCTTTGGTTATAAGGTTGATTTCTGACCAGGAATCTAGTAAAGCTCTACAGGGTTGTAAAATAACGAAAATGTCCCGAACAAAAACTATAGCTGTAGGAAGCAAAATACGACGATGACTACGGCTGATAAGGGCTGAATTTTTTGTTAGATGAATAGTTGCAGGATTATTTATTGATTTTGATGATGAAGGCTGTTGATTGAAGCTCGGATGATACGATGACGAAGGTTTGGACTGTGACGAGTTTTGAAAGGCTGATGCTGAGGACTGCAAATCTGATGGAGGTCGACCACGACACGATGAATTTAGAAATGAATGACGTTGTTCTGAAGAGGATTGTTGATCCGATGACGGTGGAGAAAGATCATTATGTAAGGTCGAGTGATGAAAAACACGGCAAGATCTGCACCTTGATTTTGACTGACATTTGGAAACCATATGACCCTTACGTAGACAATTTATACATAGCCTTGCAGATTTAATAAAATCAAACTTGCCACTAATGGGCAACAATAAATACGAAGTGCAATTGTCAATAAAGTGCTCCTTACTTTGACAGTATTCACACAGCATGTTCGAAGTAACAGGTGCTAAGTCTGGACGAAATGAGTCTGTTTCAGTTACTTGGCTTTCAAGAAATTGGACCCGACGATTAAGAATTGAATAACAATGAGTCCATGATTTCAGAGATTGAAAGTCTTGTTTTTCATCATAAACCCTTTTTGACTCTCCATCAATTTTGGACAAAACGATATGTATGGTAATGGCATTCATGACATCGAGCTCAGAACCAAACTATCGAAATTGAGCATAGCGAAATGGCGCTCGGTTTAGATGGTATCGAAAACAATGTCTTGATATGATCAATAAAAATTAAGGACTTGTTGTCATATCGCTCTGTTAATGCATCAACAGCATAACTCGATATCTTGAAGAGGTTCTATTAATGCCAACGCCTGGCCAGCTAAACAATTAAGTAGGTAGTTAAGCTTATCTATGGTGGGAATGCTTGCGTCTTTATGGACTAATGTATTGAAAGTACTCATAAACCGAGAAAACTCAGCATACATTTCCTTAAATTTTGGTAGCTTTATTTGAGGTAAGCGATATAAGTTGTAAAAAGTACCATACGTGGGCATAAGCGGCCAACATTGTCGACTAGAAGAGAAACAATGGTTGTATGTATGTATGTATGTATACGCGCGTGAGTTATAACTTTAATTTAATATCTTCTTTAAAAAAGACAACTTTTCCTTTTGGTTATTAAATCAGAACTAACTTTTATTTATTTTTAACTTTACAATGAAACTTATTAACTAAATATAAAAGGGCTTATTCTATTGTTTTACTTTGTTAATTTTGCAATTTAATAAATTTCCAAATAATTGAGTTCTTATTAATTTTATATGTTTTGCAATTTAATAATTTTTATTGCGTTCTTATTAATGTTAAATATTCTGTAATTTAATAAATTTCCAAATAATTTTGTCTGTAACATTTTATTGACTTCCTGTACTTAATTTATTTGCTTTGTAATCAAAAGTGTTTAATTTATTGTTGGTGAATCCATAACTCCTCCCTCCCTAAAATTAAGTGACGGCCAAAGCGGCTTTGCGCAATTTGTAACCGGAACTTCATTAATTTTCTGATTAAGTGAATATGTTATTGTCGTTGGCTTTCTTTTTATCACTGCAATTGTTAGTATTATGATGAGAATTGTTACTGAGCCGAAGGCTGAATAGGTAACTTTTTTATGTATTTCTGTATTTGTCTGTAGATTTTCTATTATTCTTTTATCTTGGAATCTATATTCATTTAGTTTTGGGAGTGTTATTTCATTTTTATTCGAAAGGGTTGAAATGTTATTGTTAAAGTTGGGTGGCATTTCGATGAAGATTCCGTTGTCCCAATATATGTTATTTTCGTTGTTGTACCAGATATTATTGATGGCGACTTTGCAGTTGATAAATTGGATTAGAGTTGTGGTACTAACTGTGTGTTGTTTGGTAACATTGTTGCATATGTATAGTGATAATGTGTTGTATGGGAGGGTTAATGTTAGTAGTTAGGTTCCGGGTGAATAATATCAGATTTTTGTCCTATATCTCGTAAATGGCAGGAGGCAGTCTCATTCTTATTTACTATATTTCTAATACAGTTTGTGTTCATATTAAATTCTGTTTCATGAATATGTTTACAATAAAATTGATTTTCTATGTATGTATATGTTTACATTTTTCTTTATAAAATATCAAATTATTTTCATTAATTAATGCGTATTCTTCGCTTATAATTTCTAAAGTTTTATTAATTGGTGTTGGAATAATATGATATAATGTAAATTTACTGTTTGATATTATCGGAATTTTTATGTTAAATATTATATTAGTGTTGTTATAGTATGCGGTTAATTCGAGTAGTTCAAATATGTGTTCAGAAGAGAGTATATTTATTGTGTTATTAGTGTATTATGAAGTTAGATTAGTTCCATAGGATCTAATATTAATTTAGGAATGATATTCAATTTGGATAATACTATTGCTTCTGCAATATTGTTCAGATGCTGTGTAAGTATATCGATGTTATAGTTTATCTGATTAAGTTGTTGAATTTGTGTTAGTGAATTACGGGTTTAGTGAATTACGGGTTTGATCTTGTATGTTTTTTATGGATTGTGCAATAATATCTTGTTCTCTGTTTATGTGATTAGTTATGTTTTCAAATCTCTTTATCATGTTAGTGTTGAGGATTAGCTGTTGGTTTGGTGTAGTATTTATTCGTCCATTTTCCGTTAGTAGACGTTCAATGTCTCTATTTAATTTCTCCGCATCTTCGTAATCCATATTTCCAGTTATAATTTTATTGTTGAACCTAGTACGTTTATTAGTCCTCTCTTCTGTCTATTTCTGGGTGTTAGTAGATTCAATTTCGTAGTGAGTTCTTTCAGTTTTAGTCTTGTTGTTTTCAAGGCGATTTTGGCAAATTGTGTGGCTTCAAAATGATCTATGGTTTTCTCTATTTCTTGTATATTGTCAGCGTAAGATTCGAGATTGATTATATGTATAAGGTGTTTGTAGTCGATTATTGTTCTAGCCATTCCTAATTTCAATGGGATGATTCCCTGTGTTGGGGAAACGGGTACAATTTTAACATCGGCTTGTGCCAGTATAAATCTAAAATAAAAGTGAGCTTTAAGTCTTATGTTTCTTTTTTATTTTAGATTTATGGAGCTTTTGGTTGTTTAGTGTTAAAAGAGTCACTCTGTTATTTTGTTTTACAATTCTCTTTGAAAATCTATCTTTCCTGTAGATGCTGTCATTTTCTAGAAGAGTTTCGGGTTCCTCTCTATTTTGGTTTAATCGTTCGATACGTTTGTCTGTGTCATGTGTCATTTTTTCCCTAATCGATTCGTGTAGTTTGCTTTGAAATTCTTTTAGCTGTTGCAAGTATTCATGTTGTGTGTTATAATTTAAATCTGTTCTTCCATAGAACAATTCAAATGGTGTCAGCTTTGTCGCGGTATGTATGGAATTATTATATGTCATGATTACTTCTGAAAGTAGATCATCGTGATCTAATGGTAGTTCTGATTCTTTATATTTTTGCATAATGATTCTATAAATTTCTGTCATTGTCGAATGTAGTCTTTCGACTGGGGAATTACTAGTACTTTGTTGAAATGAGGTGTAATGTATATTAATTTTGTTAATTTTGCAAAAGTCTTTTATGATAGACGCACTGAACTCCGAGCCTTGGTCACAAACAGTGCAGGCTTATATAATGTTTAATATTTTTTAAGATTGATATGCTATTTCTGGATTCTAAAAGGTATGCTGATCCGAATTTCGAAAATTTGTCGATAAGTGTGAGAATGTTTCGTTTGTTTATACAGTATATGTCAATGTGGACAATGTCTAATGGTTTTTTCGGTATTTCTGGGGTTTCGAATGTAGGTTTCGGAGGTTTTCTGTCTTATTTGAGTGTTTGGTATATATTACAATGATTGATACATTTGGTTATTTTTTCTTTCATATAAGGAAAAAAATATTCCCGTTTCAAATATTCAAATGTTTCTTGTATACCCCTGTGATTGTGATCGATGTGGTAATCGTTCACAAGTTTATCCTGATCATCAGTGTTCCGAATATCTTGTAATAAGATTTTACAGCGAACGAGTTTAAAAAGTTTACTGTTTGCGAAATATTTAGAGTATGTATTTTGAACAATTTTAAATGTGTCATCGTCTGTCATTATAGCAGAGAGTTTATTGGCGGCTAGGTATCGTTTAAAAATATCAGTCATTACAGTTTCGTTGTATTCTGGGTCTGCGTATTGTCTTTCTCATTTTGTTTGTAAACACAGTCTCGAGTGTAAGAGGAGAACCTTCGTTTTTTACTTGTAAGATAATTTGAAGATTGAATGTGTTTATTGCCTTCTCCGAAATTGGAATACCGTCATCATTATTTTTGTCGGCAGAGTGAATGGTCGTTCCCGCTGTTCCTTGAACTGAGTCATTGTCGATTGTATTAATGTTAATTTCTTCATTATTTAAGGCACTATAATCGTGTATTCTGATGCGGCTTAGAGCGTCTGCGTTTGTATTGAGTTTACCTTTTTTATAAATGATCTCATAGTCAAATTCTTCGAGCTTAAGCCTCCATCTTATTAGTTTGGAATTTGGATCTTTGAGGCTCATAATCCACGTAAGTGGTCTATGGTCGGTTACAATTTTGAATTCAAGTCCGAAAAGGTAGGGTCTGAAATATTTCGTAGCCCAAACAATAGCTAACAGCTCTTTTTCTATTGTTGAGTAGTTTATTTCACTGTCCGTTAAATCGGTTTATCGCTTCCGATTGGACCCTGGGAAAGAATTGCTCCTAAAGCAAAGTCGCTCGCATCAGTTGTTAAGATAAATGGTTTTGAGAAGTCCGGATATTGAAGTAAAGGGTCATTGATTAGTAGATTTTTACACATTTCGAATGTTTTTAGGTATTGGTCGTTTAATATTATTTTCTTTCCTTTTTTTAAACAATCAGTCATAGGTTTTGTCAATTTTGAAAAGTCTTGTATAAATTTCCGATAGTAACCCATAGCCATAAGAATGATTTCATCTCTCTTTGAGTTTTCGGGATAGGAAAATTTTTTATCGCGTGAATTTTTTCAGGGTTTGGCTTTATTCCTTCAGTGGAAATAACATGTCCCAAAAACGCACACTCTTTGTGTAAAAATTCAGATTTGTCCAACTGAATTTTTAAATTTGATTCCCTTAGCTTTTGAAAAACTTTCTTCAAATTTATCATATGTTCCTGTAATGACGTGGAGTAGACGATTATGTCATCTAAGTATACGATACAAACCGTACCTATTAGGTCCTTCAACACATTGTCCATTATCCTTTGCAATGTAGACGGTGAATTTTTAAGAGCAAATGGCATTCTGACAAATTCAAAATGGCCTCCATCTACAGAGAATGCAGTTTTACCGACATGTTCTGGATGCATTTCTATTTGATGGAAACCACTGGCAAGATCCAGGGTAGTGAAATACATGCTTCGGCCAAGTTTATCTAATATGTCTGTAATATTGGGTATGGGATACCTATCACAAATAGTCTTCTCGTTTAGTTTTCTGTAGTCAATAACGAGTCTCCATTTTTGTACATTACTAGTGTCCTTCTTTTTCGGTACAATCCATACAGGAGCACTCCAAGGTGAAAAACTTGGTTTTATAATGCCCTGTTGTAGCATTTTGTTTATTTGTGTCCGTACTTCCTCCTTATGTACATAAGGGTGTCTATACGAATTTGTAAAAATAGGGATGTCGTCCGTGGTTTTGATTTTATGTTTAATTTGGTTAGAAAAACTAAGGGGATTCCCTTCTTTAAAAAATATATCATCGAAATCCTTAAAAATTTTCATTAAAGCTTTTCTTTCTTCTTTATTTAAGTAGTCTGTTCTCAGGAATTTAGTTATATTATCTTCTTGGTAGGGTGTGTCTGACTCTATGGTGAAGTTATTAACTTCAATGAAATTTTGATATGGAATGGTTTTTACGGGTTGTTCAATGTAGACAACTTTTTCTTGGTCGGATATGTTTTCTATTTCAACAAAACTATACCATTCCCTTGAGGAATAAATACCTTCCGGAATAAATAAATCAGGTTCTCAAAATGTTTTCTGTATGAAAAAATCACCGTTGCGAGAATCAACTGGTATCTTAATAATGAATTTTGAAAGAGGTTGAATTATAAATTTTCCTGAAGTCAGATTAGGCTTAAATTGTAGTGGTATTATAGAACTGTTTGTGATTAGAGTTTTACTGCCAAGTCTACTTTGGCTTTTAGTTTATTTAAAATATCAAGTCCTATTAATCCGTCAAAATAATTGTGGAATCTAAAGACAAATAATTCCATCTGGCCTTCCTCCCTGAACTCCACAAAGTATGGTAAAATGATTTTCTTATTCAAGGAGTGTTTATTTAAAATTGTGGTAATCATAATTGGTTCACAGTTTTGACATTCGTCTTGATCAACAAATTCTGAATTTATAAACGATGAAGAGGCTCCAGTGTCAATCAGAAATTTTAATGGTCTACCGAAAGGGGGAAGAAATATTTATATATGGTAATGTATGTCCATGTTTATTTACGTCTAAGTATCCAGTAGGTCCGGGGAGGCATTTACTAGAAAATTTTCATTGTCATCAATTGTGTTACCACTATTTTGGTCATATTGGTTGTTTTGTGCGAAAATAAAGTCTTGATTGAAATCGTTCTGAGCATAGATATTATCTTGTTGAACATAGTTGTTCTGGTCATAATAGTAATATTCCTCTAAGTTTGTGTAAGGAGTTCCTTCCGTGTCAATGCTATGTATTTCATGAGGTTTAAAAGCACTTGTCATTCTTTGTGTCTGCGTGCTTGGTGGTTTCCTCAAATGAGTATATCCCGAGCTTATGTCCATTGGTTCCGGGGGTGGTAAATTTTGTGGAAGATACTGTTGTTGTCCAAAGTTAGGATTAGGTGAATTGTTGTTATTGTTGTAGAATATTCTGTTCTGTTCGAACCCTTTACTCGGTATATTCTTCTGGTAAGTATTAATTGTTTATTCTGTCCGAATGTATTAATAGGTGTACTAATTTGGGGTTTCTGACCGTTGCTAACTGGATTCTGATATCTAATCATATTGTTCTGATATGGTGGTATAGTTGTGGAGGTCTGTTTACTATTGATTGGTAAGGTTGATAAGGTGGGTAACTCTGATAGTTTGGTGGGAAGTGTTAAACATTCTGTTGAAGAAGGGAATATGTGTTTTTTTTTATAATATATATTTTGTTCCTGTATGCAAAAGGAAAGGGCTTCGGCCATTGTCTTAGGTCTCATTGATCTAATGTTTGAGCCTAAAGGTTCTTAAAGGCCTGATAAAAATGTGTTTAGACACATTTCGGCGAATAGTTTTTGTTTTGCTTCTATGACACTAGGATTGGTTTCGTGAATTAGAATGTTATTATTGATAGACGACTGTATTTCTATGATTGAATTGTAAAAGTGTTGGACCGACTGATTAGTTTGTTTTAAATTGTGTAGGTCCTTTATTAGGGAAGTTTCATTCCTTTTATCGGAATAATGTAAAATTAGATTATTTTTTATATTTTCCCAAACTAGAGGGGTACCATAGACGTTGAGTACTTCATTGACTTGCCCTACAATTTTATTCCTAATTGCCCTCAATATAATTTTCGCATAGTTCGTTCCGTCTACGTCAATTAGGTATCCTAGGATTTCTTCGACATTTGTCAAGAATTCGTATAACAACCTCGGGTTTCCGTCAAACTTCGGCAGATCTTTCACCGCGTCTGGGACTCTCAGTGAGTCAAATATTAGTTTGGGATTTGGAAATGGGTTTGGAATTTGGGGAGCGGAACCTGAGGGATTATTGTTATTTAGTGACATTTCTCTATTTTCCGGAATGGGTGCTAGGTGGCTAAAAATGTTTGTGTATGGTTTGATTCGATATGTTTTCCGCATGAATGTTGCAGCTTTTATTTAAATTTATACATATATTACTTAAAATATATTTTATTTACCCTAGTGTTATTATTAGTAGTTTCATATTGATGATTTGATGATCTTGTTGGTTGGTTATCTTGCTTCTATTGTTGATGATTTGATGGTCCCGTGGGTTGGTTCTCTTGCTTCTATTGCTGATGATTTGGTGTTGGTCGTTGGCGTTGTTTTTTCTTTTATTGTATATTTGCTGCTTATGGATATTTTATGATTCCTTTTGTCTTTGATTTTTAATTTTATTGTTTATAATTGTATATTTTATCAGATAGTCTTAAGTGTGATAATTACTATGGTTTAGTTCACTCTTCTAATTATTTTATTGTTCGCTAACAGTTATTTTCACTAACTGCTTATTCACTTTCAATTGTTGATTTAGATTGTTTTAGTTTTTGATTTTAGTCTTAAGTATTATTTATGCTTTAGTTCACTATTCTAAATGATTCATTTATTGTTCGCCAACAGTTATTTTCACTAATTGTTCATTCACTTTCAATTGTTGATTACTATTTATTATTGTTTTTAATTTTAGTTTCGTTATTTATAATGCGTTTCCTTAATAAGATGGTCTTAAGTATTGTTTTTACTATTCTATTAATTTATTATGTTCACTAATAATTATTTTCACTAATTGTTCGCGGTTTCTTACTATTATATACTTTAATAGTATTCGAGAGCGAAAGTTGATATGCTGTCAACTTTTTTTCGACTGCGCCAGTTATAACTTTAATTTAATGTCTTCTTAAAAAAATACAACTTTTCCTTTTGGTTATTAAATCAGAACTAACTTTTATTTATTTTTAACTTTACAATGAAACTTATTAACTATATATAAAAGTGCTTATTCTATTGTTTTACTTTGTTAATTTTGCAATTTAATAAATTTCCAAATAATTCCAAATAATTGAGTTCTTATTAATTTCATATGTTTTGCAATTTAATAATTTTTATTGTGTTCTTATTAATGTTAAATATTCTGTAATTTAGTAAATTTCCTAATAATTTTGTCTGTAACATTTTATTGACTTCCTGTATTTAATTTATTTCCTTTTTAATCAAAAGTGTTTAATTTATTGTTGGTGAATCCATAACTCGTGTGCATACAATATCCAAGGTAGAAAATTAATAATAGAAGTTATTAATTAAGAGAACTTATATATTTCACTTACTTGTTTGAACGATGATGATTATAATTGTTTGTATGTAGAACAGCGATGTTCAAAAATAAAAATGAGGATGTATTGCTGAGAGGATTGCCCAGCACATATAATGTCAAACACTTAAAATAAGAAAGTAAGAAAGAAAATTTAGATTAAGAATTCTTGTCAGATAAAACTAACTTATTAAATGAATGTACTTTAAAATTTAAGGAAAATATATTATACGGCCGAAGTTCTCTTTAATTTTTAAAAATTTCAGTTTTACTTCCTTTTTTTGTGTTCAATTATAATTGAAAAGCATGTGTTTGCTTTGCTTCAACCAACAACAATGCTTAATAAATTTCTGAAAAAATGACGATAGTTCCGCCTGTGTAGAATGTTATTAGTAGGGAGTTATATAACGAGAAAGGAGTGATAGTTGCTCTCTTCGTCGAAGTTAAACAGCGACAACGTTGTTGGTATGTATGTACAAATATGTAGCGTACTGATGATAATGGTGTTAATGGCCTGATGTTAAGAACGATGAACTTTAGATGTTGTCCAAATTAGGTTTTTACGCCAAATTTAAATTGAATTTGTATTACTTTTTATATAAAAATTAAATTATAAATTTATATTAATAATCGTATAATTAATATAAGTTATAATCGCAACATTAAAACAACCTAAAAAATATCCCTTTGTAAAACGTTACTTTTCCAAAACCGAACCGCAAACGAAAGGCATTTATAAATACAAAAAACTTAATTTTAGCTTTCGTACGATTAGGGTAAAATTTCTAAAGTCACGTACAATTTGTCGTTCATATCATTAACTTGCAATTTATCGTTCATATTATTAACTTACATACCTTTTATCGTTCAAACCACCTCTACACCTAACACTAAGTTAACCCTAAGAATAAACAGGAATCTTTCTTGAGTGAAATACGAAATAGATCAGTGAATTCTTTCTCCAAGGGACCAAAAGGAAAAGGTGAGCATACCCTCTCGACTACGAACGCCTAAAGAAACTAACTTTTACCCACTATCATAATTATAATTGCCCAATTGCGAGCAACTATAATTAATTCCCCCCTTCATAGATTCTCTAATACCCCCTTCTGCTAGCTATCAAAATATAAAGGGAGAATTCTACATACTTAAACCAAAAGTATTCAGATGTACTAATTGTAATGATGTTTGGCACCGATGAATTTTGGTTATTTGGTAGATGAATAAGTAGCCCTTTGGAAACGATGATGACGATGATTGTATTTCTGGATTTTGACAACTTCTGTGTAGTGTTGTATGTAGTTGTCTTTTTGTTTTTGTTATTAACTGAGACAACTAATTGCAACTGATGAAAAATCCACATTAAATCATGAAAAAGAGAAACAGTTCCACTTTACTTATAATTCCACGTCACGGTTGCCAAAATGTTGAAACAAAAAACTAATATCTTTGATTAAAAAAAAACAAACGATCAGTAATTTCTTCAACTGAGCACTTCAATGTTCTTAATCAGAAAGAATGCTTAAATTATTTGTTACATATAAAGTAATTGTTTGTAAGTCAAAAGAGAACAGTTGCGAATTATAAGAGAAATAAATATTGATAAGTGGAAATTCCTACGTAACCGAAACGGTGTTTAAAGGAATGAATTAGTTGACAAATTTTAGTATAACAATTGAATTTATTAATAGAGTTTTAATTGCGACTTAACATATATAATGCCCCCAAGCACGTGTTTTTATATTATCTTCCATAATATTTCTCTTGTCATCAGAAGAGCTAAGCACTACTTTATACAGTTTTTAAGTATACAACTGATGTGCTTTGGATCTAAATAAAAACATTTCATCTGACAAGATCTCACTTTCAAATAAACATTTCTTGTAGTCATTAATGGTGAACTTTTTAATTACAAACTTTTTAACCCCTTTGATTTTTTCTTCCGAGTGAAGAGTAGACAGAGAATACATTTTTGATCTTAAACCTACAAACTGTGTCATTATATCTCCCATGTTTTCATCTTTCATCATTCCCAAGACCTTCTTATTGAGTATCGGTAAATGAAATTGATTATCTGTAGGATATTCTGATGTGTCAAAATTCAAACTTATATCGTTACGGATTTCATCGTAAAAATCATCAGTTTGAATCGAATAAATAAAAGAATCAGTATCCGTATAGTTGGGAGAAATGTTTTCTCCGAATTTAGGCTTCATGAAACTATAATGGAAATCATACATTCTCCACTTGGATAACTTGGATAACATATCATCAGAAAATTTTGACAAATGCATAAAATTTGGTTTTGCCATTAATGCTCTGAGACCCAAATGATTACTGTTTGTTGATTCCCATGATGAAGTAATTTTAATGTCCCTACGTTATTCAATGTTTTCCATTGTCTTCCCATAAACAGCGTTGTTTAAAAGTTTGAAAAAATCTTTTTCAAAGTTATTTTTTGCATTTGTTCTATGGAATGTATTTAAATCAATATATTTTTAAGCCAAGGGAATTGCTTAAATTAAAGGATTCTATGGATTTGTTTTAAGATGAGACCACTTAAAATGGCTTGTTTTAAAACTTTTTAATGTATAGTATAATTTGTTTTAGGGTCTAAGTCTGCAATCCATTTTTTGAACTTAGATCCTCTAACTGTGATATTTTGAGGACAAAATGGTAAATCATTATGTAGATCATGTATTGAGTCGGGATACATACTCTATATCCACCTCCAATCTGTAACCATATTCTGATGCATCAGATATTTTTTTCACAACTTTTTTCACAACAACTCTCTTAGTTTAATTACTTTAAATTATGAGTTCTTTATTCAACGACAGTTTTAAACAATTAACTTTATAAAGTATAGCATTGCTGATTTGGACCACAAAAGAATTTTTGAACAAAAAATGGTCCGTTATAAGGAACAACAAATATACGTACATATGTATGTATGTAAATGATCTTAACATTCTTAGCAAAATTTGTAAACGAATATTACAAAAAAACAACAATGTACCTACATATGTATGTTTCTTGACAATGTGAAATGAAGTATAAATTTGTTTTTGTTGTATTTCTTTCTTATTTGAAACTGATTATTAGTTTTTTTCAGCATGATCTCTTTAAATATCTATAAATTTATGATATACATATGTAAAAAATTTTTTTTGAGCAAAAAGTTTAATTTAATTGCTAATAATTTAGCCAAACCGTGTTTATTTCCAATGTGCAAACTCATTATTGACAGACTGTATGTATATACATACATGCATAAGCAAGTGCATGTACAACAACATTAGGAATTAATACGGTTTGATTTTAAAATAAAAAATAGATTAATATCTGTGACGGCCCTTTATTTTGAGATCGTGATTAGTACGATCTCTCCCAGAAATCTCCTCCCGTTGAAACGCATGTGTTTCAAGAATCATTAAAGCTCGGAAGGGGAGCAATTTAGTGTACAGGCCGTCAACAAGAGCCATTTGCGTTTTTTTTAATTCAACCAGTCGAACGCATTCATCGGTACCACTAATTGTTTTTGTCACTCGTTCTAGAAGCCAGTTTTGTGGTGGTGTATTATCTTCATGAATGATTACCAAATCCCTAATCTTGATATTTGGCTGCGTTTGAAACCATTTCGACCGCAGTTGCAATGAATGAAGATAATCTTTAGACCACTGTTGTTTTTCAGAAACGAAATCTTCTGCCATCTGTCTAGTGTTGATAAGTTTATTGTATTAAATGTTGCTTGAGGAACGAATATTAGGGAGGAACCAATCAAAGCTTCACCATCATTACGGTCGTCTGTCATTGGCGCAATAGGACGAGAGTTTAATATGGCTCCTATTACTGTTATTAGAGTTTTTAGTTCTTCAAATGTTCAAATGAGCTTGAGACACATTTTTCACCAGAAAAGTTTTAGCAGATTTACCTGCTGCTTCCCGTAGTCCACCGAAATGTGGAGCACGGTGGGAATAAAATAAAATTCGAACCCATTCTGTGAGCAATGTGTTTTAATATCAGCCTTTGTTGATTCGGAGAGTAATTTTTCCTTCAGTTCTCTGAGATGATTATTCGCACCAGTAAAATTTATGGCATTATCATAAAAAATTCGTTGAGGCAGACCACGTCGACTTACAAAGCTTTTCAGGCAAAGTGTGAAGTAGTTTGTTGACAAATCAGACACAAGCTCCAAGTGAAACGCTTTCGAGCTGAAGCACACGAAAACAGCTATGTAGGTTTTGTAAGGTACCTTTCCTCGAATTCGGTATGAAGTAAGGAACGGACCAAAAAAATCAACACCGGTTATTAGAAATGGTCGTTGGGCTCTAAAACGATCAGCTGGTAAACCGCCCATTATCTGACAAGTTAATTTTGGTTTGTAGTGGAAACAGTGAGTGCAGCTGCGTACCACTTTTCGCACTACTTCTATTACATTTATTATCCATACCCTTTGACAAAGTATACCAAGTAATACTTTCGGACCAGCATGCAGATGAACGCGATGTAAATGTTCAACGTAGGATCTAACGAAGCGATGGTTTTTGGGAAGTGAGGCAGGAAATCGAGTATCAAAAAGGGTGGTCGCCTTAGATAGTCTTCCACCAACTCGAATTATATTAAGAGTATAGTTATCAATATCTATTTGGTGTATAAATGGGGCCAATTTTTGCAGAAACTGCATTTCTTCGTTCAGAAACTTCTAGTGTTGCAAGATCTGAACTGAAAGGCCATTCTGAAGCGTCAAAACGTAAGATTTCGAGACCAAAAAACCAGATAGTTTTAGGTAAATTTTCTACAGTGCACCCACGAAATACAATATCAGCAGGATTTCTTTTTGAAGGTACATGTCGCCAGGTTATGTCTCTAGTCTGTTCTTGCAGATCTGAAATACGATTTGCAACGAAATAGTTTAGTGTTGAAGAGTGTAATTTTAGCCACTGGAGAAAGATTTTCGAATCTGTCCAAAAGTAAATTGAAGAAATAAATCTAGAGATTTTCATTTTGATCTTGCACCAAGTTTTGCTGAGTAGAACTGTTGCACACAGTTCGAGACGAGGTAAAGACTGATTCTTGATTGGAGATACCTTCGATTTGGCAATTAGCAGCACCATGTTTAAAGATACGATAATAGAGACAGTAACCAAAGGCTCGTTGGGAGGCATCTGCAATTCTCATGTAATTCTCCAAGTCTGTTTTCTGATGTGCGAACATAGCGCGGTATTTCAATCCGATTAATTTGATCAAAATCTTGTTTAAATTGGAGGTAAGGTTATTTCCAACCGAAGTTTTGGACCCACATTTCTTGCAGAAGAATTTTACATCGAACAACCATGGTGCTTAAAAGCCCAAGCAAATCAACTATTTTTTCAACTGTTGATAATATGGTGCGTTTGGTGGATTTTGGTAGGTCAGGCAAATCAAAACGAAACAAGAATTTGTCTTGTATAGGATTCCAAACCATACAAAGAGTTTTTGTAACGTTGTCTTCAGGGGTTTTTATTGGAACTTCTTCCGTGCCACTATTCGTGACCGCTAGGCAGTTACTATTCCATTTTGCTAACTGAAGACCATGAGTGCTGTGAATTTGCGTAATTGCAGGTTTTTTAACTGTTAACTTCTCCCATACGGGTAGTGTGTGAGGCGCGTCGAGGTGGTTGAGTAGTGTAAGGGCGGCCTAAAAGCAACTCTGACAAAGCGTATGTGAAAAAAGTTGCCGGATGGCGAGTAAAGAAAATAAACGCTAATGGGCCAGGTATGACTACGATTTTAATCAACCACGTACACGAAAATGGCTGACACCTGGTTTACACCCACCGACATGGCAGGCCGATTGTTTCACATCCGTCTTTTACCTTGAAACAGCCGAGCCGTGCAGACGTGAATATTGAAGAACTGCTACACCCATCCTAATACAACAGCAAGCCGTAACAGGTAAGTGACTGAATTTATTGGTTTTAACAGCCGAAATAAAAAATGTACGTTCCAACAGGAACGTAAATAAAGGCACGGGCAAGCATAGTGGAGACAGGCCGAGAGTGGCGGCAGTAAGAGATAGAGTGTGGTCGGAAACTTTCCAAGGAAAATGTTGGCCGCGGCCCAGAATTTGCGGGCATTTATGGAAGCCTTGTGATCACGGCTTCTGGCGTAAGTCGAGCCGTGGTCTACTAATTCCTACCAAAAAGGTCGCCCACAGCCCCTAATTGTGGATAAATAGAAGGACAGCACCGTGACCACAGCCTACAAACACCTTACTGCACGTGGCTGATAGCCACGATCGTCCGATAAATCACAGAGCCACCACCTGCTTTTCATCACCGGCCTAACACTCATCACCGGCTTAATTTCCGTCACCGGCTTAATTTTCATCACCGGCCTAACACTCATCACCGGTTTAATTTTCAACACCTGACTTTCATCACCGGCTTAATTTTCATCACCGGCCTAACACTCATCACCGGATTAATTTTCAACACCTGACTTTCATCACCGGCGCAACATTCATCGTATAACATTCATCACCGGATCAACACTCGTAGTATAATTATCACTACCAGCTTAACAGTTACCACCTGACTTTCATCAAAATTAACATTCATCAACAGTATGTCAGATAAGTACACATTTCACTTTCACTGCATTTTACATTTTTTGACACGTAACAAATAAATCGAGTTTGTTTGCCTGTTTGCTTTGCCTCAAAAATAAAATAGAAAACAGGCACCTACATTTGTCTATGGCCGTTTTGGGCGGTCGTCAGAGAAGTGACAGTTGGAGCGGTCGGTCTAGACGAGCGTTTGAACGACATCTCTTAGCCTAGAACCTACCCTTCCCCTTCAGGGTCTTCCCTGGCACAAAAGTCAAGCGAGTTTTCGAGCTCAGTGCGATTTGGCACTACCCATAGCCCGGTCTGATTACATTGCGGTAAGCTACCATTATTCCGCGTTATCCCCTTTTTCGTCCGAACAGAGGCAAAACCTTCCCGCCCAACTAAGTAAAATTTAATTTCAAAATTTTAAAGTGGTGGTAAAATCAAAATTTTCAGGATATTGGTAATTTCCAACATCCCAGGTTATATTCAAAATCAAAATTTCCGGACTAATTATATTGTCGAAAACTCCCAAATATTTTAAAATTCAAAAACTCCAAAGTTGTAATAATTCCAAATTTTTAAAGTATTCTTTTTATTTCAAAATTTTCAAACGTTTTTTAAATTCAAAATTTGTAAAATATTTTTAAGTTCAGAATTGTCAATATATTTGCAAATTCAATGGTCTCTAAATAAGTTTTAGTTAGATTCAAAAATTTGCTAAAGATTCTTTTTTGATCCTAGATTTTCGAAAGATTTTGGATTCAAACATTTTAAAATTCAGAATTCGTAAGATATTATTAAGTTCAGAATTTTCAATATAGTATTTGTAAATTCATTGGTTTCTAAATAAGTTTTAGATTCAAAAATTTTCTAAAGATTTTTTTCTTTCAAATTTCTAGAATGACGCGCGGGAGGGTGCTGGCAGCCAACCAACACCATGACAACCAACTTTTTTTGTGTTCAGAATTTCTACTTCCTTTTTCAGGCCTTTTTCATATTTGTTTCTAAGTGGCACTGGCACAATTTTAACAAGAGCCCGCCAGCTGACCCGATCCTGCAAGAACACCCCTGACACACCGACGAGCCTTAGCTACGCACATAACTGCAAAGTTGCCAGTGTAGCAGGATTGGTTAGTGCTAGCCTACAGGTTGGAATGGGACAGTTTTTGGCGAACAACGTGGGGCCCGAACAAGGAAGGTAGAATTTTTGAAGAGTAGTTTTATTTTTGATTAGCAGTTTAAGAATTCAGTCAGGGAGGAAAGGCATAGTTTAAATAAGTTGTATTAGTGTTTACCCAATGTGGGTTAGTCACGGATTATGGGCATAATGTCTGTCCGTTTACAACCAACTGACGGGTATAAACGTTCCGTAACGCTCGACGAGACGCGTAAGTCTTACTGGCTCATGAAGTGAGCACAGTAATTGCGACGGTTCTTCGGTAGTAGGTTGGCTTAGGCTATTTGTAAGTCCAGATGCTTGCCGTACTTCGAGGCAGCTCTGTTTGCGACGAATAGTACTACCAATGTGCGAACGGTTCTGTGATTGTTACCTTTGACTATTTTCCGAACTGCTTATGAAAAAAATTTCTATCTCGTGTAGTACTCACTCACCCAATACTCATCTGGAAAGATACATTTTTAGATTGATTTTTTTTTTGAGATTTTATATAAATTTAAAAACATACTGAAACATTTTGAATAATTTTTTTTTGTTAATTCTTGTGCTGTAGATATTACAAAGGCAATCTCAGTACAAGTTGTAATTACATACTTTTTATCTTTTACCTTGTCATTAATTATATCATTACCCTATATATATACATTTATATTGCTTTTAATCACAAATATAGCATTCTGTCGCAGCTTCAAAAATTACGGGTAGGCGTAGTTAAAATAATTCTTCGTATTAGAAGAAAAGTGTCCGAACTCGAACGTTCTAGTAGCCACCTGGTAGAAAACTGGTAGGTGTCTACTTAGGACATTCGAGATAAGTAGCAATCGGGACGTGAAGTATTGCACACCGAAACTTGGTATCCGAAATAGGTACGAATCGGCGGCAACATTTAAATTTTTGTAAATTGACATTTATCGGTTTTAACGGTTCACCGCATTTACTGAATATTTAACAATAACCCTCGATACACCCATTGTTGGGTGAAGAGCCCAAGCCCTTTGTATCCAAATGTAGATTATGAACGGAAAAACACAAGATTTTTTAGATACGAATTTCCATTTATTTCTTATGCCTTAACGTTAAAATTCCTGCAATTTACATTAATGAATATATAATCTTTATCAAATTACACAAAGGTATTTAAAGTTACTAACTTTTTCGTATGGAAACCAAGAGCTAACTTCTTTACGTTCTTATATACAATAGCATACTGTCTGCTGTTTCTTGTAAGATAAAAAGATGGCTATTTTTGCTACTTAAATTAATTGTTTAATACCGCGTGGAAATATAAAGAATGCAATCCAAAATATTAACTACTGACAGTAGAACGATAACAAATGACTCCAATATGATGACTATTATCGATAAATGGCGGCAACATTTAAATTTTTGTAAATTGACATTTATTAGTTTTAACGGTTCACCGCATTTACTGAATGTTTGATAATAACCCTCGATACACCCATCGTTAAGTGGTTTTGAGAATTTTGAAATTTGAGTAGTACGGAGGTTAGGTAGTTAATTGGCTACGAATCATGTGGAATCTATAAGTCTAGTAGTGAAACAAATCCTATCAGATGGAAATGGGGGTTGAGACGAGATCGGGAAGCAGAACAGGCGAAGCCGAAACTACAGCGGCGGCGATTTCAGGGGCAGCTACATTGGCCACGTCCACCGCTACAACAACCACGTCAACGTTCACCTCTGCACCAACTTACACCGCCACTAATAACACAACGGCAGCTACAATGCACACCATATCCGAGTCACGGAGTATACAAAGTACGGGAGCAGTGCCGAGGCAACCCTGCGATACACCAATCAGTGTACCTCGTGTGGGCGACAATTTGGGGTATAGCGGAGCAAGCGACGATTCCCTGGTGACTCCACCGTATAGTAGTATCAGTTCGCGCGGTATAAGGGATGCTTTCCTGAACGCAAACGTATCATTTAGGCCAAGAGAAAAGAGAACGCAACATGCGCAGGAACAGGAGAGTACTGCGATAAGAAGGGTGTGGTAAAGTTTTAATTTTTTTGAAAAAAGGATTGAGTATTTCAAAGCTCTCCAGCCGATATATATTAGCGTTGAAAACGCCTTTAAGGTTTTTTACAAAGCACCTCTGCCGATCTATCTTAGAGTTAATACTCCGTTATATTTTGAGAATTAAGTTCGAAATACTTCTTGGTTGTAGGTCTAGATTAATTCTAATTTTATTCAACAACTTATTCTACTTAAATACTATTTTATTGATTATTCATCAATAATTTCTTCGACACTTATTGCCTATGTATTTTATCAATATGTATATGTATGTTTATCTACATACATGAGTTATTGACAGGAATTGGCCTTGAAAGTAAAAAGTGCCATTTAGGCAATTTGCATTATACCATGGCAATGTACATTGAACTATAAATTTTGTGCAGTCTAATCACATTCTTCGACACACAAAAAGTTCGTTGCTTCGCGTGTGAGTTGGTTTGTTTACAATTGCCAAAGTAATAAAAAAATGAAAAGTTCTTATGTTACAATTTAATAAGTTACAGTGCTGTACATGAATGTACATACACTACACCCTTACCCTTTTTAGATTTGGGTATTATTAAAAATAAAATGGAATTAAGTTTAGATGTTTATGGTTTTGCCGTGTGATTGTCAATAGCTCATGTTACAAATATGTATGTGTGTTGATCTTAAAAGTATATAAATTGTTATAAAGTGTAATAAAATTTAAATATAAAATCTACAAATTTGTATGTATATATATAGTTTTTGTTTTAATTTATGTATTTTTTTAACATATTCTTATGCAATAATTTTGTTCTTGTATTTTCTAATTCTATGAGTACGTTTGAGTTGTCTATATCTAGTATTTTATATGGACCTTTGTATGGTGGTTCATTTTTTCTTCTATTCTCAATTTTAACTAAAACTAAGTCGCCTATTTGAATGTCTATACTATTTTGTTTTCTTAAAGAATCTATTTTTCTTTTGTTTTTTACTTCTAAAATTATTTCACGTGCTCTTTTTAGAGAGTGTCGCAATCTAGCTCTAAGTTCATTACAATAGTTATCAAAATTATATATTTTGTTATTTCTTTCTAATTCGTCACCTGGTAGTCGTGGTAATTTACCAAATACTAATTCGTACGGTGAGTAATTTGTGTCCGTGTTAGGAGTTGTGTTAAATGCAAATGTATAATAAGGTATCCATTCATGCCAATTGTTGTCTTCTACAAAATTTAAGAAATATTCGTTTAAAACTCGGTGGTTTCGCTCTATTGTTCCTAGTGTTTCGTGATGATATGGGGTTGAAAAGTTCTGTTTTATTTTTAATAATTCACAAATCTCTTTCATTAATTCATTAGTGAATTCTGTACCTTTGTCTGTCTTGAGAATATTAAATAAACCATATTTTAGTATCACTTGTTCTACCAAAGTTTTAGCTACTGATTTTGCATCTTTGGTTTCGATAGGATAGGCAATGACATATTTCGTAAGTTCACATTGCATTGTAAGTATGTATCTGTACGATTGTGATGGTCTTAGAGGACCTACTGTATCTACTACTATAGTGTCGAAACTTTTTGCTGGTGTGTCTGTTATTACGAGAGGTTCTTTTGTATTTCTTATTTGTTTGTTTTTCTGGCATGAAATGCATGTATTTACATATTTTTTAACCATGTTGTTCATATTTTTCCATATGAATTTTTGTTTTAATTTATTTAGGGTCTTTTTAATTCCGAAATGTCCACTATGTGGAGAATTATGGTATTCTTCTATCAATCTATACTGTTTTATATTGTCATTTACTCTTTTTGGCATTTTGTATATAATTATTTCAATATCATTGTTATGCATGCTGTTATATTTTTCTTTTAATTTATCGGCCGTTATATATTTAAATATTTCATCTTCATTATATAGTACGTACTTTTTATTCTTTAATTTTTTCAATTTTTGTAAAAGTTTCTCCGCAAATGTTTCTGAAAACATTGGATTTTCGCTTTTACTACATATTATGTGCACAATATTATCATTTAATTCTCTTTTTTCATTTATTTCTTGCTGCAGTCTTTTATTATATATAAATTTTATTCTTTGAAGCTTCTTAATATCATTTATTGACGTGCATTCCCACATACGGAGGTGATCAATCTCCTGTCGAGATATGCAGTCTTTTTTATTTATTTTATTATTTTCTTGAACGTTCTTATTTTCATTATTTCGGTTAACCATATTACGCGTTATTGCCAGAGTTTTCTTTTCTTTTTCATCAATATAGATTGGAATCATGTCTTTTAGAATTTGTGAATTTATTTCAATTCTTGATAATGCATCTGCATTTGTATTATTTGAACCTTTTTTATATATGATATCAAAATCATAGTCTGATAGTTCTAGTCTAATTCTAGTCAGTTTTGAGGATGGGTTTTTGTGTGAAAATAGTGCAATGAGTGGTCTATGGTCTGTAACAACTGTGAATTTTCTTCCATAGAGATATGGTCTGAAAAATTGTATACCCCAGTGAATTCCTAATAATTCCTTTTCAATTACAGACTTATTTCTTTCATGTTTGTTAAGTGATTTGCTAGCGTAAGATATAGGTAAATCATTACCAATATCACCTTGGGAAAGTATTGCTCCTAAAGCAACATTTGATGCATCTGTGGTTAGTATGAATGGCTTATCGAAATCAGGATATTGGAGTATAGGTGGGTTTTTTAGTTTGTCTCTTAATGTCTCAAATGCTTTTTGGCATTCTTCTGTCCAGTTGAAAGTTACTTTTTTCTTTAGTAAGTTATTTAAGCAGTTGGCTATTTTGGCAAAATCTGGAATAAAACGTCTATAGTAATTACAAAAAGCTATAAATCTTCTAACGTCATCTGCGTTTTTTGGAACAGGATATTGTTCGATTACTTTGTATTTTGTAGGATCGGTTTTGATACCGTCTTTTGTAATTAAATGTCCTAAATATAAAACTTCCGGTTTTAGAAAGCAAAATTTTTCAGCATTCAGCTTTAAATTGTAATGTTTTAGTCTACCAAATACTTTTATTAGATTTTCATTGTGGTGCTTTAGATTACATCCAAAAACAATTATATCATCAACATATAAAAATGCTTCTGATTCTAAACCTGATAATGCTATTGTTAGCATTCTCTGAAAACTGTTTGATGATATCTTTAGTCCAAATGGTAATCTGTTATATTGATAGTGTCCGCTGCTAGTGGAAAATGCTGTAAGAGGTCGTGATGATGAGTCTAGTTCGATCTGGTGGAAAGAACTTGTCATGTCCAGAGTTGAGAAATATTTAGCTCGTCCTAATTTGTCTAAAATGTCATCTAGTCTTGTTAAAGGGAATTTGTCGTTTACTACTTTATTATTTAGTTGTCTGTAATCTACTACTAAACGCCATTTCTTTATATCTTCTTGTCCTTTTTTTGGTACTAAAAGTAATGGTGAATTATATGGACTAATTGATGGTTCAATTATATTCTCTTTTAATAGTTCTTTTACCTGTCTATCTATTTCGTTTAATTGTGTATGTGGTAAACGGTAGTTTTTTATGTATACCGGTGTATTATCTGTAAGTTCTATGTTCTGACTGTAAAAGTTGTTTGTAGTTAGTTTTTCATCTTCTAGGTGAAATATTTCCTGATATTGTCTTAAAATGTTGTATAGAATATTTTTATTTTCTTTATCAAAGTCTTGAAAATTAACTGCTTTAAGCAGTTTTTGGAATCTTTGCTCGGAATAATTTTGATGTGTTGTTTTTAGAATGTCGTAGTTTTTTAATGGTATTGTGGAAATTTTTACATTTGAAAGTCGTACAATTGATTCTGTCGTGTTCAAAATTTTAATGTGCTTATTGCCATTCTTTGGTATTATTGTGTTTGCTACAAAAACACCATTTTCTATTTCTTTGTTACATACTAAGCTATCCTCATTTATTTCAATGTTTATTTGTATTATCTTTTCAGTTCTTGGTGGTATACTTATGGATTTTAAATGTTTAGTATTAATTTCTATGGGGATTGTTATGTTGTCTCCATTTATGAAAGCATTTATAATGTGTGTATCGTAGTCTATTTTACAGTTGTATTTGTAAAAAAAATCCATTCCTAGAATTCCATCTGTTTTTATAGGAAAGTCACTATTCACTATATAAAATTTATGTTGTGTATCATTTTCGCCTAATTTTAAATCTAAATGCGTTGATCCGATAGTAAATATAGAATCTTTTGTTATACCTTTTAATTTACATGTGTCATCATTGATTGTATTATGTTAATTGATTAAATTTTCTTTACATAAAGATATGTCTGAACCTGTATCGACTAAGAAAGTTAATTTGTTGTTAATATTTTTAATTTTTAGAAAAACATAGTTTGATGTGGTTGTATTTATTGAATAGACCTTTAATTTTCCCTTCTTGGAGAATCGTGTCGAGTCTCCGGGACTTGCAGGTTTCCCTCTTGTTGCAAGGTGTACACATTAGGATTTCTATTTCTTCGATTTGTAAAATTATTGTTAGTATTACTGTTATTATAGTTTCTATAGTTATTGCTCCTGTGGTTGCTATTGTTTCTATTATTGTTATTGTATTGGTTATGGTTGAAATTATTTTGTCTATTATTGCTGTTTAAATGCCTATTATTGTTAAAATTTGTATTTCTAGCATTTCCATTGAAATTTGTATTTCTATTAAAATTGTTATTTCTATTGTTTATGTTTCTGTTATTGTTGTTATATCTTGAGTTGTTAGGTGGATTGTTTGTGTAATTATTTCTGGTATTATGATTGTTATTGTTATAATGTCGTCTATTGCTTATGTGGAAAATATTCAAAGTGTCTGTAGTTTGTAAAAGCCTTTCTTGTGTGGTAGCTATGTCAAAAGCTTGTGTTAATGTTGTGGGTTGAGCGGCTACGACTGCTATTCTAATATTTTCATTTAATCCTTCTTGAAATGTTTCAAGTGCTAATTTTTCATTTATAGATTTAATTGTTGAACGTGCTATCTCATTTGGGTTTTCGCCCAATTCTCTAATTTGTGTTAAAGTTAGTTCTGTGATTAATGTATTGATTTTTTCTTTATAGAGCGTTACGTTACCTTTTTGTCGAATATTTCTTATTTCTGCGGGAAGATGACTTGTTGATTTAGTTGGCTTAAAATTTTTGGATAAAAATATTTTTAGTTCGTTAAATGTTGTTGGTAGATCTTGTGTCAGTAATATATTCCTAACTTTGTCATTTAGTTTCATGCAAGTTACGTATTTTATTAGATTCTTTTTACCTTCAGTATTCAGTTCGTCATGTACCATTTCTACCATTGTTAAAAATATTTCAAGATGGATTGGTTTCCCATCAAATATCGGTATTGTATCCGAAGCCTTCTTGCTGTCAAAATTGGACATGTTTACTAATTCTGGTTTTTCTTCTAATTGGTTTGAAAGTTCAGTTAAAATAACTAATGCTGTTTTCTTAAGGTTTCTAAACTCACTAATTTTTTCTGTTCTTGAGGGGTTTGTTAAATGCCCTACTAGTTCTCCATATTTCTTACTATATTGTTTGATTAGATTTAATTTTTCATTTATCGTTTCTTTTGTATACCCTCTTGTTTTTGATTTTTTAGCATTTGCTATTAGCTTTGTAATATCTTCTACAATTTTTTCCATTAACAAAAGAAAATATTTATTTATACTGTTAGAAAGTAGTTAAGAGTTTTGGACTGTATTACTAATAATTTGTTTTTTTTATGTAATTTTGGAATAGTTTCCGTGTTCCTATCAATATTAAAATAATTAGTATTACTAATACTACATCAAAACTTATACTTAATTTGTTATCATTTATTGCGTATGCATTATTATTTTGATCTACTTTGGTATCAGCGATACCCATGTTTATATTTTTTATTATTGTTTCTATTCTATCTTGTGTAGTATAATTAAATGTATTCATATAAAAAATGGTTGAATTATTGGTTTTCTATCATGTGTATTATAAAATGTAAAAAATTGTTAGTTTGAATTATTTTTCCATCCTTCCTTCTTCATGTCGACCAGTTGTACTATTAATTTGGCTGTTTGGTCTCCTTGTGAGATGTTTATTACCCTTTGCAAATCCGCGCAAGCTGCTAAAAATTTTCGCTTTTTACCTCCTTTCTTCTTATTCTTTATTGCTGTTTGCTGTACTACTTCTACTGATTTAGGTTTCTGTCTGGCACGGTATTCTTCTATGGTTAAAGGCTGAGGACGGTTAATAGGTGTTGGTGTATAATTAGGTGCTCTTCCTGTGTTGGCATTTGGTTTTTTAAATTGAGCCAATTGAGAGTTGTAGTAATTTTATTTTAATTTGGTTTGGCAGGGTCTTTATTTTAATTTGGTCTGGCAGGATCGCCATGTGGTAAAGTTTTAATTTTTTTGAAAAAAGGATTGAGTATTTCAAAGCTCTCCAGCCGATATATATTAGCGTTGAAAACGCCTTTAAGGTTTTTTACAAAGCACCTCTGCCGATCTATCTTAGAGTTAATACTCCGTTATATTTTGAGAATTAAGTTCGAAATACTTCTTGGTTGTAGGTCTAGATTAATTCTAATTTTATTCAACAACTTATTCTACTTAAATACTATTTTATTGATTATTCATCAATAATTTCTTCGACACTTATTGCCTATGTATTTTATCAATATGTATATGTATATGTATGTTTATCTACATACATGAGTTATTGACAGAATTGGCCTTGAAAGTAAAAAGTGCCATTTAGGCAATTTGCATTATACCATGGCAATGTACATTGAACTATAAATTTTGTGCAGTCTAATCACATTCTTCGACACACAAAAAGTTCGTTGCTTCGCGTGTGAGTTGGTTTGTTTACAATTGCCAAAGTAATAAAAAAATGAAAAGTTGTTATGTTACAATTTAATAAGTTACAGTGCTGTACATGAATGTACATACACTACAAGGGACGACCTCCGAAATTTTTAAGAGCGCTTGCTCAGCCTGATGCCTAGGCTAATACTTCAGGGGGTGGATGCTCACCATGAACCCAGCAGCAGCTTCAACAACCAGCCATGCGGGAGCCATCGAGGCAACAACCCCAACGAACACAATCACTAGTTAATTTCGAATTCCCAGATTTTTCACAACCACCACCACTGTGTCGAAATGAAGTAGCGCCGCCTATAAAATTCCACCAATGGCCCGACCCGACGAATAATAACTTTAACAATTATAACGAGGGGAGGAGAAGTATACCAACCGCACCCCACCACTTCAACAGTAGAGCCAATATTTGTGGTATACCAAGAGACAATGTTGGTCCGCCCCTAAACGGCGAACACCCAGACTTATCACCCCGGCCCGGGAGTCCTTGTTCGGGACAGTTGGCGGATTCTCATAGCCAACAGACGTACAATGGGAGTGTGCGGATCGATAAGTGGGGAATTACGATTGACGGGACAAACAAAACGACGAGCATAGAAGACTTCGTGTTTCGCGTAGAAGCTCTACAAGCCGATTATGGTTGTGACTGGAGGGACGTGATTAGGTCATTCCACCATTTGTTGAGCGGACCCGCAAGGGAATGGTTTTGGGACCACCGTAGATTTAACAACGTTGCTCGCTGGAGAGACCTAAAGTCAGCTCTGATTAGCCAGTTCCACCGATACGATAGCGACTTCGACATACAGAGGAAAATCCTAGACCGGCGCCAACAAAGTATGGAAACTTTTGATGATTTCTACAACACCGTCCTGAAGCTTCGCAACCAATTACGTAGCCCCATCGGTGAGAGAGATCTGGTGAGCATAATGAGAGGAAATTTGAAACCACAAATGACGCAACTTCTGTTCTCGGTTACAGTACACAGTTTGTCACATTTCGTACGCGAGTGCCGCCGGGCGAAATCCCTCATAAAGTCATAGGCACTCCAGTGTGCGAGTGCCTCCCCGAGCGATACACGAGTTAGAATACGCACCGGAGAGAGAGTATGAGACACCCGAGATTGACGCAATGACCGCTGCTAAAAAACTAGTTTGCTGGAATTGTAAAACAGAAGGGCACACCTTCTTCGATTGTCTAGAGGAGCAAAGAAGACTATTTTGCTACAAGTGTGGAAGGGATGATACAGTGACAGTGACGAAGGGATGATCAGGGAAACCGGAATCCGAACATGTCTCGGACTGGGATAGAGGCACGCTCGTTAGCACCACCTCCCAGGACTCAGCAATAATTGTCCATGAAGAAACCACGCAAGATACCAGCCCAGCCGCGAGAAACAAAGTAGTCGAAGAACCAAAGCCAGTAACACTCATTACCATTTGCGAAAATAGTCAGCATCCTAAGGCACCAAAGTCGGCTAACGTCGTCAAGCCATATCAAGTCCGGGAGGAAGAATATCTAGCCGCACGCGAAAGGATTTTTGCACCGTCGCCACGGATTCGCAAAACACGGGAAAGGTATCAAGACAGAAAACAAACAAGGTATGAAATTTCATCCGCGAGCATATACGAAGGACCGGACACGCGCATATACTCAAGTATAGACATCAAAGGTTGCCGAGTGGAAGGTTTACTGGATAGTGGAGCCACCGTAACGTGCTTAGGGACTGGTTGTCTAGAATTGGTCGACAAGGCACAACTAGCTATATATCCGGTACTCTCGAAAATCAGAACTGCAGACGGGAGGCTGAACGCAATCATAGGCCGAGTTAGAGCGGACATAACTTTTAATAAAATCACTAAACCCGTAGATTTCTTTTGGTACCCACCCTTAAACTTCAGCTGTTTCTGGGGCTTGATTTTATGCGAAAGTTTAATTTACTGAGGTTTGAGATAAATGCCCTATCAACGCAAGGTGTTAACATGAATTCAGAATCGAATTCCGCCTTTCCGCAATTTCACCAATTGAATAGCCAACAGCAACGACGCTTAGAAGAAGTTATTGAGACTTTCCCATGTTTCACAAAAAGAGGCTTAGGTAAGACCCGCCTAGAAGAGCACCAGATTAATACGGATAAAGCGGTCCCCATTAAAGAAAGACACTACCCGGTTTCTCCAGCGGTACAGAAGCTGATGTATGGGGAACTGGATAGGATGTTAGCCTTGGGAGTCATCGAGCCAAGTGAAAGTCCATGGAATAATAGAGTAACATTTGTGCAAAAGGTAAAAAAAAGTCCAGATATGTTTAGACGCGCGTAGGCTCAATGACTTAACCGTAAAGGACGCCCATCCGCTTCTCCATATTGAGGGCCTTCTTAGCCGTCTGGGGGACACGCACTATATATCTAGTGTGGATCTTAAGGATGCATTTTGGCAGATACCCCTGGCAGAAACGAGCCGAGAAAAAAGAGCTTTTACCGTGCATGGGAGACCTTTGTACCATTTCACGGTTATGCCTTTCGGGTTGTGCACGCAGCCCAAAGGTTATGCCGTTTAATGGACAAGGTAATCCCAGCACGACTGAGGGAACGGGTGTTTGTCTATTTGGACGATCTGCTGGTGGTGTCGCCAGAATTCGGGGACCATCTGGATATCCTAGCTGAAGTGGCGCGGTGCCTGGAGAAAGCGAACCTGACTATCAAGGTGGGAAAATCGAAATTTTGCTGTAAAGAACTCAAGTACTTAGGATATACCGTAGGGGAGGGAAAATTGAAACCGGACCCAGAAAAAATACGGGCCATCCTCGAACTGAAGTACCCTACAACCGCGAAGCAGGTTAGGAGCTTTATGGGAACCACTGGGTGGTACAGACGCTTTATTTCAGACTACGCGACTATCACTGCCCCGATCACAGAGACTTTAAAGAAAAGTAAAGTATTTAACTTCACCGATGAGGCGAAATTAGGGTTTGAAGAGTTGAAGCGGAGGCTAACAGCCAACCCCGTATTGATACATCCGGATTTCAACAAAGCGTTTTTCATTCAATGTGATGCATCTGACGTAGGAATGGGAGCCGTGCTATACCAGAAAAATGATGAAGGCGGGGCACCCGATCGCGTATTTTTCTAAGAAATTCACAACAGCTCAGAAAAAATACTGTTACGCAAAGGGAATGCTTGGCCGTGGTGGAAGCCGTTAAACGCTTCAGGCCGTACGTAGACCTAACGCAGTTTGTGGTGATAACGGATCACTCGAGCTTGAAGTGGCTGATGTCACAGCGAGACTTTAGCGGCCGATTGACAAGGTGGAGTTTGCAATTACAGATGTTTTCATTTACGATAAGACACCGAAAATGATTACAGAATGTAGTGCCAGACACACTATCGAGATATCCACCGGACGAGTTAGCCTATTGTAAATTACGCGATCACGTGAAAGAGAATGCGAGTAGTCTACCGGACCTTAAGATTGTTGAGGACAGGATATTTAAAAGAACGCATTTTTATGACGGGAACGTATCGCGGGAAGAGCGCGCATGGAAACTCTGGGTACCAGCGGGCCTTACTGGGGGTATAATAAAGCAGGCACATGAGTCGCCGACCGCGTCATATGGAGGTGTAGGCAAGACAATTCGACGAATCCGCGAGTGGTATTACTGGCCACATATGAACGCTCAGGTCAACGTTTACGTCAGGCAGTGTGATAATTGCAAGGAATACAAACCGGCCAATAATATTCTAAGGCCACCAATGGGAAATGAAGCAGATGTATGCAGGCCATTACAAAGGATTTACATAGATTTCTTGGGCCCTTACGTACGGTCGAAAAGAGGAAACAGTTTTATTTTCATTGTACTGGATCATTTTTCTAAATTTGTGCTTCTGAAAGCCATGTCAAAGGCACATTCGAAAAACGTAATCAGTTTTCTCATATCTGAGGTTTACAAATTCGGCTGTCCCGAAACTATTGTCTCCGGCAATGGCCAGCAGTTTGCTAGCAAGGACTTCGCGGAAATGGCAGCCAGTTTCGGCATTAGACACATGCGCACCGCTAATTACGCCCGCAAGCGATTGCTTCAGAGAGGGTGAACCAATCAGTGTTGGCAGCTATTCGAGCCTATCTGCAGGACAATCAGCAGGAATGGGACCTACACATCTGTGAGATAGAGTGCGCATTAAGATCGGCAGTAATACGGCAACAGGAGTAACTCCGTATTTTCTATTATTTGGCATAAATATGATCACTCATGCCGCGGCGTATAAGGTGGGAAGCAGCCTATACGAGTTAGAAACGCTACAGGGAAAGCCCATAGGGATATTCCACGCCAAAGATCTGAAAGCGTGATCAGCCGAGCTAGGCTCGAATTTCAGCGTGGCAGCAATGACACATCGCAGACACGCTGAAATCTTCTCAGCTTGGCAAGGGGGTGTGTCCCATGTGAGGCGCGTCGAGGTGGTTGAGTAGTGTAAGGGCGGCCTGAAAGCAACTCTGACAAAGCGTATGTGAAAAAAGTTGCCGGATGGCGAGTAAAGAAAATAAACGCTAATGGGCCAGGTATGACTACGATTTTAATCAACCACGTACACGAAAATGGCTGACAGCCGGTTTACACCCACCGACATGGCAGGCCGATCGTTTCACATCCGTATTTTACCTTAAAACAGCCGAGCCGTGCAGACGTGAAAATTTAAGAACTGCCACACCCATCCTAATACAACAGCAAGCCGCAACAGGTAAGTGACTGAATTTATTGGTGTTAACAGCCGAAATCAAAAATGTACGTTCCAACAGGAACGTAAATAAAGGCACGGGCAAGCATAGTGGAGACAGGCCGAGAGTGGCGGCAGTAAGCTTTCCAAGGAAAAGGTTGACCGCGGCCCAGAATTTGCGGGCATTTATGGAAGCCTTGTAATCACGGTGTTAAGACATGTAGTTATTGTTCATTATATTTGTTATGTTCTTTACTTAATAAATTTGGTTATATTTTTTTTATATTAATATATAGGCCAGCTGGCAATAACCTTTAATTGCAATTTTATTCTTATTTATTCAATTAATAAATTCGCTTACTCAACTAATAAAATTTTATATTAATATATAGGTCAGCTGGCAATAAACTTTAATTACAGTTTTATTTATTTGCTTACTCAACCTATTGACTATTCATATTAATATCAACAAATAATGTATTATTAATTATTAAAAAATCAGTTAAGCATTTTTTAGTCCAATATGTAAGTTTTGCTTGATTTGTAATTCAATGTTGGACTTCCGTATAACTAAGCATTTTTCTTTAATGTCTTAATTATATTTAAACAGAAGTAAAATAAAGTTTTTTTTAGTGTTTTATAATACGGCAATTCTATTGTTTTATTGTTTAACACCGTCCTTCAAGTTTCCAAGTGCTTGCAAGGAACAAAAACGCAAATTAGTGAAGGCCTAAATTTATGTGTTTAGACCGCCAACCACTAATTCATTCACATTAAACATTTTGGTGACCCCTAAATTTAAAAAATACGCAACCATTTTTGAATGCGTCAAGGACATCTTCCTCATCATCAAGGACATTTTGCTCATCATCAAGGCAAAGCAGTGATCTATCAAGACATTACCATCTATCCTCAACAAATTATTCAGCGCAGGAAAAGTCAACATGTCAAGCTTGGAAAATCTAGTGTCTCAACAGGAGGTGAGGGCAATTGAGATTGAAAGAATAGTCTCTAATATTAAAAAGGCTCCACAAGATCGGAGGACGGTAGAATTTTACGAAACCAAACACGAAGAATTAAGGGAATTATGGATAGCTTTTGATAAAACGGAAAATACAATAAGAAGAGATCCAACATTGGCAGATAATGATCCATATATTACTAAAAATCTGCACAAAACAATTGGAAATACATATAGCACAACAATTGAACTAATTGAGACTCAGATATCTAAGCTACGCGAGACAAAGGGATACCCGAAGCCTGTACCAACAACAAGAGAGAAACAAATAGAACATGCTACAAGTGATCAACATGTATCAAATTGCAACATGGGTTTAGTTAGGATGCTAAAGGCCCGTATGACGGCGTTGACACGCTTGGTGAACGGGTTATCATCAATAAATAATGACCAACCATCACAATTTTATAAAATCAAAAGTGAAGGTATAAAGAACTTGTGGTCTCAAATTCAAAAATTATCTGATGAAATATGGCAGAAGGTAGAGGTTCCCTCAACATTGGGATTTGATCAAAATGAATACTATATTCTAGACGACTTAGTTCAACAGTCCTTAGTAGATTTGGCCGTAATGGGAGATCAAGCCAATCAACTCGTGAACGATAATTTACCGAATTTACCAAACAATTCAGCAGTATATGGCACACTGCCTCTTCCAAAAGTGACAATTCCGAATTTTAATGGGGATTATTTAAAATGGTGTCAATTCTACGAACTATTCACTGAAATGGTAGATAAACAACTATTGCCTCAGGTACAAAAAATGTGGTACCTTAAATCAAACCTGTCTGGAGAAGCAGCAAGACTCATAAGTCATCTATCATTAACCGAAGAAAATTACAAAACGGCCTGGACACTGTTGCAGGAGCGATTCAATAACAAAAGAGTCATAGTAGCAACTTTAGTAGACAAAATTTTGAACCAACCAACAGGAACATTGTCGAGTGCATCAATAAAGGCACTTCATGACACCACAAAGGAATGTTTACTGGCGCTAAACAACCTACACGTCGACACGACATCCTGGGACGCTATGCTGATCCAGCTAATGATTAAAAAACTGGACCGATCCCTTTACGTTCAGTTTATACAATCATTAGCGAAACCCAAAGAAGTCCCAACAATTAAAGAATTCTTGTCATTCTTAGAGGCGCAATTTGAATCAATGGAATCAATTGGGTACAAAGAAAAATCAACTATCCATCAAAGATCTGTGTCCTCAGTAGCAGCAATGGAAAATTGCAATAACAATTGTAAAGTATGTAATAATGGTAAACACCTCATTTATCAATGTAATCGGTTCTTGGCAATGGCAGAAACCGAAAGACTAAGATGGATACAACAACAGAAGTTATGTGTGAATTGCCTTAAAGCCAATCATGTGGCCAAAACTTGTACTCGTGGCTGCTGCAAGAAATGTAACAATAAACACCACACTTTGTTGCATTTGCCAAAGGTATCGCGAGGTGCACAAAACCCATCTGTCCACATTACTACCACTAGGCACAATGCATCCCCCGTTAATACAGTGGCAGTTTCTTCAGCTTCAACAAAAGATCAGAACTACGTCATGTTAGCCACAGCAAAGGTCATAGTCAAGGCTGCAAACGGCATGTCAGAGGAATTCAGGGCCGTACTAGATTCAGGTTCACAAGTCAACATTGTGACTGAACGACTCATCAAGAAGTTATCCCTTTCAACAGCAGAAGCCTATCTGTGCATTGACGGAGTTGGAAGGATCCAAAAAAGAGCATCCCATCGTGTAAATGTGGAAATGATATCCATAAATAGTGACTTCTCAACAAACTTAGAAGCATTTGTTCTACCAACTATTATCCCAGTGCAGCCAAATCGCAGTATTGATATTTCTACTTGGAAAATTCCAAACAACATTCGCTTAGCAGATCCCAAATTCAACATGCCTGAGAGGGTAGATATTCTTCTCGGAGCAGAATTTTACTTCAGTCTTATGCAACCTGGGACAATAAAACTAACTGAAGATCATCCAATACTTCAAAATACTGCACTTGGCTGGATTGTCGGCAGTTCCATAAAACAGTACTCTGATTCTCGTCCATCTTCAACACTGACATGCGCAATATTTGACGGTGAAAACTCATTGGAACAAGCAATAGAACAACTGTGGAAGCTCGATGATGTAGAATCAAACGAAAACATCATGTCTCCAGCAGAACAATTATGCGAATCGCACTTTAATCAGCACGTTCACAATCACAAAGATGGACGTTTTATTGTCAGTCTCCCATTCAGAGATAATCCAGCAGCACTGGGTAACTCACATCAAATGGCATACAATAGATTTATCAGTCTAGAGCAACGACTTCAAAAGAATGAAGACATTCGAAGTCAATATATTCAATTCATGAAAGAATATGAACAATTAGGACACATGCAAAGAGTACAGCTTGATAGTTTACCAAGTCCAAAATATTTCATCCCGCATCACTGCGTGATAAAACCTAACAGTACTACTACAAAACTTAGAGTGGTCTTCGACGCATCTGCGAAAACATCGACAGGACATTCTCTCAATGACCTCATGTATACTGGACCAACTGTCCAGAGTGAACTTTTTTCAATTCTACTTCGTTTCCGACTGCCAAAATTTGTCTTTACAACAGACATAGAAAAAATGTACAGGCAGATATTAATCAACCCAGACAATCACCAACACCAATTAATCATTTGGAGAGAAAACCCATCACTACCAATTACTTATTATAGGCTTAATACGGTAACATATGGCACGCGAGCAGCTCCTTACTTAGCCACCAAATGTCTACAACGAATTGCAGAAGAAAATACAGATCGATATCCACTGGGTGCGCAACTGCTAAAAGAAAATTTTTATGTGGATGATGGGCTTGGAGGTTCAGATAGCTTGAATCTCGCGGTTGAAACTCAAAAGGAACTGAGAATTATTCTGAAGAAACACGGATTTAATTTAAGAAAATGGTGTTCAAACAACCCAAGGCTACTAAAGGATATACCACATAGTGATAGAGAAGTCAACTTAGATCTCGATGATAGTACGAACAAAACAATAAAAACTTTGGGCTTATCTTAGGTGCCCAAAACCGATCATTTTTGCATCAAAGTAAAATCTAACGAGCAGCAAGTAATTTCAAAACGTACAGCAACTTCTGAGTTGGCAAGATTGTTTGATCCTCTTGGCCTCCTAGCTCCTGTTGTTGTCAAGGCGAAAATATTTATTCAACAATTGTGGCAACACCCATTCGATTGGGATGAACAATTACCTGAAAATCTTCGTAAGGTCTGGGAAATCTTCAGAAAGGATTTGGAGACTTTGAATAACTTCAAGATACCAAGACATATATTCAATGGTGAGATTCCTGTAGAAACACAATTACACGTATTTGCTGACGCATCTGAGAGGGCCTTCGGTGCGGCTGCGTACATCCGTGCAGTTCTCCGTGATGGACGAATAATCGTGCGGTTGCTATGCGCAAAATCAAAGGTGGCTCCGTTAAAACAACAAACACTTCCTCGATTAGAGTTATGTGCCGCAGTTGTAGCAGCTAAACTTGCTCAAAGAGTGAAAGTTGACTTAAAATTGCAGAATCAGCCTATGCTTCTGTTGACCGATTCTGAGATTGTATTATCCTGGATAAGTTCACAATCATCCTCTTATAAAACATTCGTGGCTAATAGAGTTTCAACGATCCACTCATTAACACTTGCTGAGCAATGGCGCCATGTAAAATCAGCGGACAATCCTGCTGATATTTTATCGCGAGGACTTCAACCAAGCAACCTGCCCACAAGTAGATTATGGTTTCATGGACCAATTTTCCTTCATGGACAAGAAAACTTATGGCCGTTAAAATTTGTACCCAAGCTGTCCGAAACAAGCAGCATTGAAAGGAAAAGAGTGATTACAGCAACGGTGGTAGCGACTAACAGCGACATGATATACATGCTACCCCATAAGAATTCATTTAGAACCCTGCAGCGAATTCTGGCATACGTACTTCGGTTCGTAAATAACTCAAGGAAGTCCATGAATGAGCGAGCAAAGCACACTTCGCCAACTCCAAAGGAATTGGACGATTCTCTCGGTGTTATCATTCGAATAATACAATTGTCAGATTTGTCTACAGAAATAAAACAACTTCAAGATGGCAAGGAGGTTAGTAAAAATAGCCCAATTAGTAGCCTAGCGCCATGCTTGGATGAAAGAGGTATTCTTAGAGTAGGAGGACGACTAGAACATTCCAACCTACAAGCAGATGCAAAACATCCAATAATTCTACCATACAATGATCCGCTTGTAAAATTATTATTTACTATGACACATGAAGATAACAAACATTGCGGGTCACAATCACTATTATATATCATGAGACAGCGTTTTTGGCCAATAAAGGGAAAGATAACAGCTGGATCGGTGATTCAAAGATGCGTAAGATGCACTAAAGCACGACCACAATTACATCAACAAATCATGGGAAACTTACCAAAGACAAGAGTGGTTCCTGCTCGTCCGTTCATAAATTCCGGCATAGACTACTGTGGTCCATTCTGGATACATCACAAAGTCAGGGGGAAAAGGCCAACCAAGGCTTACATAGCCGTATTCTGCTGTTTCACAACAAAGGCAGTTCATTTAGAACTGGTGTCTGATTTAACAACTGAGGCATTCATTGGTGCCCTTAAAAGGTTCATTGCTCGCCGAGGACACTGCCAAAATCTCTACTCCGACAACGCTACCAATTTCATCGGAGCAAAAAATCAATTAGCGGAATTATCTAAAAGCATACAGTCCGCTAAGGCTCAAGAAACAATAATCTCCGCTTCCAGTGCTAAGGGTATAAACTTCAATTTCATTCCACCGAGAGCACCCCATTTTGGAGGCTTATGGGAGGCTGCGGTGAAATCGGCAAAACATCTTTTGATACGCAGTGTATCAACAGAATCGTTAACGCACGAAGAACTGGAAACAATAATTGTGGAAATCGAAGCTATTTTAAATTCGCGCCCCTTAACACCAATCTCGAATGATCCAGATAGTCTTGAAGCACTGACACCTGGTCACTTTCTCATCGGTGAGCCGCTTGTGTCCCAAGTAGACAGTAGAGCCGAAACTCGTAATATGTCAAGTTTGTCTCATTGGAAGTTGATTTCGCATATAAAGCACCAATTCTGGAAAAGATGGTCAACAGAATACTTAACCGAACTACAACAGCGTTTCAAATGGAAAAAAAAATCTGGCAATCTCAAAAGGGGAGACATGGTTATTCTCAAGGAAGACAATCTACCTACAATGAAGTGGCCATTAGGGAGAGTTGTTCACGTGTATCCTGGTGATGACGGGGCTGTGAGAGTAGCTGAAGTTAAAACGGCAACAGGAGTGTTTAAACGACCCATTCACAGACTGGCGCCATTACTCCAAGAAAATGAAAATCAAATACCATTGGAAGAAGAACCGTCATTGGTACAACCGAGGTCGAGAAATGATGATCCCATTCCACCAAAAAGACCCAAGATCTCAACAGGTCCACTAATGCTTGCTATGTTACTAGCACTTCTCTTTGTTCCTACTGTATTATGCAACAAGATATCAATAACAAGGTTCCAAGATGATCCGGGAATTCGAAGGAATTGGAACTGCAAAGCTAAACACTGCAGAATGGAAAATAATGGTTTACTACGATCTTACTCCATTCTCGTCAGAGATACAGGCGCTATCTTCAGGCTTGCAAACTCTACAGGAACTATGCCTTAAAGAACCAATGTGCGATATCCTGGTAAACAACTTAGACCAAATCAGGAATGAATTGCTGCAAGAAACGGGATTGTTTACCAACAAACGAATTAAAAGATCACCGTTTAATATAGTCGGAAACATTGCCAGATCACTGTTTGGAGTTCTTGATGCAGATTACGCAGAAGAAATGTCAAAAACGATCAACGAAGCAAAAATATAAAAAAATAATATCGTGTAGCTTTTAAAAAATCAAACATCAATAATTGATTCAACTATTAATATTATTAAACAAAATGAGATCAACACAGAGCAAAGGATAAACGACATCTTAAGAATGGTTGATTTGAACAAAACTCAAATAGGAAGGGACTCTTCAACAATTAGAAACTCGCAAGTTGTTGGACTTCTATCAACTCATTTATCATTGACGGCAATAAATCTTCAAAGAATAGAGGCTGAAATCATAAATGTACTTACTGACGCCCATAATGGAAAAATTGGTCCCCTGCTATTATCACCTCACCAACTAAAGGATGAGATTGCTCTAATCAAGGCTCACCTTCCATCATCTCACGTACTTCCAACAGGAGATGACAATATAATCGAACTGTATAAACTTATGACTGCTAAGGGAGCTGTGACAAAAAATGAAGTAATTTTCGAAGTGAAGATACCTCTAGTGGATCAACAATTCTTCGAGATATTTAACATAGTGCCAGTCCCAACAATAAAAAATAATACATTACTCGCCATCAAACTGGACATATCATACCTTGCTACCAATGCACATAGAGATGAGTATATTCCTTTTACAGCAGATGAATTAGCAAATTGTGTCAAAACAAAAGATGACGAATACATTTGCAAAAATAAACAATCGAAATTAAAAAAGAATTCTGATGTCAATCCATGTGAGATCAATATTTTCAACAATCGATCGACAACCAATTGCAACTTGAATAGAATCCTAGAAACAACAGCATGGAACCAATTGTATGATCAAAACAACTGGATTTTTGCTACTACCACAGACGTTGAAACATCGCTGGTGTGTGGCACGGAAACCACATTTATTATACTAAAAAACACTGGGTTGATGAAAATTGCCCCTAATTGTGTAATCAAAAATAACTTCATAACAATACAAGGACACTTTGGTATATCAAATTATGTGCATACGTCATACACAAGACTAAAACACATAGAATCCATTAGTGAACCACAAGAAATAGAAAAGGTATTGGTTAACACTACAAATCATCAGTACAAGACCCAACTAGAGCAGCTAAGCAGGCTACAAAGGCAACTAAATGAATCAACGCTAGTACAACTACCGCAAATCATCAATTCTACCAGCCAACATCATCATGCAGTGAGTTACACCGCACTAATATTTTCCATAATACTTGCAATCGTTCTGCTGTCCTGGAAATTTCATCAAAAATTTTATAATGGCAAACAATCTACACCCAAACCAGCTCCACGAGTCCCGGTTGATGTTGCAGAACCCTGAGGACGTTGCTGTAATGTTTTGAACAAGATTCAACGCGCGGGAGAATGTTAAGACATGTAGTTATTGTTCATTATATTTGTTATGTTCTTTACTTAATAAATTTGGTTATATTTTTTTTTATATTAATATATAGGCCAGCTGGCAATAACCTTTAATTGCAATTTTATTCTTATTTATTCAATTAATAAATTCGCTTACTCAACTAATAAAATTTTATATTAATATATAGGTCAGCTGGCAATAAACTTTAATTACAGTTTTATTTATTTGCTTACTCAACCTATTGACTATTCATATTAATATCAACAAATAATGTATTATTAATTATTAAAAAATCAGTTAAGCATTTTTTAGTCCAATATGTAAGTTTTGCTTGATTTGTAATTCAATGTTGGACTTCCGTATAACTAAGCATTTTTCTTTAATGTCTTAATTATATTTAAACAGAAGTAAAATAAAGTTTTTTTTAGTGTTTTATAATACGGCAATTCTATTGTTTTATTGTTTAACACCGTCCTTCAAGTTTCCAAGTGCTTGCAAGGAACAAAAACGCAAATTAGTGAAGGCCTAAATTTATGTGTTTAGACCACCAACCACTAATTCATTCACATTAAACACACGGCTTCTGGTGTAAGTCGAGCCGTGGTCTACTAATTCCTACGAAAAGGTCGCCCACAACCCCTAATTGTGGATAAATAGAAGGACAGCACCGTGACCACAGCCTACAAACACCTTACTGCACGTGGCTGATAGCCACGATCGTCCGATATATCACAGAACCACCACCTGCTTTTCATCACCGGCCTAACACTCATCACCGGCTTAATTTTCATCACCGGCCTAACACTCATCACCGGTTTAATTTGCAACACCTGACTTTCAGCACCGGCTTAATTTTCATCACCGGCCTAACACTCATCACCGGTTTAATTTTCAACACCTGACTTTCATCACCGGCGCAACACTCGTAGTATAATTATCACTACCAGCTTAACAGTTACCACCTGACTTTCATCAAAATTAACATTCATCAACAGTATGTCAGATAAGTACACATTTCACTTTCACTGCATTTTACATTTTTTGATACGTAACAAATAAATCGAGTTTGTTTGCCTGTTTGCTTTGCCTCAAAAATAAAATAGAAAACAGGCATTTGTCTATGGCCGTTTTGGGCGGTCGTCAGAGAAGTGACAGTTGGGGCCTAGACGAGCGTTTGAACGACATCTCTTAGCCTAGAACCTACCCTTCCCCTTCAGGGTCTTCCCTGGCACAAAAGTCAAGCGAGTTTTCGAGCTCAGTACGATTTGGCACTACCCGTAGCCCGGTCTGATTACGTTGCGGTAAAATACCATTATTCCGCTTTATCCCCTTTTTCGTCCGAACAGAGGCAAAACCTTCCCGCCCAACTAAGTATTATTTCAAAATTTTCAAAATTGTCAATATATTTGTAAATTCAATGTTCTCTAAATAAGTTTTAGTTAGATTCAAAAATTTTTGATCCTAGATTTTCGAAAGATTTTGGATTCAAAAATTTTAAAATTCAGAATTCGTAAGATATTATTAAGTTCAGAATTTTCAATATAGTATTTGTAAATTCATTGGTTTCTAAATAAGTTTTAGATTCAAAAATTTTCTAAAGAATTTTTTCTTTCAAATTTTCGAAAGATTTTAGATTCAAAAATTTTCTGATGATTTTAAATTCAAAAATGGATAAAAGATTTTTAAGTCAGAATTTTCAAAAAAGATAATAAATTTTTCTAATTAAAAAAAAATTTCAAAAGTTGAAGTCAAAATTTTTCAAAATTAAATAAAGTGAATAATAAGTAGCGGGTAACTATTGGCGCGTACCCATCAGAATAAGAACACAAAGTTGAGAACTTATTTTAAGAATTACTAACATTAGTTATACGTATTTTATATAGAAAGTAGTGTAAGAATTATATTGTATGCACAGTTCGAACTTAGGGTCTAATTAAGCTATGAAAAAAATAAAGTAAGATCTAACTTTGTGGAATTCAGAAACGCATAGATTACATGATGAGTAACTAAATTTTGTTCGAGGTGGTGAGTATGGGGTGAGTCAAGTTGAAGGGGCGATTTCCGATTATTTTTAGCGTACGCGAACACCACGGTAACGTGTCTATAATCTAGAATGACGCGCGGGAGGGTGCTGGCAGCCAACCAACTTTTTTTGTGTTCAGAATTTCTACTTCCTTTTTCAGGCCTTTTTCATATTTGTTTCTAAGTGGCACTGGCACAATTTTAACAAGAGCCCGCCAGCTGACCAGATCCTGCAAGAACACCCCTCACACACCGACGAGCCTTAGCCACGCACATAACTGCAAAGTTGCCAGTGTAGCAGGATTGGTTAGTGCTAGCCTACAGGTTGGAATGGGACAGTTTTTGGCGTACAACGTGGGGCCCGAACAAGGAAGGTAGAATTTTTGAAGAGTAGTTTTATTTTTGATTAGCAGTTTAAGAATTCAGTCAGGAGGAAAGGCATAGTTTAAATAAGTTGTATTAGTGTTTACCCAATGTGGTTTAGTCACGGATTATGGGCATAATGTCTGTCCGTTTGCAACCAACTGACGGGTATAAACGTTTCGTAACGCTCGACGAGACGCGTAAGTCTTACTGGCTCATGAAGTGAGCACAGTAATTGCGACGGTTCTTCGGTAGTAGGTTGGCTTAGGCTATTTGTAAGTCCAGATGCTTGCCGTACTTCGAGGCAGCTCTGTTTGCGACGAATAGTACTACCAATGTGGGAACGGTTCTGTGATTGTTACCTTTGACTATTTTCCGAACTGCTTATGAAAAAAATTTCTATCTCGTGTAGTACTCACTCACCCAATACTCACCTGGAAAGATACATTTTTAGATTGATTTTTTTGAGATTTTATATAAATTTAAAAACATACTGAAACATTTTGAATAATTTTTTTTTGTTAATTCTTGTGCTGTAGATATTACAAAGGCAATCTCAGTACAAGTTGTAATTACATACTTTTTATCTTTTACCTTATCATTAATTATATCATTACCCTATATATATACATTTATATTGCTTTTAATCACAAATATAACATTCTGTCGCAGCTTCAAAAATTACGGGTAGGCGTAGTTAAAATAATTCTTCGTATTAGAAGAAAAGTGTCCGAACTCGAACGTTCTAGTAGCCACCTGGTAGAAAACTGGTAGGTGTCTACTTAGGATATTCGAGATACGTAGCAATCGGGACGTGAAGTATTACTTACACACCGAAACTTGGTATCCGAAATAGGTACGAATCGGCGGCAACATTTAAATTTTTGTAAATTGACATTTATCGGTTTTAACGGTTCACCGCATTTACTGAATATTTAACAATAACCCTCGATACACCCATTGTTGGGTGAAGAGCCCAAGCCCTTTGTATCCAAATGTAGATTATGAACGGAAAAACACAAGATTTTTTAGATACGAATTTCCATTTATTTCTTATGCCTTAACGTTAAAATTCCTGCAATTTACATTAATGAATATATAATCTTTATCAAATTACACAAAGGTATTTAAAGTTACTAACTTTTTCGTATGGAAACCAAGAGCTAACTTCTTTACGTTCTTATATACAATAGCATACTGTCTGCTGTTTCTTGTAAGATAAAAAGATGGCTATTTTTGCTACTTAAATTAATTGTTTAATACCGCGTGGAAATATAAAAAATGTAATCCAAATATTATTAAGAACGATAACAAATGACTCCAATATGATGACTATTATCGATAAATGTGTAAATAAAGTAGCGATTAGACGGTGGCGGTAACACCCATCGTTAAGTCGTTTTCAGAATTTTGAAATTTGAGTAGTACGGAGGTTAGGTAGTTAATTGGCTACGAATCGTGTGGAATCTATAAGTCTAGCAGTGAATAGAATCCTCAGAATCAGATGGAAATGGGGGTTGAGACGAGATCGGGAAGCAGAACAGGCGAAGCCGAAACTACAGCGGCAGCGATTTCAGGGGCAGCTACCTTGGCCACGTCCACCGCTACAACAACCACGTCAACGTTCACCTCTGCACCAACTTACACCGCCACTAATACCACAACGGTAGCTACAATGCACACCATATCCGAGTCACGAAGTATACAAATTACGGGAGCAGTGCCGAGGCAACCCTGCGATACACCAATCAGTGTACCTCGTGTGGGCGACAATTTGGGGTATAGCGGAGCAAGCGACGATTCCCTGGTGACTCCACCGTATAGTAGTATCAGTTCGCGCGGTATAAGGGATGCTTTCCTGAACGCAAACGTATCATTTAGGCCAAGAGAAAAGAGAACGCAACATGCGCAGGAACAGGAGAGTACTGCGATAACAAGGGACGACCTCCGAAATTTTTAAGAGCGCTTGCTCAGCCTGATGCCTAGGCTAATACTACAGGGGGTGGATGCTCACCATGAACGCCAGACCACAACCCAGCAGCAGCTTCAACAACCAGCCATGCGGGAGCCATCGAGGCAACAACCCCAACGAACACAATCACTAGTTAATTTCGAATTCCCAGATTTTTCACAACCACCACCACTGTGTCGAAATGAAGTAGCGCCGCCTATAAAATTCCACCAATGGCCCGATCCGACGAATAATAACTTTAACAATTATAACGAGGGGAGGAGAAGTATACCAACCGCACCCCACCACTTCAACAGTAGAGCCAATATTTGTGGTATACCAAGAGACAATGTTGGTCCGCCCCTAAACGGCGAACACCCAGACTTATCAGCCCGGCCCGGGAGTCCTTGTTCGGGACAGTTGGCGGATTCTCATAGCCAACAGACGTACAATGGGAGTGTGCGGATCGATAAGTGGGGAATTACGATTGACGGGACAAACAAAACGACGAGCATAGAAGACTTCGTGTTTCGCGTAGAAGCTCTACAAGCCGATTATGGTTGTGACTGGAGGGACGTTATTAGGTCATTCCACCATTTGTTGAGCGGACCCGCAAGGGAATGGTTTTGGGACCACCGTAGATTTAACAACGTTGCTCGCTGGAGAGACCTAAAGTCAGCTCTGATTAGCCAGTTCCACCGATACGATAGCGACTTCGACATACAGAGGAAAATCCTAGACCGGCGCCAACAAAGTATGGAAACTTTTGATGATTTCTACAACACCGTCCTGAAGCTTCGCAACCAATTACGTAGCCCCATCGGTGAGAGAGATCTGGTGAGCATAATGAGAGGAAATTTGAAACCACAAATGACGCAACTTCTGTTCTCGGTTACAGTACACAGTTTGTCACATTTCGTACGCGAGTGCCGCCGGGCGAAATCCCTCATAAAGTCATAGGCACTCCAGTGTGCGAGTGCCTCCCCGAGCGATACACGAGTTAGAATACGCACCGGAGAGAGAGTATGAGACACCCGAGATTGACGCAATGACCGCTGCTAAAAAACTAGTTTGCTGGAATTGTAAAACAGAAGGGCACACCTTCTTCGATTGTCTAGAGGAGCAAAGAAGACTATTTTGCTACAAGTGTGGAAGGGATGATACAGTGACAGTGACGAAGGGATGATCAGGGAAACCGGAATCCGAACATGTCTCGGACTGGGATAGAGGCACGCTCGTTAGCACCACCTCCCAGGACTCAGCAATAATTGTCCATGAAGAAACCACGCAAGATACCAGCCCAGCCGCGAGAAACAAAGTAGTCGAAGAACCAAAGCCAGTAACACTCATTACCATTTGCGAAAATAGTCAGCATCCTAAGGCACCAAAGTCGGCTAACGTCGTCAAGCCATATCAAGTCCGGGAGGAAGAATATCTAGCCGCACGCGAAAGGATTTTTGCACCGTCGCCACGGATTCGCAAAACACGGGAAAGGTATCAAGACAGAAAACAAACAAGGTATGAAATTTCATCCGCGAGCATATACGAAGGACCGGACACGCGCATATACTCAAGTATAGACATCAAAGGTTGCCGAGTGGAAGGTTTACTGGATAGTGGAGCCACCGTAACGTGCTTAGGGACTGGTTGTCTAGAATTGGTCGACAAGGCACAACTAGCTATATATCCGGTACTCTCGAAAATCAGAACTGCAGACGGGAGGCTGAACGCAATCATAGGCCGAGTTAGAGCGGACATAACTTTTAATAAAATCACTAAACCCGTAGATTTCTTTTGGTACCCACCCTTAAACTTCAGCTGTTTCTGGGGCTTGATTTTATGCGAAAGTTTAATTTACTGAGGTTTGAGATAAATGCCCTATCAACGCAAGGTGTTAACATGAATTCAGAATCGAATTCCGCCTTTCCGCAATTTCACCAATTGAATAGCCAACAGCAACGACGCTTAGAAGAAGTTATTGAGACTTTCCCATGTTTCACAAAAAGAGGCTTAGGTAAGACCCGCCTAGAAGAGCACCAGATTAATACGGATAAAGCGGTCCCCATTAAAGAAAGACACTACCCGGTTTCTCCAGCGGTACAGAAGCTGATGTATGGGGAACTGGATAGGATGTTAGCCTTGGGAGTCATCGAGCCAAGTGAAAGTCCATGGAATAATAGAGTAACATTTGTGCAAAAGGTAAAAAAAGTCCAGATATGTTTAGACGCGCGTAGGCTCAATGACTTAACCGTAAAGGACGCCCATCCGCTTCTCCATATTGAGGGCCTTCTTAGCCGTCTGGGGGACACGCACTATATATCTAGTGTGGATCTTAAGGATGCATTTTGGCAGATACCCCTGGCAGAAACGAGCCGAGAAAAAAGAGCTTTTACCGTGCATGGGAGACCTTTGTACCATTTCACGGTTATGCCTTTCGGGTTGTGCACGCAGCCCAAAGGTTATGCCGTTTAATGGACAAGGTAATCCCAGCACGACTGAGGGAACGGGTGTTTGTCTATTTGGACGATCTGCTGGTGGTGTCGCCAGAATTCGGGGACCATCTGGATATCCTAGCTGAAGTGGCGCGGTGCCTGGAGAAAGCGAACCTGTCTATCAAGGTGGGAAAATCGAAATTTTGCTGTAAAGAACTCAAGTACTTAGGATATACCGTAGGGGAGGGAAAATTGAAACCGGACCCAGAAAAAATACGGGCCATCCTCGAACTGAAGTACCCTACAACCGCGAAGCAGGTTAGGAGCTTTATGGGAACCACTGGGTGGTACAGACGCTTTATTTCAGACTACGCGACTATCACTGCCCCGATCACAGAGACTTTAAAGAAAAGTAAAGTATTTAACTTCACCGATGAGGCGAAATTAGGGTTTGAAGAGTTGAAGCGGAGGCTAACAGCCAACCCCGTATTGATACATCCGGATTTCAACAAAGCGTTTTTCATTCAATGTGATGCATCTGACGTAGGAATGGGAGCCGTGCTATACCAGAAAAATGATGAAGGCGGGGCACCCGATCGCGTATTTTTCTAAGAAATTCACAACAGCTCAGAAAAAATACTGTTACGCAAAGGGAATGCTTGGCCGTGGTGGAAGCCGTTAAACGCTTCAGGCCGTACGTAGACCTAACGCAGTTTGTGGTGATAACGGATCACTCGAGGTTGAAGTGGCTGATGTCATAGCGAGACTTGAGCGGCCGATTGACAAGGTGGAGTTTGCAATTACAGATGTTTTCATTTGCGATAAGACACCGAAAATGATTACAGAATGTAGTGCCAGACACACTATCGAGATATCCACCGGACGAGTTAGCCTATTGTAAATTACGCGATCACGTGAAAGAGAATGCGAGTAGTCTACCGGACCTTAAGATTGTTGAGGACAGGATATTTAAAAGAACGCATTTTTATGACGGGAACGTATCGCGGGAAGAGCGCGCATGGAAACTCTGGGTACCAGCGGGCCTTACTAGGGGAATAATAAAGCAGGCACATGAGTCGCCGACCGCGTCACATGGAGGTGTAGGCAAGACAATTCGACGAATCCGCGAGTGTTATTACTGGCCACATATGAACGCTCAGGTCAACGATTACGTCAGGCAGTGTGATAATTGCAAGGAATGCAAACCGGCTAATAATATTCTAAGGCCACCAATGGGAAATGAAGCAGATGTATGCAGGCCATTACAAAGGATTTACATAGATTTCTTGGGCCCTTACGTACGGTCGAAAAGAGGAAACAGTTTTATTTTCATTGTACTGGATCATTTTTCTAAATTTGTGCTTCTGAAAGCCATGTCAAAGGCAAATTCGAAAAACGTAATCAGTTTTCTCATATCTGAGGTTTACAAATTCGGCTGTCCCGAAACTATTGTCTCGGACAATGGCCAGCAGTTTGCTAGCAAGGACTTCGCGGAAATGGCAGCCAGTTTCGGCATTAGACACATGCGCACCGCTAATTACACCCCGCAAGCGAATGCTTCAGAGAGGGTGAACCAATCAGTGTTGGCAGCTATTCGAGCCTATCTGCAGGACAATCAGCAGGAATGGGACCTCCACATCTGTGAGATAGAGTGCGCATTAAGATCGGCAGTACATACGGCAACAGGAGTAACTCCGTATTTTCTATTATTTGGCATAAATATGATCACTCACGCCGCGGCGTATAAGGTGGGAAGCAGCCTATACGAGTTAGAAACGCTACAGGGAAAGCCCATAGGGATATTCCACGCCAAAGATCTGAAAGCGTGATCAGCCGAGCTAGGCTCGAGTTTCAGCGTGGCAGCAATGACACATCGCAGACACGCTGAAATCTTCTCAGCTTGGAAAGGGGGTGTGTCCCATACGGGTAGTGTGTGAGGCGCGTCGAGGTGGTTGAGTAGTGTAAGGGCGGCCTGAAAGCAACTCTGAGAAAGCGTATGTGAAAAAAGTTGCCGGATGGCGAGTAAAGAAAACAAACGCTAATGGGCCAGGTATGACTACGATTTTAATCAACCACGTACACGGAAATGGCTGACAGCCGGTTTACACCTGTTAATGCGGGATATTTGTATAATTCAGTTCAAACACTTTAATTTGAACTGTACTAATTTTTTATTTTATTTATGCCTTTAAGCACTTGTAACTTAAAGGTTGATGGGTGCAATAATTCAAAAAAAAAAAAAAGAGTTTTTATTACTGAACATTTTTAGTATATTTTATTGAACTATTTATACTTTAAATTATACAAAATTGTGCTGACTTAACTAAATAATAAAATACAAAATTTAAGGTGTATTAACCAATCAGAATACTTGTGCTGACTTAACAAAGAATAATTGTGCAAAATGTAATTTGATTAACCACTGAAAATTTAATTACTTAGTATTAGGTGATTCAAAAAATATTAAGGGCATTAACTACAATAAATTTAATAAAGGGTGTATTCATGTTGTTTTTTAGTTTCTAACATCATCCCCCGCGTTGAACGGATGTTCAACAGAATTGCAATGGTTGAAAGAATTGATCCGTGAAGCCCTTGTTGTCTAAACATCTAGATTGAACCTACGTAATTGGTTACGTGGCCTGGGTGTAGGTTTCATTTGGTGGGGTTGTTGTTCAACTGCTTGCAGTTCGATGTCTTCTTCAGGATCTATAATAGCTATTGTTGTGTGTGGGTTTTGTTTGCTTCTGCACACCTTACGTCGAACAGTTATTATGATGAGTGCTGACACGCTTAAACAAAGTGCAAGATAACCTATTGTATAGCTGCTGGTGGGACTTCAATTGATTGGGCGGGTCCAGTATGTTCTGTTCTTTTAGTGATTTTTGTAACGCTGATAGTTCGTTGATGTTGTCAGGGTATATACTCTCTAAGTGAGTTGAGTTCAATGGATTGACGGTTACGGGGTGTGTAATAATTTGCTGTGTTGATAAGTCTGAGATGTTGCCAAGGCTAGTATATGATGAGCTTATTGTACTTGATATAGTTTGTCTACCCTTAATAGTAGCAAATTCATGTTTCAGCACGCAGTCCGGATCCAGCGTGAGCAGGCCAGAGCCCTTTAAAGAAATATGAGTAATTTCTCTGTTACACACGACTGCGGCCCGAGATGGTGCTGTGGTAGCATATATCCATCGATTTCTTTTGTTGAGTGGTATCCACTTAGTAGTAGTATTTTCTAGAGTACAAGTTGGTGCCGTTTTGTTATTGTACAAATTGATTTCACACTTGCACACTTCTGAACCATAATTATAACGGGTCTGACTGTTGTGACACAAAAATACGTTTTGTTTTATTACGTCGCAAGCGCTTAGATCTGCCTTTGTAATGAGAATGTATTGCTTGTGGGATGCTGTTATGCCCATCAATTCAGTACATGGTTTGATGGCTACCATGGTTTTGCTCAGCATGTTAGGTACAGGAAACAGCTGGAAAATTTTAAATTGTTCAGGTTCAACCAATGGTAAAGTTATTTTGAATACTGCATGTTGGTGCGTAAGTCTACCTTGAACCTTCATTAGTTTGAATAACTGTAGTAGTTCATCTTGTCCAGTTGTAGGAAGAGAGAGTGATGGTGCTGCATGGAGTTTAATTTGTGCAATTTCGTTTTGTAACTGTAGAGGTGTTAGTAGTAATGGGCTGATTTTTCCATGATGAGTATCGACGAGGGCATCAAGAATTGATGATTGTATTTTTCGTATATTATTTGCAATTAAATTCAATTCTAAAACCGCACTATCAAATAGTTGAGTTAAGTTGATCTGGAACAATACCTTATTGGTTTGTTTCATTGCTTCCGAAAGAGACCCAATTTGTTGCTCCAACTGTTGAAATCTTACCTTGGCAAACAATTGGTTTTGTCGTATGATATTAATGGTGGAGTCAACAACTGATGTTTGATTCTTAAGCAATGTCAATAAATATGACTCATTGTCCCTTACTTTCTGTATTGTATTGGTCATCTGGTCAGCATATTCAGAATCCAATATTCCAAATAAAGAATGAGCAACATTTCCAACTATATCCAGGGCGCCTCTTTTACTCCGCAACAGTTGATTCTCTAGTTGTAGATCATCTTCCATGTGTTCAAAATGTTTAATAATGCTGAGACATGATTCGTTTAATTCTATCATTTTGCACAGATGTCGTAGGGAATTCGTGCCGTTGATTAAAATTGATGTTTTAGACCAATATGAGCCAAATCATAGTATACAAAAATATTCCATTCAGTGGTTACAATTTTAGCTTTACCAATTTCTTCAAAATGAATGCCTATTTTCATTCCAAATTTTTCGGTTTTTATCGGTGTTCCAAGTGCCATTGGTAACAACAATATCATGGTTATTAATGCTAGAGTGAGATTGTTTAATAGTGTTTTTTTCCTTTTGGCACAAGGCTCCCCAGTTGGGTCACTAGGCTTCTCAGTTGAGTAATAAATGCTGTCGTTAATGTTTAGATTGTTGTCATCAGAAGTGATGGTTTCTTCAGACTCTGGCTCGATGGGTAAAAGAGCGATTCGATGTATTGGGCGTTTGAATAGTCCATTGGTTGTTTTGACTTCCACGACTCTGACCACATTATCATTTCCAGGATAAATTTTGACTATTCTTGCTAAAGGCCATTTCATGACTGGTAAATTATCCTCCTGGACTATCACCATATCATCAATTTTGAGGTTATCAAACTGAGTATTCCACTTGTGACGCTGCTGCAATTGATTCAAATATTCAGTGGACCATCTTTTCCAGAACTCTTGTTTGAGATGAGCCACGAGCTTCCAATGAGATAGTCTTGAAGCTTTTACTGTTGTTGCCTTGCTGTCGATTTGTGATACTAGTGCTTTGCCAACCAAAAAATGACCAGGAGTCAGGGCTTCAAAATCATTGGGGTCACTTGACATAGGAGTTAGTGGGCGAGAATTGAGTATCGCCTCGATTTCCACTATAATTGTTTCCAGTTCTTCCTAAGTCAGTGATGCAGTTGCAACACTACGTAGTAACAGATGTTTTGCAGACTTTACCGCTGCTTCCCATAATCCACCAAAGTGTGGTGCACGTGGTGGTATAAAATGAAAATTTATTCCTTTTGAGCTAGCGGTTGAGATAATTGATTCCTGCCCCTTGTCGGAATAAATACTGTTGGCCAGTTCTGCTAACTGATTTTTTGCTCCTATGAAGTTAGTTGCGTTGTCTGAATAAATATTTTGACAACGACCACGACGGCTAATGAATCGTTTTAGAGCACCGATAAATGCTTCAGTTGAAAGATTAGTTACCAATTCAAGATGAGTAGCATTTGTGACAAAACAACAAAATACGGCTATATATGCTTTTGTTGGTTTTTTGCCTCTGACATTGTAATGGATCCAAAATGGTCCACAGTAGTCAACTCCTGTATTAATGAAAGGGCGTGCTGGAGTAAGTCTAATCTGAGGTAGATTGCCCATTACTTGTTGGCATAATTGTGGACGTGCCCTGACACATCTGACGCATTTTTGTACAGTTGAGCGCGCCACAGTTTTGCCCTTTATTGGCCAGAATCGTTGTCGTATTATGTTTAACAGTGCTTGTGGTCCACAATGCTTATTCTCTTCGTGGACCATTGTGAATAAAAGTTTTATGAGGGGGTCGTTGTACGGAACCAGAATTGGATGTTTTGCGTCGTATGATAACGGTGATGCTTCCAATCGCCCTCCAACCCGTATGATATTTTTGCCATCTATGAATGGAGCCAGACTGATGATGGAGCTCCCTTTTTCGATTTCCTTGTTTTTTCGAAGCTGGTTGATTACTGGTAAAAAATCGGATCTTTGAATGGTTCTGATAATTGTATATAGTGCGTTATCCAGTTCAGCCGAAGATAATGCCTTGTGTGTAGGACGCTGCTGTCTATTTATTCTTGAATTTTTTATGTATCTCAGGACGTACCCCAATATTCTTTGCAGGGTCTTAAATGAGTTCCTATGTGGGATGTTGTATATGAACTCATTATTGGTAATGGTAACTGCTGAAATGGGTGGTGTCTTCCTTTTCTCGATGTCATTAGGAATTAAAAGTTGGTTTAAAAATGGGGATGGCCACATTTCTTCTCGTCCGTGCAGGAAAAGTGGTCCATATAACCATAAGTTGTATTCAGAAAGTTTGTACGCTGGTAGACCTCTGGATAAGATGTCGGCTGGATTATCTTTCGATCGGATGTGGCGCCACTGGTTGGGCAACGTTAATGATTGAATTTTGGAGACTCGATTGGCCACAAAAGTATGATACAAGGAGGATTGAGAGTTTATCCAAGAGAGTACTATTTCGGAGTCAGTCCAGAGGCATACATGTAGATTTTTAATTTGAAGATCCATTTTAATTCTGTGCATGAGTTGAGCAGCCGTAACAGCAGCACATAACTCTAGACGCTTTGTTGTTTCAATGGAGCGACCCGTGTCTGCGCAAAGTAATTGTACAATAACTCTACGATCCTTAAGTGTTGCTCGGATATAGGCGACAGCACCAAAAGCCTTTTCTGATGCGTCTGAGAAAATATGTAGTTCTGTTTTCTCTGCAAGTTTCCCTTTAAACATATGTCGGGGAATTTTAAAGTTGTCCAAGCTGTCTAAGTCTTTTCTGAATTTCGTCCAGCTAACGTGATGTTCTTCGGGCAATGGTTCATCCCAATCTAGCTTTAATTGCCACAACTGCTGGATAAACATTTTTGCATTGATGACTACAGGTGCTAGTAGTCCAAGAGGATCAAACAATTTTGCAAGATCTGATGTCGCTGTCCGTTTTGTGACATTTTGCAAATGATTTACCTTTACCTTGACGCAAAAGTGATCTGTCTTAGGCAGCCATAATAATCCCAACGTTTTTATAGCGCTAGCGTTGTTACTATTAAAATATAAGTCCAGTTCCTGATCGCCGAGTGGAATATTTTTCAATAGTTGTGGGTGGTTTGCGCACCATTTTTTTAAATTGAAGCCATGACTTCGCAACGCCGTCATAAGTTCTTTTTGCGTTTGAAGTGCGATACTGAGACTATCGGAGCCTCCAAGACCATCGTCCACGTAGAAATTATTTTTGAGCATTTGTGACCCATATGGATATTCTATCGAGCCCTCTTCAGCAATTTTTTGTAGGCACTTCGTGGCTAAATAAGGTGCTGCTCGAGTACCGTATGTGACCGTATTGAGTTTGTAATAGTTACCAGGAAGTGATGGATTTTCTCTCCAGATTATTAACTGATACTGCTGATCGTCCTGATGAATCGCTATTTGTCTGTACATTTTCTCGATGTCGGTGGTGAATGCAAATTTTGGAAGTCGAAAACGCAGCAATATTAAGAATAGTTCACTCTGGACGGTTGGCCCGGTAAACATTAGGTCATTTAACCTGACGACGTTTTTGCTGAAGCGTCAAATACTACTCTGAGTTTTGTTGTGGTGCTTTCTGGTTTCAAGACGTAGTGATGAGGAATGATGTCTCTAGGCTCCAATACGGTGTCGATATCTATCCTCTGCATGTGACCCAATTGTTCATACTCTCGCATAAACTGTATGTATAGTGATCGAATGTCTTCGTTTTTTTGAAGTCGACGCTCTAAGCCCACAAATCTATTATATGCTATCTCATGGGATTTTCCTAAAGCGGTTGGGTTTTCACGAAAAGGAAGGCTAACTACGAACCGGCCATCTTTATTGGTGTATGTATGTTGAGTAAAATGTGCTTCACATTGTTTTTCTGACGGCGAAAGACTCCTTTCATTTCCTTCAATCTCATCCAATTTCCAAAGTTGCTCAATGGTTTCTTCCAATGACGTGGAGTCTCCAAATACTGCACACGTGGTTGCACATGACGGGTTAGGAGGTAGATCTTTCCCGATTGTACCACCTACAATATAACCAAGTACTGTATTCTGGAGTGTTGGAAGGTCGTCAGCAAGGTGTATAGTACCATTTTGGGTTAATTTGAAGAAAAATTCTGCTCCAAGCAACAAATCTATCTTCTCCTGCTGATAGAAATGAGGATCTGCCAAGTGGATGTTGTTGGGAATGTTCCAAGTAGAAATGTCCACATGCTTATTTGGTTGTGGGGGAATTATGCTTGGTAGCACATATGCCTCAACGTTTGCAGAGAAGTTGTGATTCTTCGACTTCATCCCGATATTTATGCGATATTTTGACTTCTTTTGAGTTTTGCCAACGCCGTCAATACAGAGTGAAGTCTCAGATGGTAAAAGGGATAATTTTTGGCAAAGCCGTTTAGATGCAATATTTACTTGTGATGCAGAGTCTAATATTGCTCTGAACTCATCTGATAGGCCATTTGAGGCTGTAATTATCACTTTTGCTGTTGCTAGCAAAACATAGCTCTGCCGGCCCGCAGCAACGTTCGTTGTTGCTGACGTAACTGCTGTTACTTCTGACGCAGTCTTCTGTATTTTTGGGTTTGTACACAACTGATTTGATGAATCCTTTATTGCTTTGGTAGTGCCTCTTTTTTCTAAGTGAAGCAATGTATTGTGTTTTTTGTTACATTTTCTGCAGCTACCTGAATTGTAGGTGTTCGCAACGTGATCATTCCCGAAACAGTTGACGCATAATCTGTACTGTTGTACCCATCGTAATCGTTCTGCTGCTGATAGTTGCAAAAATTTACTGCAGTGATATAGTTTGTGGTCACTGTTATTGCACGCTTTGCATGTGCTATTACCGGTTTTGCCGGATGTGATAATGGTTGATACCACTTTATGTGTAGGTTTTTCCTTTGGACCGACTGCCTCCAAAGTTTGGAATTGAACTTCCAGGAATGATAAAAACTCAGTTATGGTTGGCACATCCCTTGGGTTTGTCAGTGATTGCATGTATCTGATATGAGTATTTTTATCGAGTTTTTTAATCAATATCTGTACGAGAATAGCATTCCAAGAGGATGTTGTGACACCCAAATTGTTTAGAGCGAGCAAGCATTCCTTGGTGGTGTCATGCAGAGCTTTAACAGATGATGCAGTTAATGTTCCAGACGGCTGGTTGAGTATTTTGTCCACCAAGTTAGCTACTAGAATTCTTTTGTTGTCGTAACGATCCTTTAAAGTTTTCCAGGCTGCACTATAATTTGTATCGGATAAAGAGAATTGACTGATTAGATGTTCAGCTTCTCCTGACAGATTACTTTTTAGGTACCACATTTTCTGAATGGCGGAAATCGATTGTTTATCCACCATTTCGGAAAATAAGTCATGGAACTGGCGCCATTTTAGGTAATCGCCATTAAATTAAATTGGTATTGCGACTTTTGGTAAATGTACTGAGCTAGTATTGTCTCTTGCAGGTAGCGTCTCTCTATTCTGCGTGTGAGCACCATTTTGTTTTATTTTGTCAGCCTTAACAGAAAGATTGACCAGACTTATCTGCATTAAGTCATTTACATTGTCATATTGTTCCTGATTTAGGCCGCAAGCAGCTGGGTTGTTTAATTGATCATAAGATTCATCATGCAGCATCTCTATTTGATCCCATAGTCTTTTGATTGTACTGATGTTTATTTCGAAATATTGTAGAGGATGGTCATCTGTATATGTTAGCCCCATTAATAACCGCCCGAGCGCACACAGACGGGCGTGTAACTTTCGCAGTGTACTGCTTGACGTTTCAATGTCAGGAGCTGCTTCTGTCAGTGTGCTGGATTTTCCGGATGCGAGGGGTTTAGCTACGGTTTTAGGATGCTTCTCCGTTTGTGCTTTGACACGGTTAACTTCATTAGTAAACAACTTGATGTATTCGTCACCTATAGAGCTTATTTTGTCATAATAATTATCAGCAAAATAATCTAATTTCATTGGCTTGTCATCACAAGCGTCTCGTATCTCTGTGTCTGTTGCTTGAAATTCGTCCCAATACTTTTGCAGCTGCCGCAATCGTTCCTCAAAATATCCAACTGTTGCTTTTCTGTCGGATGAATCCTTTTTGAAGTTTCTTATGATCCTCTGGATTTGTTCACCAGTCTCTCTTTGGGCATCTAAAAGCTGTTCCATATTGGGCATGTTGAAAGTGAAGCAGGATTTTAATTTAAACTGATGTGTTGAGAATTGTTGTTCTTGGCTTGGTTAATATCGGTTGCCTTGCTCAACGTATTGCGATCCCGAAATTTGGGTCAATGTTTTGACCGCTAATGTTATACCCTTGTGAGCGGGATTGAACTGTTGCGATCCTCTGCCTTGTTACAGGATCACGTTAATGGTAATAATTTTTTGCTGAGTGGTTGCGTGTTGATTTCTTTAAAGTCCCTTACCACTGGTGGGCGGAAACTTTTTAAAAGGAAAGCTAAAAGCCGGGGTCACCAAAATGTTAATGCGGGATATTAGTATAATTCAGTTCAAACACTTTAATTTGAACAGTACTAATTTTTTATTTTATTTATGCCTTTAAGCACTTGTAACTTTAAGGTTGATGGGTGCAATAATTCAAACAAAAGAGTTTTTATTACTGAACATTTTTAGTATATTTTTTTGAACTATTTATACTTTAAATTATACAAAATTGTGCTGACTTAACTAAATAATAAAATACAAAATTTAAGGTGTATTAACCAATCAGAATACTTGTGCTGACTTAACAAAGAATAATTGTGCAAAATGTAATTTGATTAACCACTGAAAATTTAATTACTTAGTATTAAGGGGATTCAAAAAATATTAAGGGCATTAACTACAATAAATTTAATAAAGGGTGTATTAATGTTGTTTTTTAGTTTCTAACAACACCCAACGACATGGCAGGCCGATCGTTTCACATCCGTATTTTACCTTGAAACAGCCGAGCCGTGCAGACGTGAAAATTTAAGAACTGCCACACCCATCCTAATACAACAGCAAGCCGCAACAGGTAAGTGACTGAATTTATTGGTGTTAACAGCCGAAATCAAAAATGTACGTTCCAACAGGAACGTAAATAAAGGCACGGGCAAGCATAGTGGAGACAGGCCGAGAGTGGCGGCAGTAAGCTTTCCAAGGAAAAGGTTGACCGCGGCCCAGAATTTGCGGGCATTTATGGAAGCCTTGTAATCACGGCTTCTGGTGTAAGTCGAGCCGTGGTCTACTAATTCCTACGAAAAGGTCGCCCACAACCCCTAATTGTGGATAAATAGAAGGACAGCACCGTGACCACAGCCTACAAACACCTTACTGCACGTGGCTGATAGCCACGATCGTCCGATAAATCACAGAGCCACCACCTGCTTTTCATCACCGGCCTAACACTCATCACCGGCTTAATTTCCATCACCGGCTTAATTTTCATCACCGGTTTAATTTTCAACACCTGACTTTCATCACCGGCGCAACATTCATCGTATAACATTCATCACCGGATCAACACTCGTAGTATAATTATCACTACCAGCTTAACAGTTACCACCTGACTTTCATCAAAATTAACATTCATCAACAGTATGTCAGATAAGTACACATTTCACTTTCACTGCATTTTACATTTTTTGACACGTAACAAATAAATCGAGTTTGTTTGCCTGTTTGCTTTGCCTCAAAAATAAAATAGAAAACAGGCACCTACATTTGTCTATGGCCGTTTTGGGCGGTCGTCAGAGAAGTGACAGTTGGGGCCTAGACGAGCGTTTGAACGACATCTCTTAGCCTAGAACCTACCCTTCCCCTACAGGGTCTTCCCTGGCACAAAAGTCAAGCGAGTTTTCGAGCTCAGTGCGATTTGGCACTACCCATAGCCCGGTCTGATTACGTTGCGGTAAGCTACCATTATTCCGCGTTATCCCCTTTTTCGTCCGAACAGAGGCAAAACCTTCCCGCCCAACTAAGTAAAATTTAATTTCAAAATTTTAAAGTGGTGGTAAAATCAAAATTTTCAGGATATTGGTAATTTCCAACGTCCCAGGTTATATTCAAAATCAAAATTTCCGGACTAATTATATTGTCGAAAACTCCCAAATATTTTAAAATTCAAAAACTCCAAAGTTGTAATAATTCCAAATTTTTAAAGTATTCTTTTTATTTCAAAATTTTCAAACGTTTTTTAAATTCAAAATTTGTAAAATATTTTTAAGTTCAGAATTGTTAATATATTTGCAAATTCAATGGTCTCTAAATAAGTTTTAGTTAGATTCAAAAATTTGCTAAAGATTCTTTTTTGGTCCTAAATTTTCGAAAGATTTTGGATTCAAACATTTTAAAATTCAGAATTCGTAAGATATTATTAAGTTCAGAATTTTCAATATAGTATTTGTAAATTCATTGGTTTCTAAATAAGTTTTAGATTCAAAAATTTTCTAAAGATTTTTTTCTTTCAAATTTCTAGAATGACGCGCGGGAGGGTGCTGGCAGCCAACCAACACCATGACAACCAACTTTTTTTGTGTTCAGAATTTCTACTTCCTTTTTCAGGCCTTTTTCATATTTGTTTCTAAGTGGCACTGGCACAATTTTAACAAGAGCCCGCCAGCTGACCAGATCCTGCAAGAACACCCCTCACACACCGACGAGCCTTAGCCACGCACATAACTGCAAAGTTGCCAGTGTAGCAGGATTGGTTAGTGCTAGCCTACAGGTTGGAATGGGACAGTTTTTGGCGCCCAACGTGGGGCCCGAACAAGGAAGGTAGAATTTTTGAAGAGTAGTTTTATTTTTGATTAGCAGTTTAAGAATTCAGTCAGGGAGGAAAGGCATAGTTTAAATAAGTTGTATTAGTGTTTACCCAATGTGGTTTAGTCACGGATTATGGGCATAATGTCTGTCCGTTTGCAACCAACTGACGGGTGTAAACGTTTCGTAACGCTCGACGAGACGCGTAAGTCTTACTGGCTCATGAAGTGAGCACAGTAATTGCGACGGTTCTTCGGTAGTAGGTTGGCTTAGGCTATTTGTAAGTCCAGATGCTTGCCGTACTTCGAGGCAGCTCTGTTTGCGACGAATAGTACTACCAATGTGGGAACGGTTCTGTGATTGTTACCTTTGACTATTTTCCGAACCGCTTATGAAAAAAATTTCTATCTCGTGTAGTACTCACTCACCCAATACTCACCTGGAAAGATACATTTTTAGATTGATTTTTTTTGAGATTTTATATAAATTTAAAAACATACTGAAACATTTTGAATAATTTTTTTTTGTACTAGAAGAAAAGTGTCCGAACTCGAACGTTCTAGTAGCCACCTGGTAGAAAACTGGTAGGTATCTACTTAGGATATTCGAGATACGTAGCAATCGGGACGTGAAGTATTACTTACACACCGAAACTTGGTATCCGAAATAGGTACGAATCGGCGGCAACATTTAAATTTTTGTAAATTGACATTTATCGGTTTTAACGGTTCACCGCATTTACTGAATATTTAACAATAACCCTCGATACACCCATTGTTGGGTGAAGAGCCCAAGCCCTTTGTATCCAAATGTAGATTATGAAAGGAAAAACACAAGATTTTTTAGATACGAATTTCCATTTATTTCTTATGCCTTAACGTTAAAATTCCTGCAATTTACATTAATGAATATATAATCTTTATCAAATTACACAAAGGTATTTAAAGTTACTAACTGTTTCGTATGGAAACCAAGAGCTAACTTCTTTACGTTCTTATATACAATAGCATACTGTCTGCTGTTTCTGGTAAGATAAAAAGATGGCTATTTTTGCTACTTAAATTAATTGTTTAATACCACGTGGAAATATAAAGAATGCAATCCAAAATATTAACTACTGACAGTAGAACGATAACAAATGACTCCAATATGATGACTATTATCGATAAATGTGTAAATAAAGTAGCGATTAGACGGTGGCGGTAACACCCATCGTTAAGTCGTTTTCAGAATTTTGAAATTTGAGTAGTACGGAGGTTAGGTAGTTAATTGGCTACGAATCGTGTGGAATCTATAAGTCTAGCAGTGAAAAGAATCCTCAGAATCAGATGGAAATGGGGGTTGAGACGAGATCGGGAAGCAGAACAGGCGAAGCCGAAACTACAGCGGCAGCGATTTCAGGGGCAGCTACCTTGGCCACGTCCACCGCTACAACAACCACGTCAACGTTCACCTCTGCACCAACTTACACCGCCACTAATACCACAACGGTAGCTACAATACACACCATATCCGAGTCACGAAGTATACAAGTTACGGGAGCAGTGCCGAGGCAACCCTGCGATACACCAATCAGTGTACCTCGTGTGGGCGACAATTTGAGGTATAGCGGAGCAAGCGACGATTCCCTGGTGACTCCACCGTATAGTAGTATCAGTTCGCGCGGTATAAGGGATGCTTTCCTGAACGCAAACGTATCATTTAGGCCAAGAGAAAAGAGAACGCAACATGCGCAGGAACAGGAGAGTACTGCGATAACAAGGGACGACCTCCGAAATTTTTAAGAGCGCTTGCTCAGCCTGATGCCTAGGCTAATACTACAGGGGGTGGATGCTCACCATGAACGCCAGACCACAACCCAGCAGCAGCTTCAACAACCAGCCATGCGGGAGCCATCGAGGCAACAACCCCAACGAACACAATCACTAGTTAATTTCGAATTCCCAGATTTTTCACAACCACCACCACTGTGTCGAAATGAAGTAGCGCCGCCTATAAAATTCCACCAATGGCCCGACCCGATGTATAATAACTTTAACAATTATAACGAGGGGAGGAGTAGTATACCAACCGCACCCCACCACTTCAACAATAGAGCCAATATTTGTGGTATACCAGAGACAGTGTTGATCCACCCCTAAACGGCGAACACCCAGACTTATCAGCCCGGCCCGGGAGTCCTTCTTCGGGACAGTTGGCGGATTCTCGTAGCCAACAGACGTACAATGGGAATGTGTGGATCGATAAGTGGGGAATTACGTTTGACGGGACAAACAAAACGACGAGCATAGAAGACTTCGTGTTTCGCGTAGAAGCTCTACAAGCCGATTATGGTTGTGACTGGAGGGACGTTATTAGGTCATTCCACCATTTGTTGAGCGGACCCGCAAGGGAATGGTTTCGGGACCACCGTAGATTTAACAACGTTGCTCGCTGGAGAGACCTAAAGTCAGCTCTGATTAGCCAGTTCCACCGATATGATAGCGACTTCGACATACAGAGGAAAATCCTAGACCGGCGCCAGCAAAGTATAGAAACTTTTGATGATTTCTACAACACCGTCCTGAAGCTTCGCAACCAATTACGTAGCCCCATCGGTGAGAGAGATCTGGTGAGCATAATGATAGGAAACTTGAAACCACAAATGACGCAACTTCTGTTCTCGGTTACAGTACACAGTTTGTCACAATTCGTACGCGAGTGCCGCCGGGCGAAATCCCCCATAAAGTCATAGGCACCCCAGTGTGCGAGTGCCTCCCCGAGCGATACACGAGTTAGAATACGCACCGCAGAGAGAGTATGAGACACCCGAGATTGACGCAATGACCGCTGCTAAAAAACTAGTTTGCTGGAATTGTAAAACAGAAGGGCACACCTTCGATTGTCTAGAGGAGCAAAGAAGACTATTATGCTAAAGGTGTGGAAGGGATGATACAGTGACAGTGACGAAGGGATGATCAGGGACACCGGAATCCGAACGTGTCTCGGACTAGGATAGAGGAACGCTCGTTAGCACCACCTCCCAGGACTCAGCAATAATTGTCCATGAAGAAACCACGCAAGATACCAGCCCAGCCGCGAGAAACAAAGTAGTCGAAGAACCAAAGCCACTAACACTCATTACCATTTGCGAAAATAGTCAGCATCCTAAGGCACCAAAGTCGGCTAACGTCGTCAAGCCATATCAAGTCCGGGAGGAAGAATATCTAGCCGCACGCGAAAGGATTTTTGCACCGTCGCGACGGATTCGCAAAACACGGGAAATGTATCAAGACAGAAAACAAACAAGGTATGAAATTTCAGCCGCGAGCATATACGAAGGACCGGACACGCGCATATACTCAAGTATAGACATCAAAGGTTGCCGAGTGGAAGGTTTACTGGATAGTGGAGCCACCGTAACGTGCTTAGGGACTGGTTGTCTAGAATTGGTCGACAAGGCACAACTAGCTATATATCCGGTACTCTCGAAAATCAGAACTGCAGACGGGAGGCTGAACGCAATCATAGGCCGAGTTAGAGCGGACATAACTTTTAATAAAATCACTAAACCCGTAGATTTCTTTTTGGTACCCACCCTTAAACTTCAGCTGTTTCTGGGGCTTGATTTTATGCGAAAGTTGAATTTACTGAGGTTTAAGATAAATGCCCTATCAACGCAAGGTGTTAACATGAATTCAGAATCGAATTCCGCCTTTCCGCAATTTCACCAATTGAATAGCCAACAGCAACGACGCTTAGAAGAAGTTATTGGGACTTTCCCATGTTTCACAAAAAGAGGCTTAGGTAAGACCCGCTTAGAAGAGCCCCAGATTGATACGGATAAGGTGGTCCCCATCAAAGAAAGACACTACCCGGTTTCTCCAGCGGTACAGAAGCTGATGTATGGGGAACTGGATAGGATGTTAGTCTTGGGAGTCATCGAGCTAAGTGAAAGTCCATGGAATAACAGAGTAACATTTGTGCAAAAGGGAGAAAAAGTCCGAAAATGTTTAGACGCGCGTAGGCTTAATGACTTAACCGTAAAGGACGCCTATCCGCTTCCCCATATTGATGGCCTTCTCAGCCGTCAGGGGGACACGCACTATATATCTAGTGTGGATCTTAAGGATGCATTTTGGCAGATACCCCTGGCAGAAACGAGCCGAGAGAAAACAGCTTTTACCGTGCCTGGGAGACCCTTGTACCATTTCACGGTTATGCCTTTCGGGTTGTGCAACGCAGCCCAAAGGTTATGCCGTTTAATGGACAAAGTAATCCCAGCACGACTGAGGGAACGGGTTTTTGTCTATTTGGACGATCTGCTGTTGGTGTCGCAAGAATTCGGGGAGCATCTGGATATCCTAGCTGAAGTGGCCCGGTGCCTGGAGAAAGCGAACCTGACTATCAACGTGGGAAAATCGAAATTTTGCTGTAAAGAATCAATTACCTAGGGTATATCGTAGGGGAGGGAAAATTGAAACCGGACCCAGAAAAAATACGGGCCATCCTCGAACTGAAGTACCCCACAACCCCTAAGCAGGTTAGGAGCTTTATGGGAACCACTGGGTGGTACAGACGCTTTATTTCAGACTACACGACTATCACTGCCCCGATCACAGATACTTTAAAGAAAAGTAAAGTATTTAACTTCACCGATGAGGCGAAATTAGGGTTTGAAGAGCTGAAGCGGAGGCTAACAGCCAGCCCCGAATTGATACATCCGGATTTCAACAAAACGTTTTTCATTTCATTCACAACAGCTCAGAAAAACTACTCAGTTACGGAAGGGGAATGCTTGGCCGTGGTGGAAGCCGTTAAACGCTTCAGGCCGTACGTAGACTAACAAAAATATAAAAGCTTTATACTAACAAACAAAAATTTACTTACATTTAATCTTCATTTTAATTTATAATTAAATTTACTTTGTTTTCTCACTATAAAATAAATTACAAAAAAAAACAAAGTGAAATTAAAAATTATTTTAAAACCGAATTTGCTTACAGTTATTATCACAGAAAACTAAAGTAAAATTATCGAATAATTTGCGTTTGTATTGTCTTTGTCCTCTTTTTTGTTTATTGCATTGTTCCCTTTTTGTTGTGTTCTGAGGCTCTCCAGTGTATATCGTTTGTTCTCTCGTCTCTCTTTATCCAATATTTTAATGTTTGTCAAGTCAGCTGTGTGATTATTTTCAGTGCAGTGTTGTGATAAAGCGGTTGCATGTTTTTGTTTTTTTATGTCTGCTTCATGTTCGCTCGTTCTTGTGTTTAAGCTTCTTTTTGTTGTCCCGATATAAAATTTACCACAGCTTTCAGTTGCATTTCCCAAGCATTGTATTTGGTACACAACATTGCTTTGCTCTTTTTTGTCTACTTTCGTTTTAATTTTCGTAAATAGATCGCTTAATGTTTTGTTTGATCTATATGCTAATGTCACTTCGTGATCTTTTATTAGTGTTCTTATTTGTTTGTTTTCTGTTAGTTTTGGTATAAATGGAAGGCTGTAAAATTTGGTGTTGCCAGATGAGTTTTCGTTATTTTTATTTTTGTCCCCGTATTTGGCTTTTTTAATCAAGTTGTTAATTAAATATTCTGGATAGCTGTTGTTTAGAAGTATTTCCCTTATCTTTTTAATGTTTTTTGTGTGGAATTGCTTATCGCTAATTTTTAAAACTTTTTCTATTAAATTCAAAACTGTGTTTGTTTTTTGTTTCATCGGTTGTGTTGAGTGGAAATTTATAAGCCGTCCCGATGAAATCGACTTTGTATACCAATCCGTAATGAGTTTATTATTTTCTCTGTAAATTTTTATATCTAAATATGGGATGTGATTTCCTTCTTCTTTTTCTATTGTGAACTTTAGTTTATTATGATAGTTATTGAAAGTTTTTAATATAATTTCTTCGTCGTCCTTTTTTATTATGGCGAATAAGTCGTCTACATATTTTGTTATGTACTTTATTTGTATGTTATTTTCTTCCAACTCTTCCATTACTAGCTCAAGTAATTTATCTAAAACTATATCTGCTATAGTTGGGGAAAGTGGGTTTCCCATAGGCATACCATATGTTTGGTTGTACAATTGTTCATTATAAATAAAATAGTTATTGTCGTTAAGACAGAATTGTAATATTTTTAAGAATTGGGATTTTGGAATTTTCGTATGTGTTTGTAGGATGTTCCATTTTTTCATTATATTGTTTATGGCCAAATGAATCGGGATGTTTGTAAACAGTGACACAACATCTAGAGAGATCAAAATTTCATCATCGTCTACAAAGATATCCTTCAAATTGTTTTTGAGTTCTAGCGAATTACTAATATTATATTTTTCTTGTATTAGATTTTTCAAAATGTTGCCAATGTGTTTGGAGAGGTTATAGCATGGTACTTCTACTGATGAAGAAATCGAGCGTAGTGGCATGTCAGTTTTGTGGATTTTCGGTAATCCGTATAATCTAGGTGCCGTAGCACTGTTTGTGGTCAATTTTACCTTTTCATATTTTGTAATAAAGTTTTGTTTGTAAAGATCCATTATTATTTTGTTGTTCGTTCTTAATAGTTTTGGTGTGGGATCAATTCTCATTGTTTTGTAGGTCATCTTGTCTTCTAGTAATTTTAGCATTCCTCTTTTGTATGCTTCTTTATACATAATAACGGTTTTATTACCTTTGTCCGATTTTGTTATCCCTCTGTATTTTAAGAAATTCTCTTGTTTTTTCAAAAATTCCCAATATAAACTTTTCTTTTAGATTGTTTCTACCAGTTCGCCTGTAGGTCAGAATTCTGTTAGTTATTTTTGATCTGGCTATTTCCTTTTCTTTGTCATCTTTTAATGTTTGGACCCATTGTTCTATATCTGCAATTAAGTCTATCGTTGAAAAATTACTTCTACTTACAGGCAGGGTAAATTTTCCACCCAAAGAGAGTAGCCACTTAATGTCCGAGTCGAATTTTACCTCAGTTTTGTTTACCAGCCAATCAGGATTGTATCTTAGGTTATATTTCCCTAGCTGTTGTGTTTTTAATCTGTCTATTTTTGATACATGTGTTTCCCTATAACATGAAGTAATTTTCTTGTATCTTTCCCTTTGCCTTTCAATAAAATTATTAAAGTCTTCATCATTTAATATAGATTTTAAATGTGTTTCAATTTCACTCTTTTTTCTTCTTATGTTTTTCATATTTATATTGGTTTCTTTTACTTCTAAGTTAAGTATTTTTACGTGCAATTTTTGCTCAATCTTATGTAGTTCTCCTAAAACCGTCGTAGAATTGAAAAGTTGTTTTACGTTACTTGTAGAGTTAGTTAAATGTGTAGGTAGTAATCCATTTTTTCTACATTGTAATAGGTATTTGAGTCTTTCGTTTTGTTTCGCAAGTCTATTTTCAGCAACATGCATGTGTCTATGTTGTACTTTAGTTTAATGTGTGTGACACCGAAAATGATTACAGAATGTAGTGCCAGACATACTATCGAGATATCCACTAGACGAGTTAGAAGAATTGCCAGAGCTCCAGGATGAAGCCTATTGTAAATTACGAATGCGAGTAGTCTACCGGACCTTAAGATTGTTGAGGACAGGATATTTAAAAGAACGCATTTTTATGACGGGAACGTATCGCGGGAAGAGCCCGCATGGAAACTCTGGGTACCAGCGGGCCTTACTGGGGGAATAATAAAGCAGGCACACGAGTCGCAGGAAACAGTTTTATTATCATTGTACTGGATCATTTTTCTAAATTTGTGCAAATTCGAAAAACGTAATCAGTTTTCTCATATCTAAGGTGTTTTACAAATTCGGCTGTCCCGAAACTATTGTCTCGGACAATGGCCAGCAGTTTGCTAGCAAGGACTTCGCGGAAATGGCAGCCAGTTTCGGCTTTAGACACATGCGCACCGCTAATTACGCCCCGCAAGCGAATGCTTCAGAGAGGGTGAACCAATCAGTGATGGCAGCTATTCGAGCCTATCTGCAGGACAATCAGCAGGAATGGGACCTACACATCTGCGCATTAAGATCGGCAGTACATACGAAAACAGGAGTAACTCCGTATTTTCTATTATTTGGCATAAATATGATCACTCACGCCGCGGCGTATAAACTTGCACGTCAACTCGACTTGGTAGAAGATTCACAAAACCGGATGGAAAATCGACACGAATTTCTTGAATTACTCCATGCGAATGTGAGGCAAAACCTAAACCGAAGCTATGAAGTAAACGCCAAAAGGTACAATTATAGATGCCGGATAACGAGATTCAAGGCAGGACAAGAAGTTTTTCGGCGCAACTTTCAGCTCTCCGACTTTGCGAAGCAGGTGTCAGCTAAATTAAGTAAACGATTCATTAAATGCCGAGTAGTAAGACCGGTGGGAAGCAGCCTATACGAGTTAGAAACGCTACAGGGAAAGCCCATAGGGATATTCCACGCCAAAGATCTGAAAGCGTGATCAGCCGAGCTAGGCTCGAGTTTCAGCGTGGCAGCAATGACACATCGCAGACACGCTGAAATATTCTCAGCCGGGAAAGGGTGTGTGTCCCATACGGGTAGTGTGTGAGGCGTGTCGAGGTGGTTGAGTAGTGTAAGGGCGGCCTGAAATCAACTCTGACAAAGCGTATGTGAAAAAAGTTGCCGGATGGCGAGTGAAGAAAATAAACGCTAATGGGCCAGGTATGACTACGATTTTAATCAACCACGACACGAAAATGGCTGAAAGCCGGTTTACACCCACCGACATGGCAGGCCGATCGTTTCACATCCGTCTTTTACCTTGAAACAGCCGAGCCGTGCAGACGTGAAAATTGAAGAACTGCCACACCCATCCTAATTATTTATTCCATATATTTATTTATTATCTTCTCTTACTGTGACATCTAATGGCGGTGGAGTCAAACGTTTTGAACAGGTGGGTGCTTCAGAACTTATTTCATTGGTAAGTTTATGGGAAAATATTTCAGGTTCATATTTTTCGCCTACACAATTGTCTTCTGGTAATCCAAAGATGCAGTTTTCTAAGTCCTCTACCGACTCCTTCATTCCTATTAAATCATAAATACACTGCTCGCTAACTGACAAGCTTTTGGTGCGGTTTGGTCCTCCTGTGCCGCGTCGGTTTTTCAAATTAGCGGCAGCTTTTGACCGGACATACCTTTTTTGGCCTATCCACACCTATTACAAGTTATATACTCGTATGTATGTATAAAAAATATACAATACTTAAAATGAAACTACATACCTTTTTCCATTCAACTGTTTTTATAGGAGGTCCAACATTATTTAATTCCTCTACAAGAGAATTCTAAAATTCGCCCACTACATCTATGGAAACCTTCACATGGTCGTCTAAACACATAAATTTAGGCCTTCACTAATTTACGTTTTTGTTCCTTGCAAGCACTTGGAAACTTGAAGGACGGTGTTAAACAATAAAACAATAGAATTGCCGTATTATAAAACACTAAAGAAAAACTTTATTTTACTTCTGTTTAAATATAATTAAGACATTAAAGAAAAATGCTTAGTTATACGGAAGTCCAACATTGAATTACAAATCAAGCAAAACTTACATATTGGACTAAAAAATGCTTAACTGATTTTTTAATAATTAATAATACATTATTTGTTGATATTAATATGAATAGTCAATAGGTTGAGTAAGCAAATAAATAAAACTGTAATTAAAGTTTATTGCCAGCTGACTTATATACTAATATAAAAAAAAAATATAAGCAAATTTATTAAGTAAAGAACATAACAAATATAATAAACAATAACTACATATCTTAACATTCTCCCGCGCGTTGAATCTTGTTCAAAACATTACAGCAACGTCCTCAGGGTTCTGCAACATCAACCGTGACTCGTGGAGCTGGTTTGAGTGTAGATTGTTTGCCATTATAAAATTTTTGATGAAATTTCCAGGACAGCAGAACGATTGCAAGTATTATGGAAAATATTAGTGCGGTGTAACTCACTGCATGATGGTGTTGGCTGTTAGAATTGATGATTTGCGGTAGTTGATTCATTTAGTTGCCTTTGTAGCCTGCTTAACTGCTCTAGTTGGGTCTTGTACTGGTGATTTGTAGTGTTAACCAATACCTGTTCTATTTCTTGTGGTTCACTAATGGATTCTATGTGTTTTAGTCTTGTGTATGACGTATGCACATAATTTGATATACCAAAGTGTCCTTGTATTGTTATGAAGTTATTTTTGATTACACAATTAGGGGCAATTTTCATCAACCCAGTGTTTTTTAGTATAATAAATGTGGTTTCCGTGCCACACACCAGCGATGTCTCAACGTCTGTGGTAGTAGCAAAAATCCAGTTGTTTTGATCATACAATTGGTTCCATGCTGTCGTTTCTAGGATTCTATTCAAGTTGCAATTGGTTGTCGATCGATTGTTGAAAATATTGATCTCGCATGGATTGACATCAGAATTCTTTTTTAATTTCGATTGTTTATTTTTGCAAATGTATTCGTCATCTTTTGTTTTGACACAATTTGCTAATTCATCTGCTGTAAAAGGAATATACTCATCTCTATGTGCATTGGTAGCAAGGTATGATATGTCTAGTTTGATGGCGAGTAATGTATTATTTTTTATTGTTGGGACTGGCACTATGTTAAATATCTCGAATATATCTTGTTGATCCACTAGAGGTATCTTCACTTCATTTTTTGTCACAGCTCCCTTGGCAGTCATAAGTTTATACAGTTCGATTATATTGTCATCTCCTGTTGGAAGTACGTGAGATGATGGAAGGTGAGCCTTGATTAGAGCAATCTCATCCTTTAGTTGGTGAGGTGATAATAGCAGGGGACCAATTTTTCCATTATGGGCGTCAGTAAGTACATTTATGATTTCAGCCTCTATTCTTTGAAGATTTATTGCCGTCAATGATAAATGAGTTGATAGAAGTCCAACAACTTGCGAGTTCCTAATTGTTGAAGAGTCCCTTCCTATTTGATTTTTGTTCAACTCAACCATTCTTAAGATATCGTTTATCCTTTGCTCTGTGTTGATCTCATTTTGTTTAATAATATTAATGGTTGAATCAATTATTGATGTTTGATTTTTTAAAAGCATCACGATATGATTTTTTTCTATTTTTGCATCGTTGATCGTTTTTGACATTTCTTCTGCGTAATCTGCATCAAGAACTCCAAACAGTGATCTGGCAATGTTTCCGACTATATTAAACGGTGATCTTTTAATTCGTTTGTTGGTAAACAATTCCGTTTCTTGCAGCAATTCATTCCTGATTTGGTCTAAGTTGTTCACCAGGATATCGCACATTGGTTCTTTAAGGCATAGTTCCTGTAGAGTTTGCAAGCCTGAAGATAGCGCCTGTATCTCTGACGAGAATGGAGTAAGATCGTAGTAAACCATTATTTTCCATTCTGCAGTGTTTAGCTTTGCAGTTCCAATTCCTTCGAAATACAGTCCCGGATCATCTTGGAACCTTGTTATTAATATCTTGTTGCATAATACAGTAGGAACAAAGAGAAGTGCTAGTAACATAGCAAGCATTAATGGACCTGTTGAGATCTTGGGTGTTTTTGATGGAATGAGATCATCATTTCTCGACCTCGGTTGTACCAATGACGGTTCTTCTTCCAATGGTATTTGATTTTCATTTTCTTGGAGTAATGGCGCCAGTCTGTGAATGGGTCGTTTAAACACTCCTGTTGCCGTTTTAACTTCAGCTACTCTCACAGCCCCGTCATCACCAGGATACACGTGAACAACTCTCCCTAATGGCCACTTCATTGTAGGTAGATTGTCTTCCTTGAGAATAACCATGTCTCCCCTTTTGAGATTGCCAGATTTTTTTTTCCATTTGAAACGCTGTTGTAGTTCGGTTAAGTATTCTGTTGACCATCTTTTCCAGAATTGGTGCTTTATATGCGAAATCAACTTCCAATGAGACAAACTTGACATATTACGAGTTTCGGCTCTACTGTCTACTTGGGACACAAGCGGCTCACCGATGAGAAAGTGACCAGGTGTCAGTGCTTCAAGACTATCTGGATCATTCGAGATTGGTGTAAAGGGGCGCGAATTTAAAATGGCTTCGATTTCCACAATTAACAATAATTGGAAACTGGAAAAAATTCCAGTTCTTCGTGCGTTAACGATTCTGTTGATACACTGCGTATCAAAAGATGTTTTGCCGATTTCACCGCAGCCTCCCATAAACCTCCAAAATGGGGTGCTCTCGGTGGAATGAAATTGAAGTTTATACCCTTAGTGCTGGAAGCGGAGATTATTGTTTCTTGAGCCTTAGCGGACTGTATGCTTTCAGATAATTCCGCTAATTGATTTTTTGCTCCGATGAAATTGGTAGCGTTGTCGGAGTAGATATTTTGGCAGTGTCCTCGGCGAGCAATGAACCTTTTAAGGGCACCAATGAATGCCTCAGTTGTTAAGTCAGACACCAGTTCTAAATGAACTGCCTATGTTGTGAAACAGCAGAATACGGCTATGTAAGCCTGGGTTGGCCTTTTCCCCCTGATTTTGTGATGTATCCAGAATGGACCACAGTAGTCTACGCCGGAATTTATGAACGGACGAGCAGGAACCACTCTTGTCTGTGGTAAGTTTCCCATGATTTGTTGATGTAATTGTGGTCGTGCTCTAGTGCATCTTACGCATCTTTGAATCACCGATCCAGCTGTTATTTTTCCCTTTATTGGCCAAAAACGCTGTCTCATTATATATAATAGTGATTGTGACCCGCAATGTTTGTTATCTTCATGTGTCATAGTAAATAATAATTTTACAAGCGGATCATTGTATGGTAGAATTATTGGATGTTTTGCATCTGCTTGTAGGTTGGAATCTTCTAGTCGTCCTCCTACTCTAAGAATACCTCTTTCATCCAAGCATGGCGCTAGGCTACTAATTGGGCTATTTTTACTAACCTCCTTGCCATCTTGAAGTTGTTTTATTTCTGTAGACAAATCTGACAATTGTATTATTCCAATGATAACACCGAGAGAGTCGTCCAGTTCCTTTGGAGTTAGCGAAATGTGCTTTGCTTGCTCATTCATGGACTTCCTTGAGTTATTTACGAACCGAAGTACGTATGCCAAAATTCGCTGCAGGGTTCTAAATGAATTCTTGTGGGGTAGCATGTATATCATGTCGCTTCCACCGTTGCAGTAATCACTCTTTTCCTTTCAATGCTGCTTGTTTCGGAGCTTGGGTACAAATTTTAACGGCCATAAGTTTTCTTGTCCATGAAGGAAAATCGGTCCATGAAACCATAATCTACTTGTGGGCAGGTTGCTTGGTTGAAGTCCTCGCGATAAAATATCAGCAGGGTTGTCCGCTGATTTTACATGGCGCCATTGTTCAGCAAGTGTTAATGAGTGGATCGTTGAAACTCTATTAGCCACGAATGTTTTATAAGAGGATGATTGTGAACTTATCCAGGATAATACAATTTCAGAATCGGTCCACAGAAGCATAGGCTGATTCTGCAATTTTAAGTCAACTTTCACTCTTTGAGCAAGTTTAGCTGCTACAACTGCGGCACATAACTCTAATCGAGGAAGTGTTTGTTGTTTTAACGGAGCCACTTTTGATTTTGCGCATAGCAACCGCACGATTATTCGTCCATCACGGAGAACTGCACGGATATACGCGGCCGCACCGAAGGCCCTCTGAGATGCGTCAGCAAATACGTGTAATTGTGTTTCTACAGGAATCTTACCATTGAATATATGTCTTGGTACCTTGAAGTTATTCAAAGTCTCCAAATCCTTTCTGAAGATTTCCCAGACCTTAGGAAGATTTTCAGGTAATTGTACATCCCAATCGAATGGGTGTTGCCACAATTGTTGAAGAAATATTTTCGCCTTGACAACAACAGGAGCTAGGAGGCCAAGAGGATCAAACAATCTTGCCAACTCAGAAGTTGCTGTACGTTTTGAAATTACTTGCTGCTCGTTAGATTTTACTTTGATGCAAAAATAATCGGTTTTGGGCACCCAAGATAAGCCCAAAGTATTTATTGTTTTGTTCGTACTATCATCGAGATCTAAGTTGACTTCTCTATCACTATGTGGTATATCCTTTAGTAGCCTTGGGTTGTTTGAACACCATTTTCTTAAATTAAATCCGTGTTTCTTCAGAATAATTCTCAGTTCCTTTTGAGTTTCAACCGCGAGATTCAAGCTATCTGAACCTCCAAGCCCATCATCCACATAAAAATTTTCTTTAGCAGTTGCGCACCCAGTGGATATCGATCTGTATTTTCTTCTGCAATTCGTTGTAGACATTTGGTGGCTAAGTAAGGAGCTGCTCGCGTGCCGTATGTTACCGTATTAAGCCCATCATCCACATAAAAATTTTCTTTAGCAGTTGCGCACCCAGTGGATATCGATCTGTATTTTCTTCTGCAATTCGTTGTAGACATTTGGTGGCTAAGTAAGGAGCTGCTCGCGTGCCGTATGTTACCGTATTAAGCCTATAATAAGTAATTGGTAGTGATGGATTTTCTCTCCAAATGATTAATTGGTGTTGGTGATTGTCTGGGTTGATTAATATCTGCCTGTACATTTTTTCTATGTCTGTTGTAAAGACAAATTTTGGCAGTCGGAAACGAAGTAGAATTGGAAAAAGTTCACTCTGGACAGTTGGTCCAGTATACATGAGGTCATTGAGAAATTGTCCTGTAGATGTTTTCGCAGATGCGTCGAAGACCACTCTAAGTTTTGTAGTAGTACTGTCAGGTTTTATCACGCAGTGATGCGGAATGAAATATTTTGGACTTGGTAAACTATCAAGCTGTACTCTTTGCATGTGTCCATATTCTTTCATGAATTGAATATATTGAATTCGAATGTCTTCGTTCTTTTGAAGTCGTTGCTCTAGACTGATAAATCTATTGTAGGCCATTTGATGTGAGTTACCCAATGCTGCTGGATTATCTCTGAATGGGAGACTGACAACAAAACGCCCATCTTTGTGATTGTGAACGTGCTGATTAAAGTGCGATTCGCATAATTGTTCTGCTGGAGACATGATGTTTTCGTTTGATTCTACATCATCGAGCTTCCACAGTTGTTCTATTGCTTGTTCCAATGAGTTTCCACCGTCAAATATTGCGCATGTCAGTGTTGAAGATGGACGAGAATCAGAGTACTGCTTGATGGAACCGCCGATAATCCAGCCAAGTGCAGTATTTTGAAGTATTGGATGATCTTCAGTTAGTTTTATTGTCCCAGGTTGCATAAGACTGCTCCGAGAAGAATATCTACCCTCTCAGGCATGTTGAATTTGGGATCTGCTAAGCGAATGTTGTTTGGAATTTTCCAAGTAGAAATATCAATATTGCGATTTGGCTGTACTGGGATAATAGTTGGTAGAACAAATGCTTCTAAGTTTGTTGAGAAGTCACTATTTATGGATATCATTTCCACATTTACACGATGGGATGCTCTTTTTTGAATCCTTCCAACTCCGTCAATGCACAGATAGGCTTCTGCTGTTGAAAGGGATAACTTCTTGATAAGTCGTTCAGTCACAATGTTGACTTGTGAACCTGAATCTAGTACGGCCCTGAATTCCTCTGACATGCCGTTTGCAGCCTTGACTATGACCTTTGCTGTGGCTAACATGACGTAGTTCTGATCTTTTGTTGAAACTAAAGAAACTGCCACTGTATTAACGGGGGATGCATCGTGCCTAGTGGTAGTAATGTGGACAGATGGGTTTTGTGCACCTCGCGATACCTTTGGCAAATGCAACAAAGTGTGGTGTTTATTGTTACATTTCTTGCAGCAGCCACGAGTACAAGTTTTGGCCACATGATTGGCTTTAAGGCAATTCACACATAACTTCTGTTGTTGTATCCATCTTAGTCTTTCGGATTCTGCCATTGCCAAGAACCGATTACATTTATAAATGAGGTGTTTACCATTATTACATACTTTGCAATTGTTATTGCAACTTTCCATTGCTGCTACTGAGGACACAGATCTTTGATGGATAGTCGATTTTTCTTTGTACCCATTGATTCAAATTGCGCCTCTAAGAATGACAAGAATTCTTTAATTGTTGGGACTTCTTTGGGTTTCGCTAATGATTGTATAAACTGAACGTAAAGGGATCGGTCCAGTTTTTTAATCATTAGCTGGATCAGCATAGCGTCCCAGGATGTCGTGTCGACGTGTAGCTTGTTTAGCGCCAGTAAACATTCTTTTGTGGTGTCATCAAGTGCATTTATTGATGCACTCGACAATGTTCCTGTTGGTTGGTTCAAAATTTTGTCTACTAAAGTTGCTACTATGACTCTTTTGTTATTGAATCGCTCCTGCAACAGTGTCCAGGCCATTTTGTAATTTTCTTCGGTTAATGATAGATGACTTATGAGTCTTGCTGCTTCTCCTGACACGTTTGATTTAAGGTACCACATTTTTTGTACCTGAGGCAATAGTTGTTTATCTACCATTTCAGTGAATAGTTCGTAGAATTGACACCATTTTAAATAATCGCCATTAAAATTCGTAATTGTCACTTTTGGAAGAGGCAGTGTGCCAAATACTGCTGAATTGTTTGGTAAATTCGGTAAATTATCGTTCACGAGTTGATTGGCTTGATCTCCCATTACGGCCAAATCTACTAAGGACTGTTGAACTAAGTCGTCTAGAATATAGTATTCATTTTGATCAAATCCCAATGTTGAGGGAACCTCTACCTTCTGCCATATTTCATCAGATAAATTTTGAATTTGAGACCACAAGTTCTTTATACCTTCGCTTTTGATTTTATAAAATTGTGAAGGTTGGTCATTATTTATTGATGATAACCCGTTCACCAAGCGTGTCAACGCCGTCATACGGGCCTTTAGCATCCTAACTAAACCCATGTTGCAATTTGATACATGTTGATCACTTGTAGCATGTTCTATTTGCTTCTCTCTTGTTGTTAGTACAGGCTTCGGGTATCCCTTTATCTCGCGTAGCTTAGATATCTGAGTCTCAATTAGTTCAATTGTTGTGCTATATGTATTTCCAATTGTTTTGTGCAGATTTTTAGTAATATATGGATCATTATCTGCGAATGTTGAATCTCTTCTTATTGTATTTTCCGTTTTATCAAAAGCTATCCATAATTCCCTTAATTCCTCGTGTTTGGTTTCGTAAAATTCTACCGTCCTCCGATCTTGTGGAGCCTTTTTAATATTAGAGACTATTCTTTCAATCTCAATTGCCCTCACCTCCTGTTGAGACACTAGATTTTCCAAGCTTGACATGTTGACTTTTCCTGCGCTGAATAATTTGTTGAGGATGGATGGTAATGTCTTGATAGATCACTGCTTTGCCTTGATGATGAGGAAGATGTCCTTGACGCATTCAAAAATGGTTGCGTATTTTTTAAATTTAGGGGTCACCAAAATGTTTAATGTGAATGAATTAGTGGTTGGTGGTCTAAACACATAAATTTAGGCCTTCACTAATTTACGTTTTTGTTCCTTGCAAGCACTTGGAAACTTGAAGGACGGTGTTAAACAATAAAACAATAGAATTGCCGTATTATAAAACACTAAAGAAAAACTTTATTTTACTTCTGTTTAAATATAATTAAGACATTAAAGAAAAATGCTTAGTTATACGGAAGTCCAACATTGAATTACAAATCAAGCAAAACTTACATATTGGACTAACAAATGCTTAACTGATTTTTTAATAATTAATAATACATTATTTGTTGATATTAATATGAATAGTCAATAGGTTGAGTAAGCAAATAAATAAAACTGTAATTAAAGTTTATTGCCAGCTGACCTATATATTAGTATAAAATTCTATAAGTTGAGTAAGCGAATTTATTAATTAAATAAATAAAAATAAAATTGCAATTAAAGGTTATTGCCAGCTGGCCTATATACTAATATAAAAAAAAATATAAGCAAATTTATTAAGTAAAGAACATAACAAATATAATAAACAATAACTACATACGAGTATCTTAACAATTGTGTTTGCACGAATATATGTAACGAGGAATGATGAGCGGACCTTTTGAGGGACATTTAGATACTAAATGTCCTTTTTGAAGGCAGTTTATGCAGTGCCCATTACGTTTTACAAAATTAAAACGTGCGGAGACTAAAAGCAGCGAAAACGAAGAACAGGCTGTAAGTTGATGCTCTGTTACAGTATGTGCAGATTAAGTTAGACTTGGAGTTGACTAACGTGTTTGAATGACGCTTCAAAATTTGTTTTGGTTTTGCACCAATATTACTACGATGTTTAGATTCACGATTCTTACCATGACTTTCTAAGAAGTGACAGCGATGGCTTACAATTTCATAGTAGGTATTCCAGGTGGGCAACGACTTAAAATCAATTTTTTCATCGTAGCACTGACGAGATACGTCATCGAGTGTTGAAAGCACCATATGGATAATTATTGAACTCATTATGTCCATTTCCGTGCCAAGCGATAAAAGAGATCCGCGAATTGCCGAAACTGTATCAATTATGTTGCGTAACGAAATACTGGCACCGTTTGGCATGTCGGAAATACTGAAGTGGGCTGTAATGTGTTCCAAGAAAATTAGCATTTTGTTGTCATAACGCTCCTTTAATCTTTGCAATGCCTTCGAATAATTTTCATCTGTAACCTGATAGGGTTCAATGATGGCAAGGGCTTGACCGGAGACAATTCAATAAATAATTGAATTTATCGACTGGTGTGAGCGACGAATATACATTTCTTCAAGATAACCTATAGCGGTGTCTGAAGGACATACCTTTTCTATTTGAGCTTGAATGTGGCAAATCTGCTTAAAATAAGACTCTAAAATTTGTAGGCTGCAAAATTGTTGGATCGGCTTTCTCGCCATCTGTATCGATTCTCTTCTGTATGCTGGAAATGTTTCGCTTTGTTGTGGCTCGTTGTTGCTTTAATGAAGCTAGTTCTGGAGCATTTAGATGCTTTAATGAAGCCAGTTCGGGAGCAAAAGAAGTATTAGCAGCATCATCATTATTTGCCATAATTTTAATTTCACTAAGTTGTTCACGACTTTAAAATAATTCTTAGAGCACACAGTTTTGTACCTAGGCTTGCCAGATATGATATCCACAAAAACAGTACATCGACGAAAACAGGCAGTACAATTAAGTAAAAAAAAGTACACTTTATTTTACATATTTTATTTAGATTCAGTACATAAAATTAAATCTTTATGTAATTAAAAAGTAAAATTCAGTGTATAACAATAACAATTCATATAATAAAAAAACACAAAACAAGAGATCGTTAATATTATTTAAATCTACAAGTAATAAAATAAATCAGATGTCTCAAATGTAATTTTTAAAACTTAAAAACGCTTCATCGATTCTACATAAGCTGCTTTATTTTGTAAAATTAAAACCAATTTTAAAAACTAAATCGTTTCTAAATATACAAAAATATGCAGCACAATATCATGTATTAGTTAAACACTTTTATTATTGCTATTTAATAATGTAATTATTGAAAATTAAAAATGTTACATATATTTATCACTTTTTGTATTTCATTAACAATGCCATTTTTGCTTTTGTCCGTTTTTAAAAACTCATTACATGTGTACTGAAAATTAGTTTTTATTATTAATTCACTTTCTAAGTTTTCAATTAAAAGTTTACTTCGCTCTTTTCTCCAAAGAGAAAACATAAAACTAAAAACTTTTTCAGTAGCCGCATTTGAATGCGGTAGTGAAAATACGAACTTGCATATTTGTTCAAAATTAGGTTATGATCCCCTTTGAAGGAATTCTTTCCATTTATTTTCTACAGATTTTTCTTTTTGAATTTTTTCATCAAAAGCTTTTAAAGTTATAAACTCGTCAAAAAGTACATCCAAGTCAATTTGTTTGATAGAAAATAAAATTGGATTACTTCTACAAAAACATGAAATAAAATGTTTGAGTTCATGTTGAAAATGGAAAGTTTTTAAATTTATTATTGCTTAAAGTGAAACGTTCTTGTCTATACATAAATTCTTATATTCGATAGAAACTTTTCTACACGCTTCTTAAAAAGGTCAATCTCCTGTTGATTAGCGTAGTTTTTGCAAATACGTTCGGCTAAGAAACCATAAAATTATTCATTCTGTTGCTGTTGAAATTTGTCGTGAAGTTGTTTTACTATTTGAACATGTAAATTATTATTACGGTGTTATTCTCCTCTACTTTTTTGCATTATATAGAATATGGAAAAGGCATCCAATACCGATAATACTAGGGTTGCTTTTTTAAGCTCAACGAATACACTTTTCTTAGATCCAAAATTTACATGGGCATTGTCTGCACAAAAACGTGTCACGTTTGATAAACTAAAATTTCTGTCATTCACTTTTGATTTTAATGAATTTGCTATATCAATTGACATTTCAGAGTCAGAGTTATAGAAGCTTAAAAGTTTAGTACAGACTCCATTCTTTTTATTAAAATATCTTAAACAATCGGAAAAGTTTTAATATTACCTTTATTGGATGCGTCGGTGGAGATTGAGAATGGATTGGATAATATGGATAATAGCGATTGTATTGAATATTTGGCTAGAATATTGCAAACGATTTTATACATTTTAGTTTTTAGCGCAAGTAAAATTTGAGGCCACCTCTGAATCTGTAAATATGTACATATGTACGTGCTTAACGAGTTTGCTAGTGCAATCTGACGATTTGCAACTATGGCTGTACATAACTGTATGGTAAGCGAAAGCGGCTTCTGCTGCTGCACTAGAATTTCTTGATCTTGATTATCTACATTCTGATTAAAGAAGTCACCAACGGATTTTTGTTGGCTGCTTTCATTCGTCCACATATGTTTTTTTTTGTTTTCAAATGACGCTTAATATCAGTTAGGCCTCTATAAGCAATAGAAAAATATAATTCACAAGCCGTACATTCTTCAAGCCCCAACTCAAAAGTTTTACTAGACTGCATCTCTTTTCTGTCCACTTAGAATTGTGTTCAAATCCATGCACCCGTTATTTCCAGTTTTTCGCCAAAAATCTCTTACACTTTTTACAACAGACACTCATTTGTATTCTATGATGTCATAGATGGGCAGTATAAATTTATTTTGTACGGCTGAGTGCACAATCTTGTTTTCTTGATTCATGACTACATACATATATACTTATATTGTGCTCTCTTTACATTTGGTTTCGCTCACAGAACATTCCTCCCGCTTGTAGCTTACCGCACGATGCCACAAAACAGCTCATAATTTCTGATTTTTTAAGTGTTTAGAGCATAGTTAACCAAAACTCTCAATAAATGAAATGCGTCTGTATTGGATAAGATAATATTGCCCAGCAAACACAAAACTAAGCATTACAAATGTAATGAATTTTACTTTTAAAAGCAAAATGGAAATGAAGTTTTAAAAAAGCTAATAAAATTAAATACAAAATATGCCTCAGTTTTTACAGAATTAGGCAATTTTTTCACACATATTTGATTTGTCGAGTTTAATTTACAACTTAAAAAATTTAGTGTATTTAGGCATTATAAATTAAGTTTTCCAAATTTAAGATTTAACGTTTGAAAAGTTTTTTGTAAAATATTTTTTGCTAGCATTCCATCCATAAATGGTCTGCCTTGCTGAGCAATTTCCAATCTTATTTGGCTTGAAATCTCCATTTTCAATTTTTTTTATTTTGCGAAATTTCCTCATTTTGCTCTTCTTGCAGAACCCATTCTTTAATTTTTTGCATATAAAGGTTTTTTTGCTCAAGAAAAAACATTCTCCTTTTTTCCTCTTTTAATTTATTTATTTCTTTGTGAAAAAAAGTCAAAATGCCTTTTAATTGAAAATGTTTTCTTTGTTTTAAATGTTTGGTAACATAAAATGCAAAAAATGTCTGTCATTCATTATACTATTTTGTTTGCTGGCTTATTTTGAAATTAAATCAAAGCTGGAAAAACAATATAGCTGAAAAAAAGCAGTAAGCATCCGCACATGTGCACTCGTTAACACTCAATTAACGACTGAAATCAAACTGAAATAGAAGAGAACAAGCGTCGGTGTTTTTTTATTGTTTTTGTAGCACAATTGTGCACAGAAAATGAATTATTGGATTACTCTGGTTTAGAGTGCAACATCTGTCTATGTATGTACATACATATGTACATAATAGTTTTTGGTTTAATTTTTCAATTGCAAGTCATTAAAATTCATATACATATATACATATGTATTTTGTTTGTATGTATGTACATATATACATACAAAAATACATTTAAGATAACAGCATTTTTAACTTACATATGTACATATCTGCACAAAAAATTGTGCAAAGTTGATTGTGCAGCTAAAGCAAAATTACTGTCTTAATAACAAAAAATACAAAAATAAATTATTTCATTCATATGTATGTATGTTATTGTTTGCATTTATTAGATTAACAAGTTGTAATAATGGTCATTACAAATTGCATTTAGTTAAAGGTTATTATTATTAATAATAATACAAACATTTAATGGATAAAAAAATTAAATAAAGATTTTATAATACAAAGCCATTTATCTATCGGTTTTAAAATTTATGAACTTTCCACATCAACTTTATAACTTTACTTATAAGTTTCTCACTTATACATACTTGTTGTACAAATATTATTTTCTCAAATGCAAACAGTGGAATCATGGTGGAATAATACAGGTGGTGTCGAAGCTGCGACAACACTGCTTTTAGGTTCGAGGCTGTCAAAAAGTACAAAAGAAAAATTGCAAAATGTTTCTTTTCCTTTTCTTATTTGCATTTGAAACAAGTGATAAAGTGTGCTTTTTTGGCAGTGTGGACGTGCGTTAGTAATACATAATCAAATTTTGACAGACTCGAACCCAAAAAAAAGTCTGTTAACGTTTCGACACTACCTGTATTATTCTACCATGAGTGGAAGTCTTGGAAGCAAAAAAATTTTTTGGTTTGTTCAGTATCTAATATCAATCAAGTCAATATCTAATGAAACACAAAAAACCCCACAAGACAATATTTACTAACAAAAAGTATTCTTTATGAACTGCAAAAATTTTAAACACATACTTTTGTTGTTTCTTATTGTTGTTATATCAAATAATATCTGAACAATAGCAATCGGCGCATATAAAAATTCCCAGTGATTTATTTAATAAGACAGTTCTGATTTATAAAATTGACTATTTATTGGAGCATTGCCTTTTCTTGTAAAATATAACAATCTATTATTTTAATATTTATCGATATTTCGCTAACAACTTGTCAGCATCGTTAGGAAAATTATTTATATGCACATATGTATGTATGTATGTACATATGTTTTACAAGAAAAGAGCAAAGGCTCAAATAAATAGTGAATTTTATAGCTTTAAAACACAAACTCCCATATTCATATTTAAAATTTATTTCAGTTCAAACTTTCTTAAAGTACATTTTAAATAAATTTTATTATATGTATGTAAACATAAAGATGTCTTTTATTTTATTACCATGGTGTATGATTTCACTGCAACTATGTACATATGTATAGTAAGTATGCACTATCTAGAATTATGTTTGAAAAAGTATATATGTACATACATACTTGTGTACTGGCATCATCAGTTCGGTGCGAATATGCATATTTGCAATAATACAACAATAAAAAAAGTAAACCTACCTTAACATTACGAAAATAATCCTATACATTTGTATTTATATACATATGTTACGAAATTTCAAGCAGTTAATATCATTTTAGAAAACAATTTTAAAAACATTACATATTCCAAAAATTAAGAAAACGAACAAAATTGCAGAAAATACATACATACATCATGAATCAAGAAAACACAAGTGCGTACTTATGCGTAAAAAAATTCTACGTCATCATAGAACACAAATGAGTGTTTGTTGCAAAAAGTGTAAGAGATTTTTAGCACAAAACTGGAAATAACTATATATGTAACTTCTAAGCGGGTGCTTCGCTTTGAACAAAATTTGAAATGGACAGAAAAGAGATGCAGTCGAGTAAAACTTTTGAGTTTGGGCTTGAAGCTATTTGACGAAGAGGTTACCAAAGTTTTACATTTCGGTTTAGTTTCAGACACAAATGTACTTTTGTTAACACCACGTATGCTATGTCTACGTCACAACACAACACAATCACACGCAACAAAATAAATAAATATGTAAATATTTTAATTAATACCTACAATTAAAAAAATAGTCATATAGTAGGTATTTATTTTAAGGCCCCGATTATCGTTTACAACACGAAAATGTTGTGTTGTACCGACTACAACACATCAATTTTTTTGGATTACGATTTACATCTAGTTGTTGTGTATGTCACAGAGTTGCATTTTATTTGTAGTACATATTTCCGTAAAAATGCATACCTGCATGCCAAAAACTGTCAAATTTAAAACAGATTGATGAAACGTATATTCACCCCTATCGTGAATAATTATCCCCCTACATTTTTTCACTTTTCTTAAAATTGCAAGAATAATTTTTCCCTTGAAATGTGTCCCTTTTTTCTTATATGTAATTCAAAGAGAAATAATATAAACAAAAATTTAAAAAATTAGACTAATCGTTAACGAATTTTTGAAAGTTGTTTTTCCCATTTTCGTGTTAGTTTGTTCACTTTGTTTTATCTAGGGAACTGGATACAAAAAGTAAGTAATTTTTATTTTTTATTGAATATTTTGATTATCAGAATTATTTTTAGGACGAAATCAATAAATTGCAAAGCGACATCCTTCTCAATAGAATGCAAAATAACCAACCCATTGCATGTGGCTTTGTGAAGGTTTCCATAGATGTAGTGGGCGAATTTTAGAATTCTCTTGTAGAGGAATTAAATAATGTTGGACCTCCTATAAAAACAGTTGAATGGAAAAAGGTATGTAGTTTCATTTTAAGTATTGTATATTTTTTATACATACATACGAGTATATAACTTGTAATAGGTGTGGATAGGCCAAAAAAGGTATGTCCGGTCAAAAGCTGCCGCTAATTTGAAAAACCGACGCGGCACAGGAGGACCAAACCGCACCAAAAGCTTGTCAGTTAGCGAGCAGTGTATTTATGATTTAATAGGAATGAAGGAGTCGGTAGAGGACTTAGAAAACTGCATCTTTGGATTACCAGAAGACAATTGTGTAGGCGAAAAATATGAACCTGAAATATTTTCCCATAAACTTACCAATGAAATAAGTTCTGAAGCACCCACCTGTTCAAAACGTTTGACTCCACCGCCATTAGATGTCACAGTAAGAGAAGATAATAAATAAATATATGGAATAAATAATTAGGATGGGTGTGGCAGTTCTTCAATTTTCACGTCTGCACGGCTCGGCTGTTTCAAGGTAAAAGACGGATGTGAAACGATCGGCCTGCCATGTCGGTGGGTGTAAACCGGCTTTCAGCCATTTTCGTGTCGTGGTTGATTAAAATCGTAGTCATACCTGGCCCATTAGCGTTTATTTTCTTCACTCGCCATCCGGCAACTTTTTTCACATACGCTTTGTCAGAGTTGATTTCAGGCCGCCCTTACACTACTCAACCACCTCGACACGCCTCACACACTACCCGTATGGGACACACCCCCTTTCCCGGCTGAGAATATTTAAGCGTGTCTGTGATGTGTCATTGCTGCCACGCTGAAACTCGAGCCTAGCTCGGCTGATCACGCTTTCAGATCTTTGGCGTGGAATATCCCTATGGGCTTTCCCTGTAGCGTTTCTAACTCGTATAGGCTGCTTCCCACCGGTCTTACTACTCGGCATTTAATGAATCGTTTACTTAATTTAGCTGACACCTGCTTCGCAAAGTCGGAGAGCTGAAAGTTGCGCCGAAAAACTTCTTGTCCTGCCTTGAATCTCGTTATCCGGCATCTATAATTGTACCTTTTGGCGTTTGCTTCATAGCTTCGGTGTAGGTTTTGCCTCACATTCGCATGGAGTAATTCAAGAAATTCGTGTCGATTTTCCATCCGGTTTTGTGAATCTTCTACCAAGTCGAGTTGACGTGCAAGTTTATACGCCGCGGCGTGAGTGATCATATTTATGCCAAATAATAGAAAATACGGAGTTACTCCTGTTGTCGTATGTACTGCCGATCTTAATGCGCACTCTATCTCACAGATGTGGAGGTCCCATTCCTGCTGATTGTCCTGCAGATAGGCTCGAATAGCTGCCAACACTGATTGGTTCACCCTCTCTGAAGCATTCGCTTGCGGGGCGTAATTAGCGGTGCGCATGTGTCTAATGCCGAAACTGGCTGCCATTTCCGCGAAGTCCTTGCTAGCAAACTGCTGGCCATTGTCCGAGACAATAGTTTCGGGACAGCCGAAATTGTAAAACACCTTAGATATGAGAAAACTGATTACGTTTTTCGAATTTGCACAAATTTAGAAAAATGATCCAGTACAATGATAATAAAACTGTTTCCTGCGACTCGTGTGCCTGCTTTATTATTCCCCCAGTAAGGCACGCTGGTACCCAGAGTTTCCATGCGGGCTCTTCCCGCGATACGTTCCCGTCATAAAAATGCGTTCTTTTAAATATCCTGTCCTCAACAATCTTAAGGTCCGGTAGACTACTCGCACTCGTAATTTACAATAGGCTTCATCCTGGAACTCTGGAGACTCGGGATTAACTATTTGCTCTGGCAATTCTTCTATCTCGTCTAGTGGATATCTCGATAGTATGTCTGGCACTACATTCTGTAATCATTTTCGGTGTCACACACATTAAACTAAAGTACAACATAGACACATGCATGTTGCTGAAAAAGTATTGCAAAGACACAAATAGACTTGCGAAACAAAACGAAAGACTCAAATACCTATTACAATGTAGAAAAAATGGATTACTACCGACACATTTAACTAACTCGACAAGTAACGTAAAACAACTTTTCAATTCTACGACGGTCTCAGGAGAACTACATAAGATTGAGCAAAAATTGCACGTAAAAATACTTAACTTAGAGGTAAAAGAAACCAATATAAATATGAAAAACATAAGAAGAAAAAAGAGTGAAATTGAAACACATTTAAAATCTATATTAAATGATGAAGACTTTAATAATTTTATTGAAAGGCAAAGGGAAAGATACAAGAAAATTACTTCATGTTATAGGGAAACACATGTATCAAAAATAGACAGATTAAAAACACAACAGCTAGGGAAATATAACCTAAGATACAATCCTGATTGGCTGGTAAACAAAACTGAGGTAAAATTCGACTCGGACATTAAGTGGCTACTCTCTTTGGGTGGAAAATTTACCCTGCCTGTAAGTAGAAGTAATTTTTCAACGATAGACTTAATTGCATATATAGAACAATGGGTCCAAACATTAAAAGATGACAAAGAAAAGGAAATAGCCAGATCAAAAATAACTAACAGAATTCTGACCTACAGGCGAACTGGTAGAAACAATCTAAAAGAAAAGTTTATACTGGGAATTTTTGAAAAAACAAGAGAATTTCTTAAAATACAGAGGGATATAATGATAACAAAATCGGACAAAGGTAATAAAACCGTTATTATGTATAAAGAAGCATACAAAAGAGGAATGCTAAAATTACTAGAAGACAAGATGACCTACAAAACAATGAGAATTGATCCCACACCAAAACTATTAAGAACGAACAACAAAATAATAATGGATCTTTACAAACAAAACTTTATTACAAAATATGAAAAGGTAAAATTGACCACAAACAGTGCTACGGCACCTAGATTATACGGATTACCGAAAATCCACAAAACTGACATGCCACTACGCCCGATTGTAGCGTATGTTTGTGTCTAAATATCAATGTATATAGGTTTGTCAATGTGACACACAGAAACAGAGGGATGTGTTTAATATATGTAATAGCAGTGTTGGGAAGTTGAAAAGGAATTGTTTGTTTTTGTGAGAGCAAGGTCAAAATGACAGAGTTCGTTGGCCGGTAAAAGTATGCGATTTTTAGAAATGTCAGGAATGTTAACTGTAAAAAAAAAAAAAAAACGGACATTGAAAGAGTAGAGATATTAGAGTAAGATAAATATACTGTAGCGAAAAGAATTTTTACGGCGAATTCGGAAAAAGTCAGTTAGATAGGGATATAAAAAGTTGAGTAGAAGATTGATTAACAGATAGCCGGAGAGATCAGACGAAAAGTCTGATAGAAAAAAAAAAACAAATAAATTATATACAAAAATTAAATAAGAACTAAAAATTAAAGAAAGTATTTACAATTAAAGAACATTAATAAGCAAAATTAAATAAACATAAAAAAAAAAAATCTGGGAAAGCGTAGCCAAGAGGAAGCCGGAGATATATAGAGCTGAGGAACGTTCAGAAAGAAGAAAGCCAAGAGACAGCATCCACCCTAAAAGGAATTAGATGGTTTTTGTACAGATTTCTACTGTGTGGGTAATTTCCTGGTTAGCTAAGGCGCCAGCGATTAGTGGTGAGTCCACAAATTTTTTCTTTTATATATCTGATATTGGTATCGGCAGTTGCTTGGACGATTTTTTTTAAGATTTCCGTGTGAATTATATTCCGGCGAGAAAATTATTTCTAAAGAAAGTGTACACAAAATTTTTGTTAAATAAAGCCTACAAAGGAAATTAAAATTTAAAAATATAAAATAAATGAAAGAAATAAAATTAATAAAATTCTTATAAAAAATTATATAAGTAAAAAAAAATTAAATAGGTGTTAGTATTAGTAAATATTAGTGTTAATATATATTAGTGGTTAGTATAGTGTTAGTAAAATAAAGCTTTTGTTTGTTAGCCCAAAACTACATAACGTTAGTAGATGTTATTATTTAATTTTTGTTGAAAGATTACGGAATTTTTTTTATAAACCATTTTAGAGAGCTCTCTCAAATAGGTAGTTAAATATTAGTAATATTTTTTTGGCGCGCATCCTGTTTGACGAGTGTCCAGGAGATTTTTATAGGTATTTGTGGGAGTAGTGTTTTTGAGGAATTTTTGTAGTAGTAATTAAGTTTTTTTAATGTTCATGTTTAAGTTTAAGGAAAATATATTAAATTGAATATTTTTTTATATATTGATATTTTTTATTTTTTTTAATTGCTTTAAGAAAACTATATAATATTAATAAAATAAATTTTTGTTGTTAATAATTTTTCAATTTAAATATTTTGATATGTTTTCATTCGGTTGAAGGAAAAATTATAAGAATGAGCGGCTAAAAGTGTTTTGTGTTAAAGTAAGTATGTAAGTGTGTGACCAAATCGTTATAGTTTGTGGGGTAACATAGGAATTTTTGTGTTATGTTACCAAGGTAGGGTGGGCAGCTAGGGGACAAATTCCACCATATGTCCCAACCTTGTCATCGTTTAGTTAATTGTGTCAAATGTACGTCCGGAATTGCAATAATAAATAATCAGTCCGTTCCGTCATTTTTGATAGTTATTTTCTGTTAGGTTTTTTTTTGTTCATTTAAATATAAATGTTTTTGTCCAGCCCTGTTTTGGAAGCCGCGGGTCGTACCTTCCCTGACGTCCCTGAGTTGGCTGGCAACAGATGTTTTTGCGGCTTTTCGAAACTTCAAAACAAGGGTACTGCGACAAAATGGCGCCCAATGTAAAAGGGCCCGAAAGGGTCCATAAAATTATAAATAAAAAATGTTGTAATAAAACCAAATACAACAAATTGGCGACCATTTGTACATTGTACAAAATGGCGCCCAATGTTAAAAGCAAGAAAATTTTAAAGTAAAGTTGTAGGGAATTTTAAATTTTCAATCACATAAAACGGTTTGCCCTTTTGTGATTTGCTCAGTATAGTGGCTTGGCCATCGATACGTAGATGGGCCAATAGCATGACTACTGAGCAAACCACAATAGGGTAGATTAAGTAATTTGTTTTTTTTTATATAGATAAATAGTTTTGTTTATTTTTTTTTTGTTAGGTTACATTAGTGAAATTAAGACACACGGCAAAGCAAAAAGACCATGTTTGCTTAATTTTATTACATGTTTGTTTTGTTTTTAGTGGCCTGATAAAACGTTAATTTAATAATATCAGAAGCACTAAATATAATAAATTTTTTTTTTAAATAATAATAGAAAATATATCAAGCGGAATTAAGGCATAAGATAATATAAACAAATCTTATCTGCTTAATTTTGCTGATATGATATTATTATATACATACATTGAATTATATATAAAAACAATGGCCTGATGTACGTACATAGTAACATCAGTAGCATTGTAATGATAGGGAATTAGTGTAATTTAGTTTTTAGTTTAGGAATACAATTAATTAATCTGTGATATAGGTAGGATACTAGCTTAAGAACATTTGTTTGTGTTTGAACATTTGTGAGTTTCTAGATATAAGAATGGTCACACAACATACTTGCAAACACACATAATAATTTATAATTCTATACTAAATTCAAATTACAATTTTTACATTTTTTAAATTAATTATAAATTAAATACATTTAAATAATTTGAGGTTCACAATGAGTGAGCAAAACAATAAAAGTAGGCGGTCCTTAGAATTTGACCAAAATCGATTAGGGGTCACCTCAAAGGTCCAACACTCTCCACGCCAATCAACAGTTTTTCAGGATGCCCAATTCCAAGATTTATCTGGAACAATAAGTAAAGTTAGTCAAAATGTTAGAAATAAAGTAGCTGAAAAATCAATTTATGAGCAACAAGGAGCAGCGGCTCTAAATGTATTAGAAGAGTTGCGACAAGAAGAGGTTCAGGAAATAATAGTGAACAGAGAGTCTGAATTTCGAAATAGTTTAAAATACGAAATGTCAGAAATAATTCAAGTAGCTATTCAAGAAGGTTTAAAAAACATTATGAAAGAGGTAGATAAGGCATTGAAACCCCTTTCTAACACCCAAAATTATTTACCGAATTCAGTTAATCCTGGCTCAGAAAGAAGCAGTTTAGAAGCCCCGGTACAAAGACAATCGATGAGTAAAAATTCTGTAAGTAGTGAAAATGCAGCCGCCGTACAAGCTAATGCTTTCAAACAAAATTATGAACCCATACAGCCTAAAAGTTTTGAAAAACAATATTCAAACAATATTCAAATAATGAAGATGTTCGAGCTCCCAGGCAAGGCTATAGGTTCACTAATATTTTGTCTCATGCCCCAAATTTTTATTCCTATGAAAGAAATGTGAATATTCGACCTGTAGAAGGTCAAATCAGGATTGATAAGTGGGATATAGTTTACGAGGGAGGTGGCAGTGGCATTTCAATAGAAGATTTTGTTTTTCGGGTAGAGCTTTTACAAGCAAGCTATTCAATTCCGTGGGAAGAAGTAATTAGAGATTTTCACCGTCTATTAAAAGGTCAGGCAAAAGAATGGTTTTGGCTTTATTTAAAGACACAAAACAGTACTGTCGACTGGCCAACTCTGCGTTATAGTCTGTTAAATCAATTCCAGGCAAATAGAAGTGATTTCGAAATAATGCAGGAAATGGTGGAGCGTCGGCAACAAACGAATGAATCACTAGAAGATTATTTCCATTCGATGTTGACTATTAGGTCAAAACTTCGTTCTCCTATTCCTGATTACGAAATGATCAAAATTCTAAAAAGAAATGTAAAAGAACATATTGCCAGATTAATTTATCCCATGGCTATATACAACATCGAGCAGTTGAGAGAGGAATGTCGAGAGATTGAGAGGAGATTCCCAAGACGAGATATCAGATGTGGTAGCCAAACTTCTAATTCTGCACGTTTCAATCCTCGTCCAAGAGTTAACGAGATATATGAAGAAGAAGAAGAGGCTAAAAACTACGAAGAATACAATGAAACTAATAATGTAGAAGAAATAGGTCGAGATAGAAAAAAAGAATTAGTTTGTTGGAATTGCAGACATACTGGGCACACTTATATTGAATGCGATTCTAATGTGCGGAATATATTTTGTTATAAGTGCGGTTTAGAGCGTACTATAACACCTAAATGTCCAAATTGTAAGAAACAAAAAAACCGCAAGAAGAGCATGACCCAAGCGGGCGAGTCACGTTCTACCCAGACGTCCGCAATTCCACAAAAGTAGACATAGATAACATATCAAGCCATAATAAACAAATTGAGTTACCCAACAAACATTTTAAATCATATAATGAAAGATTGAAAAATTACATTGAAGTTAGAAACCGTATTTTTAGTGATAATATTAACACTTTGCCAGCGATAACATCAAAAGTTAGAAAAGCCAGAAAACGCTATCAAGAAAGAAAAATTGTAAGAAAAGGAGTTATATCTTCTGTAGAAGCGATATCTGATACTGATCCCAGAGTTTATGCAGATATTTTCATAGGGAATAAATTAGTTAAAGGCTTATTAGACACTGGTGCATCGGTCAGTATATTAGGTAAGGGGTGCGATAATTTATTAAAAGATTTAGGTTTAGTAGCTCTAAGATACAACTCAAATGTTAAAACAGCCTCTGGTCTAGCACATCAGATTAGAGGAAAAATAACATTACCAATCACTTATAATAACAAAAGTAAGGATATTAAATTTTATCTGTGCCCGTCTTTGGAGCAAAATTTGTATTTAGGTATCGATTTTTGGAGAGAATTTGATTTAGCGCCAGAAGTTCTAAATATAGATGAAATGGATTTTAATAAAATCATGAACGAATGTGAACCTCTAAAAAATCAAGCGCCTGAGCAACATAAATTGAGCCAACTACAGCAAGAAAAATTAGAAGAGGTTAAAAGTCTGTTTAAAACATTTGAGAAAAATGGATTAGGTAAAACTCATCTTGAAAAACATTATATTCAGTTGTTGCCTGATTCAGTGCCATTTAAAGAGCGTCACTATCCTGTTTCCCCAAAAGTACAAGATCTTTTATATCAAGAAGTGGACAAAATGTTAGAGCTAGGTGTGATTGAGCAAAGTGAAAGCCCATTTAATAATAGAGTGACTCTGGTACGCAAACCTGGTAAAAACCGTCTGTGTTTAGACGCCAGAAAATTAAATAACCTCACGGTGAAGGATGCATACCCGATTCAAAATATTGAGGGCATATTAAGCAGGATTGATGAGACGGTATATATTAGCAGTGTAGACTTAAAATACGCCTTTTGGCAAATTGATTTAGACCAAAAATGTCGAGAATATACCGCCTTCACTATTCCTGGCAGGCCACATTATCAGTATACAGTGATGCCGTTCGGCCTCTGTAATGCGGCCCAACGTCTTTGTCGCCTTATGGACAAGGTCATTCCTCAAAGGCTGAAAAATAACGTTTTCATTTATCTGGACGATTTATTGGTAATATCCAAAGATTTCGAAACCCATACCAAACTTTTAAAAGAGGTAGCAAAATGTTTATCTGATGCCAATCTCACTATAGGCATGAATAAAAGTGTATTCTGCTTTAAAGAATTAAAATATCTAGGTTTCGTAATCGGAGGTGGCAGACTTTGCACTGATCCCGATAAAGTTAAAGCAATACAACAGATACCGATACCAAAAACTCCGCGTCAAGTTAGGAGCTTTCTAGGTACAGCTGGCTGGTATCGACGCTTTATTAAGGACTTCGCTATAATTGCAGCTCCCTTGAGTGATACACTTAAAAAAGGAAAGAAATTCCAAATGTCGGAAGAAGCGATAGAAGCTTTTCAAGATTTAAAGCAGGCCCTTACCACAGCACCGGTACTAGTCCACCCAGACTTCAGAAAAGCATTTTATATTCAATGCGATGCTTCGCATGTGGGTGTAGGTGCGGTATTGTTTCAAAAAGATGAACAAAATGAAGACCGTCCTATCGCATTCTTCTCGCAGAAATTAAACGGAGCGCAAATAAATTATACCGTGACTGAGAAGGAATGCCTTGCAGCAGTGTTGGCCGTGAAAAGATTTAGGCCGTATGTTGAACTAATGGAGTTCACCATATTAACGGACCATGCGAGCCTAAAATGGTTGATGAGCCTAAAAGACTTGAGTGGTCGTTTAGCTCGCTGGTCTTTGCAGCTCCAGGCGTTCAACTTTAAAATCGAGCACCGAAAAGGCTCGGAAAATATTGTTGCTGACATGCTTTCCAGATCTGTAAGCGATGCAAATGTGGAAGAAATTGATCTGTTAGATTTTGAAACAACAGAATTTGAGTCACCCGAATACCAAGAATTAGTAAAAACAATAGAGCAAAACAAAAATAAATTACCAGATTTAAAAATAGATAATGGAATGATTTTTAAAAAGACGAGCTTTTCCAAAGATGATAGTGGCCTGGAGTGGAAGCTATGGATTCCTGAGAACCTAATATCAACATTAATTTCTAAAGCTCATGATGTAGAAACTGCTTCTCACGGTGGTATAAATAAAACTTTACATCGATTAAGGCAATTTTATTATTGGCCAAAAATGGTATTGCATGTAAAAAATTATGTAAACAATTGCACAATCTGCAAAGAAACAAAACCAGCAAATTATGAAATGCGTCCAAGAATGGGAGACGAGGTAAAAACTTATAGGCCTTTCCAGAAAATCTATATAGATTTTTTAGGTAAATATCCACGTTCAAAAAATGGTAATGCCTATGTATTTGTTGTCTTGGATCATTTCTCGAAATTTGTCTTTTTAAAACCCATGAGAAAAGCGACATCAAAAGCAGTAGTTGATTATTTGGTACGAAAAATTTTCCACACTTTTGGAACACCGGAAACCATTCATTCAGATAATGGGAAGCAATTCATTTCCCAAGAATTCCAAAATATGATAAGCAATTTAAAAATAAACCATATTAGGACTGCAGCATATGCCCCACAATCTAACGCTTCAGAAAGAGTTAATCAGTCTCTTCTAGCGGGCATAAGAGCATACCTAAATACAGACCATAGGGAATGGGATTCCCATATATCTGAAATAGAATGTGCTCTCAGGTCGGCTATACAAGAGTCAATAGGCACAACTCCATATATGGCACTATTTGGTCAGCAGATGTTTATGTCTGGTACAGATTACGTGTTGGCTAAGAAATTAAAATCACTGAGCGAAAATAGTTTTAAAATTGCAGATAGGCAGGATCAAATACAAATCTGTAGAGAATCAGTGAAAAATAATATTCACAAGGCTTACGAAAAGAATGAAAAACAATACAATAAGAGAAGCAGGGACATTAGTTTTACGATAGGACAAGAAGTGTTTTTAAGAAATTTTGTGCAAAGCGATTTTAAGAAAAATTTCAACGCCAAATTTGCACCAAAATTTAGAAAATGTAGGGTACGTGAAGTGATTGGAAACAGCAATTATAAACTGGAGACACTTCAAGGGAAAATTCTTGGTATTTATCATGCCAAAGATATTAAACAATGATCTGTGATATTTAGGTTTTAAGGGAACAATGCTACAAGCATGCAATATACTTTTACTGTGATATTTTCATGTTTGTGTTGTCCCGTTTTAACCCGATTATTTAACAGATTATTATTATATTTTCTTTGTTAGTGGAGTCCAGTTTATTTTTTTTTAGTATTAAAAGACGATTCTTTTGATGAGAAATTTCCTAGCTTTAGATTACCCTGTGATATTTTCTTAATGATAGTCCGTATCAAAATATAGAATAATTAACAATATAAACAAAAAAATACTTCCCGTGAAATTTTACATCTGATTCCTATGGGTGGTGGTAGCAGCAACGTTTGGGAATAGCTTCTCGTTCTCCGATGTTCATCTCAACCAACGATGCGTAACAAATGTCCTTAGAGTACCTGATTATAATTTAAAAGCCCAGTTAAAATAGTTACAGGGGAAAGACATCATAGTATTGAAGTAAAACCTTTAAATCTATCGCACGTATCTCATATAAAATGAGAACAAGAAATAAATTAAAATCTAAAAGAAATTTTTTTTGACAAAGTCTGGGAAAGACTTAAAACAACCATATATCTTTACTACAAGCAAAGATTTAATGGTTGTACTACTTGAAAAATGCATCCGCATCAGCAAATAACAACTTGTTATCTGATTGTATGGGGATGCATTCGGATGGCAGTACGACCGTGTATTTAATCCAAAAGTAGTAAAGTTGACACAGCATTTACATGCTTTCGTTTTTAAACTCATAAATTATTGCAATGAATGGATTGCAATTTGATTAACTAATAACGTGCGATACCCAAAGATATATTAATAAAACAGGAAATAATAAATAAAAAGTAAAAATAAAGGTAGCCTACTACGATGTCAGGCCCAAGAATTTTTAAGCAGTAAAAAAAAAGTAGAGGGTGTATTTTTGCAGTTGCTTTGTAAATCTTGGTTTTAAATCAATAATTGCTAACGAACTTTCTTCAGGCATGTTTACGAAATATTTACAAAAGCCTTAACTTGGAATCGGAAATTTATTATATATGTATTTCCAATAAATTTCTTAGATATAAACAGAAATGTTTATAAAGAAAGGAAATCAGCTGATTGCTCGTAATTTAGAACAACGAAATCACTACTAAAAATCTTATGACAAGCTTGCAACGACATTTGAAAATAATAAACAGTGAATTATATTTCATTAAAATAAGCAGTCTGTAAAAAGTTTTTTGTCACCACTAAATATATAAGTGTATCTCGTAAGCGGTCTTTGGCTTATGTAAATTAGCTTATGTCAAACGAAAATATGGGGCAACGAAGCGGAATCTCTTTTGATCGGATTTTCTTTTAAGCGGACATAATTGCTCTGGGAATTTATCAAAAATAATAAACAAAAATATAGTCTTTATTTTCAATTAAGCATTTTTTTTTATTGAACCGCGTTCACTTATCTAAATTCGACTGTATATACATAGGTACATATAAATGTTCATCACTCACGTTTTTTTTTGGCACAGCATACATATTTATTTCAAATTACGACATCGACGGCACTGAATTCGCCTTAGCAGTGAACGTCTGAATTGTTTTGATTTGCGTTACTGGTGAAAATATTCTTTAATTATGGCCATTGATAATATTGAATTCGCCTCGGCAGTGCGTACCCGTTGTTAGGTGTTTGTTGAACTCAGGGCAAATTCGTTATGTACGACAGCAGCTGCAAGGCAAACAACAGACATTTTGTTTGTGTAAATGGCGAATTCATTGCCTACACTGTCTGGAACTTTTTGTTTTTACATGGGGCATTGCAAAGTGATGGTATCAGGTATGACGGTGTGTAATGGATGAATTCGCCTTGGCCGGACTCACATCGCAACTTAAATTGAGGACCACCAATTTTTCCATCTTGCACCGTCCTGCGCCTGAGTGGTTCGCTTGGATGCCAGGGATGAATACTGAAAAATGGGATTGGAATAAGTTGTAGGTGTAATAATAGAAATGCATACTTACACATTCAAGATTGAGGAACTGCGAGGTTTACACCATAAATATGGCCATCGCCAAAAGATATTAAATTTTTTATTTTAGTTTTTGTTTAAGTTGTAATTCCAAGCGTTTTTTTTAGTGTTCTGGGCATTTGAATATTGGGATGGCAAGAAAATATTTACCTAATCCCATAGAATATTATTATGTATGTATATTTTATTATTATGCTGTATCCAATGTGTTATATGCCGGAAAGAAATAATAAATATGACATGAAGCACGCTGCAAAAGATGGTGCTGCCATGACGGCCAAAGTAGTCAAAAATTGCTAAGGATGCCAGATGAAATATTTCATTCTAGCGATTTTCACTGATAAGCCCGGCTAAACAGTCAGGGTAGCATGAGTATCTCAGGGGTGGGCGTTTGCCTACGTTGGGCGAAATGAATAATTAATAATTTTATCCGCTCTTGTGTTTTTCTAACGGCAAGCTCTGAAAACCACAAGATTTGTAGCGTATGTTTGTGTCTAAATATCAATGTATATAGGTTTGTCAATGTGACACACAGAAACAGAGGGATGTGTTTAATATATGTAATAGCAGTGTTGGGAAGTTGAAAAGGAATTGTTTGTTTTTGTGAGAGCAAGGTCAAAATGACAGAGTTCGTTGGCCGGTAAAAGTATGCGATTTTTAGAAATGTCAGGAATGTTAACTGTCAAAAAAAAAAAAAAAAAACGGACATTGAAAGAGTAGAGATATTAGAGTAAGATAAATATACTGTAGCGAAAAGAATTTTTACGGCGAATTCGGAAAAAGTCAGTTAGATAGGGATATAAAAAGTTGAGTAGAAGATTGATTAACAGATAGCCGGAGAGATCAGACGAAAAGTCTGATAGAAAAAAAAAAAACACAAATAAATTATATACAAAAATTAAATAAGAACTAAAAATTAAAGAAAGTATTTACAATTAAAGAACATTAATAAGCAAAATTAAATAAACATAAAAAAAAAATCTGGGAAAGCGTAGCCAAGAGGAAGCCGGAGATATATAGAGCTGAGGAACGTTCAGAAAGAAGAAAGCCAAGAGACAGCATCCACCCTAAAAGGAATTAGATGGTTTTTGTACAGATTTCTACTGTGTGGGTAATTTCCTGGTTAGCTAAGGCGCCAGCGATTAGTGGTGAGTCCACAAATTTTTTCTTTTATATATCTGATATTGGTATCGGCAGTTGCTTGGACGATTTTTTTTAAGATTTCCGTGTGAATTATATTCCGGCGAGAAAATTATTTCTAAAGAAAGTGTACACAAAATTTTTGTTAAATAAAGCCTACAAAGGAAATTAAAATTTAAAAATATAAAATAAATGAAAGAAATAAAATTAATAAAATTCTTATAAAAAGTAGTAGCAGTAGTAGTTTGTCATCCGTACCGTTCGCACGTGTCCCTTTCGTTGTCCGCGTTTATTGTGTTCACTATCCCTGTTTAAGTGTTTTAAAAATTAAATGTTTTCGTCCGCGGCATACATACATACATATATATTTGTTTAAAATAAGCAATAACATAAAAACAAAAAACTCAAAATTTAAAAATATTGCCCATAAACTTATCAAATAACAAAAAAAAAACAAAAACTAAAAACTCATAAAATAATTTAACAATTACAACATTCTTACATGATAAATAAATAAAACAAAAACAAATAAAAACAGTAAAAAAAAAGAGCTCTCTGAGAGAACAGTGTTGGCACAGCAAAACCAGTGTTGGCACAACGGGTCGTTTTTTGATACAATGACCAGATCAGGGCTTTTATGGCTCTTTTTTTTAGCATTGTTATTGTGCTTCCCATGTGACAAAATTCCAAATTAGTTTATTTTACTGGTGCATTGTGTTAATTGTTGTTAGACTGTTCAGTGACGAAGGTATAACACTGGTAACTGAGCAGTTATAATAGCAACAATTAATAACACTGTTATCAGTAAAATAATACAAAAAAAACGCTCGATTTTAATTTTCCTACCATTGTTATGACAGGGCGATTCAAAATTGACTTCTGCAACATACGTGGGCTGAGGGCGAATTTCTTCTCTGCCTATGCTCACGTTTGTGTCCATCGGCCGGACGTCTTCGCCTTATGTGAGACCCAGGTATCTGAGGATGCTGATCCACAGGATTTTCATATACCAGGGTATCACCTCCTATCACTTTTTAACCTTCACAGAGGCCTTGCACTTTATATACGAAATGAAGTAGTGTACCAGTGCCAGCAATCTTTAGGCACGAGTGATCCGGAATTTAGCTGCCTCTGGGTTAAATTCAAAATCAGGTCACACTCATTACATTTCGGGTTCCTATATAGAAGCCCAAATGCGGAAAGGGATAAAACTTTTTCTGGCTTCGATGCCCTTTCCGACTCCATATCGAAGATCCTAGAAAGTTGTCCGGACAGTGAAATTGTTGTTGCTGGTGATTTCAATGTTCACAACTCATCTTGGCTTCACCATTCGAGCCACACAACCCCAGAAGGCCAATATGTTGAGTTGTTTGCAGCGCACAACCACCTAGCGCAACTAGTGAATGAGCCAACACATATTTCGTGCGTTGAAGGGCACCAACACAATACTCTTGACCTGTTTCTAACTTCACACCCTCAAAAGTATGAAGTGAGCGTAAATGCACCTCTCGGTAACTCGGACCATTGCACCATTTCCGCCTCCTTTTTGTCTTCAGAACTTCACAACGTTTCTCAAACAGCTACGAAACGTACAAAATACATATACGAAAAGGCTCGTTGGGCTGAGCTCAACGCATTCTTTAGGCATTTTAACTGGAAGCTTTGTTTCTTAGACAATAATGTCAATGCCATGGCGGAAATTGTTGAAGGCGTAATTTTGCAGGGAATGAAAGCTTTCATTCCATCTAAGCAAATATCCATTAAACCTAGAGCGAAATCGTGGTTTAATCTGACGTGCAAAAATGCAGTCAAATCCAGAGAGGAAGCATTCAGTATATGGCGTAATAACAAAAATGCCGATACTGATTCGCTACGCAAAAGGGCGAGATCTTCATGTGCCAAAGTATTAAGGCAGCAAAAAGCTTTGTACGAGCAGTGCCTTCGTGCTAAAGTTCTTAATGTCCCTCGGGGTAGTAAGAGCTTTTGGTCATTCGTTAAAAGAGTAAAGGATAATGCTAGTTCCTCAATTCCAGCTCTTTTAAAGGATGATCAAGTATTCACTAACCCGGTTGATAAAGCTAACCTTCTGGCTGAATTATTTGCAAGTAACTCCCACTTGCCGGAAAGCACTCAACCACTGCCCGTGCTTGAAAGAGTATCTGTAACTATGCCTAAAATATTCTTTCGAGCCCGTGCAGTTAAAAAGGTTTTAGCAGATCTCAACATAAATAAATCTCCTGGGCCGGATGGTATTCCAGCACTGGTCTTGAAGCAGTGCTCTTCGACGCTAGCGCGTCCGTTAGCTAACCTTTTCAGTACATTGTACCATGCTGGTGAATTTCCAATGTGTTGGAAGGTTGCTAATGTAACGCCAATCCCCAAAAAAGGAGAGGCTAACAACCCTGAAAATTACCGCCCAATTGCAATTTGCTCAGCACTTTCCAAAGTTATGGGAAGTATGGTAAACTTCCATCTTGTGAGATATTTAGAGTCCAACAGCTTACTTAGCGACCGCCAGTATGGATTTCGTAGGGGTCGCTCTACGGGAGACCTACTGGCTTTTCTATCGGAAAGATGGTGTCATTCTATTCACCATTTTGGCGAGAGTAAGGTGGTGGCTCTAGATATTTCCAAGGCGTTTGATAGAGTTTGGCATGGTGCACTTCTGTCAAAACTTATTGCTTTTGGTGTCGGTGATGTCTTCTCTCGATTTATATCAAGCTTTCTCAGAGATCGCACTATACGAGTTGTTATAGAAGGGATCTCATCAAACGAGTTCAAGATTAATTCAGGGGTACCGCAAGGATCCGTTCTTTCTCCCACACTTTTTCTTATTTTCTTAAACGACCTTCTACTTCAAACTTCCAATCCTATCTACTCTTTTGCAGATGACAGCAGCATGTGCCATTCATATTCATTCAATAACAGACCAAGCCTGCCGGAGATCGCGGCAATGAGGCAAAATATGAATGACTCTATAAATAATGATCTTTTAGCAATTCATGAATGGGGACGTGCGAATAGGGTCGAATTTAATGCTCGCAAGACCCAGTGTTGTATGCTTACACACAAATGTACGTACAATCATGCTGCTTCATCTGTAATAATGGGTGGTGTAGATATTGAGGAATCAGAAACTCTTGATGTTCTTGGCATGAAAATTAAATGTGATGTTCGATGGACTGATCATATTTTTCAGGTTTCAAAAGAAGCATTCAAGTGCCTCGGCTTTCTAAGACGGTGTAAGAGATACTTCACTCCATCTGATCTCCTTAATATTTACACCACCTATATCCGACCGAAAATGGAATACAACTCTCATGTATGGGCCGGTGCTTCAAAGTCTATTTTGAAGTTACTCGACCGGGTACAGGAGAGGGCGAAGAAGCTCATCGGTGACAGTAGGGTAGCCAACTCTATTGACTCACTGGAGCATCGACGCAATGTGGGATGTATTTCACTGTTTTATCGCTACTACAATGGAATGTGCTCTAATGAAATCAGGGAACTTGTTCCCGAAACCCGCTCATTTGTACGAACAACACGTTCTTCGTTAAGAGCGCATCCATTTGTGGTTGATGTGCCAGTGGATCGCACTACGCATTACAGAGAAAATTCGTTCTTTAGCCGAACAGTTCGCATGTGGAATAAACTTCCTGCAGAGGTCTTTCCTGTTACTTTCAGTGTGGGAAAGTTCAAATCGAACGTCCACAAACACTACTCCCTTTATCCTCCTTCCTATAACCAATTTTCCTAGTTCCGGCACAATGCATTGCATAAGTAGGGGCCATCCCCTGAGTGCTGGTCCAAGTTAAAAAAAAAAAAAATATAAGTAAAAAAAAATTAAATAGGTGTTAGTATTAGTAAATATTAGTGTTAATATATATTAGTGGTTAGTATAGTGTTAGTAAAATAAAGCTTTTGTTTGTTAGCCCAAAACTACATAACGTTAGTAGATGTTATTATTTAATTTTTGTTGAAAGATTACGGAATTTTTTTTATAAACCATTTTAGAGAGCTCTCTCAAATAGGTAGTTAAATATTAGTAATATTTTTTTGGCGCGCATCCTGTTTGACGAGTGTCCAGGAGATTTTTATAGGTATTTGTGGGAGTAGTGTTTTTGAGGAATTTTTGTAGTAGTAATTAAGTTTTTTTAATGTTCATGTTTAAGTTTAAGGAAAATATATTAAATTGAATATTTTTTTATATATTGATATTTTTTATTTTTTTTTTAATTGCTTTAAGAAAACTATATAATATTAATAAAATAAATTTTTGTTGTTAATAATTTTTTAATTTAAATATTTTGATATGTTTTCATTCGGTTGAAGGAAAAATTATAAGAATGAGCGGCTAAAAGTGTTTTGTGTTAAAGTAAGTATGTAAGTGTGTGACCAAATCGTTATAGTTTGTGGGGTAACATAGGAATTTTTGTGTTATGTTACCAAGGTAGGGTGGGCAGCTAGGGGACAAATTCCACCATATGTCCCAACCTTGTCATCGTTTAGTTAATTGTGTCAAATGTCCGTCCGGAATTGCAATAATAAATAATCAGTCCGTTCCGTCATTTTTGATAGTTATTTTCTGTTAGGTTTTTTTTTGTTCATTTAAATATAAATGTTTTTGTCCAGCCCTGTTTTGGAAGCCGCGGGTCGTACCTTCCCTGACGTCCCTGAGTTGGCTGGCAACAGATGTTTTTGCGGCTTTTCGAAACTTCAAAACAAGGGTACTGCGACAAAATGGCGCCCAATGTAAAAGGGCCCGAAAGGGTCCATAAAATTATAAATAAAAAATGTAATAAAACCAAATACAACAAATTGGCGACCATTTGTACATTGTACAAAATGGCGCCCAATGTTAAAAGCAAGAAAATTTTAAAGTAAAGTTGTAGGGAATTTTAAATTTTCAATCACATAAAACGGTTTGCCCTTTTGTGATTTGCTCAGTATAGTGGCTTGGCCATCGATACGTAGATGGGCCAATAGCATGACTACTGAGCAAACCACAATAGGGTAGATTAAGTAATTTGTTTTTTTTTATATAGATAAATAGTTTTGTTTATTTTTTTTTTGTTAGGTTACATTAGTGAAATTAAGACACACGGCAAAGCAAAAAGACCATGTTTGCTTAATTTTATTACATGTTTGTTTTGTTTTTAGTGGCCTGATAAAACGTTAATTTAATAATATCAGAAGCACTAAATATAATAAAATTTTTTTTTAAATAATAATAGAAAATATATCAAGCGGAATTAAGGCATAAGATAATATAAACAAATCTTATCTGTTTAATTTTGCTGATATGATATTATTATATACATACATTGAATTATATATAAAAACAATGGCCTGATGTACGTACATAGTAACATCAGTAGCATTGTAATGATAGGGAATTAGTGTAATTTAGTTTTTAGTTTAGGAATACAATTAATTAATCTGTGATATAGGTAGGATACTAGCTTAAGAACATTTGTTTGTGTTTGAACATTTGTGAGTTTCTAGATATAAGAATGGTCACACAACATACTTGCAAACACACATAATAATTTATAATTCTATACTAAATTCAAATTACAATTTTTACATTTTTTAAATTAATTATAAATTAAATACATTTAAATAATTTGAGGTTCACAATGAGTGAGCAAAACAATAAAAGTAGGCGGTCCTTAGAATTTGACCAAAATCGATTAGGGGTCACCTCAAAGGTCCAACACTCTCCACGCCAATCAACAGTTTTTCAGGATGCCCAATTCCAAGATTTATCTGGAACAATAAGTAAAGTTAGTCAAAATGTTAGAAATAAAGTAGCTGAAAAATCAATTTATGAGCAACAAGGAGCAGCGGCTCTAAATGTATTAGAAGAGTTGCGACAAGAAGAGGTTCAGGAAATAATAGTGAACAGAGAGTCTGAATTTCGAAATAGTTTAAAATACGAAATGTCAGAAATGATTCAAGTAGCTATTCAAGAAGGTTTAAAAAACATTATGAAAGAGGTAGATAAGGCATTGAAACCCCTTTCTAACACCCAAAATTATTTACCGAATTCAGTTAATCCTGGCTCAGAAAGAAGCAGTTTAGAAGCCCCGGTACAAAGACAATCGATGAGTAAAAATTCTGTAAGTAGTGAAAATGCAGCCGCCGTACAAGCTAATGCTTTCAAACAAAATTATGAACCCATACAGCCTAAAAGTTTTGAAAAACATCCAAGAAAACAATATTCAAATAATGAAGATGTTCGAGCTCCCAGGCAAGGCTATAGGTTCACTAATATTTTGTCTCATGCCCCAAATTTTTATTCCTATGAAAGAAATGTGAATATTCGACCTGTAGAAGGTCAAATCAGGATTGATAAGTGGGATATAGTTTACGAGGGAGGTGGCAGTGGCATTTCAATAGAAGATTTTGTTTTTCGGGTAGAGCTTTTACAAGCAAGCTATTCAATTCCGTGGGAAGAAGTAATTAGAGATTTTCACCGTCTATTAAAAGGTCAGGCAAAAGAATGGTTTTGGCTTTATTTAAAGACACAAAACAGTACTGTCGACTGGCCAACTCTGCGTTATAGTCTGTTAAATCAATTCCAGGCAAATAGAAGTGATTTCGAAATAATGCAGGAAATGGTGGAGCGTCGGCAACAAACGAATGAATCACTAGAAGATTATTTCCATTCGATGTTGACTATTAGGTCAAAACTTCGTTCTCCTATTCCTGATTACGAAATGATCAAAATTCTAAAAAGAAATGTAAAAGAACATATTGCCAGATTAATTTATCCCATGGCTATATACAACATCGAGCAGTTGAGAGAGGAATGTCGAGAGATTGAGAGGAGATTCCCAAGACGAGATATCAGATGTGGTAGCCAAACTTCTAATTCTGCACGTTTCAATCCTCGTCCAAGAGTTAACGAGATATATGAAGAAGAAGAAGAGGCTAAAAACTACGAAGAATACAATGAAACTAATAATGTAGAAGAAATAGGTCGAGATAGAAAAAAAGAATTAGTTTGTTGGAATTGCAGACATACTGGGCACACTTATATTGAATGCGATTCTAATGTGCGGAATATATTTTGTTATAAGTGCGGTTTAGAGCGTACTATAACACCTAAATGTCCAAATTGTAAGAAACAAAAAAACCGCAAGAAGAGCATGACCCAAGCGGGCGAGTCACGTTCTACCCAGACGTCCGCAATTCCACAAAAGTAGACATAGATAACATATCAAGCCATAATAAACAAATTGAGTTACCCAACAAACATTTTAAATCATATAATGAAAGATTGAAAAATTACATTGAAGTTAGAAACCGTATTTTTAGTGATAATATTAACACTTTGCCAGCGATAACATCAAAAGTTAGAAAAGCCAGAAAACGCTATCAAGAAAGAAAAATTGTAAGAAAAGGAGTTATATCTTCTGTAGAAGCGATATCTGATACTGATCCCAGAGTTTATGCAGATATTTTCATAGGGAATAAATTAGTTAAAGGCTTATTAGACACTGGTGCATCGGTCAGTATATTAGGTAAGGGGTGCGATAATTTATTAAAAGATTTAGGTTTAGTAGCTCTAAGATACAACTCAAATGTTAAAACAGCCTCTGGTCTAGCACATCAGATTAGAGGAAAAATAACATTACCAATCACTTATAATAACAAAAGTAAGGATATTAAATTTTATCTGTGCCCGTCTTTGGAGCAAAATTTGTATTTAGGTATCGATTTTTGGAGAGAATTTGATTTAGCGCCAGAAGTTCTAAATATAGATGAAATGGATTTTAATAAAATCATGTGAACCTCTAAAAAATCAAGCGCCTGAGCAACATAAATTGAGCCAACTACAGCAAGAAAAATTAGAAGAGGTTAAAAGTCTGTTTAAAACATTTGAGAAAAATGGATTAGGTAAAACTCATCTTGAAAAACATTATATTCAGTTGTTGCCTGATTCAGTGCCATTTAAAGAGCGTCACTATCCTGTTTCCCCAAAAGTACAAGATCTTTTATATCAAGAAGTGGACAAAATGTTAGAGCTAGGTGTGATTGAGCAAAGTGAAAGCCCATTTAATAATAGAGTGACTCTGGTACGCAAACCTGGTAAAAACCGTCTGTGTTTAGACGCCAGAAAATTAAATAACCTCACGGTGAAGGATGCATACCCGATTCAAAATATTGAGGGCATATTAAGCAGGATTGATGAGACGGTATATATTAGCAGTGTAGACTTAAAATACGCCTTTTGGCAAATTGATTTAGACCAAAAATGTCGAGAATATACCGCCTTCACTATTCCTGGCAGGCCACATTATCAGTATACAGTGATGCCGTTCGGCCTCTGTAATGCGGCCCAACGTCTTTGTCGCCTTATGGACAAGGTCATTCCTCAAAGGCTGAAAAATAACGTTTTCATTTATCTGGACGATTTATTGGTAATATCCAAAGATTTCGAAACCCATACCAAACTTTTAAAAGAGGTAGCAAAATGTTTATCTGATGCCAATCTCACTATAGGCATGAATAAAAGTGTATTCTGCTTTAAAGAATTAAAATATCTAGGTTTCGTAATCGGAGGTGGCAGACTTTGCACTGATCCCGATAAAGTTAAAGCAATACAACAGATACCGATACCAAAAACTCCGCGTCAAGTTAGGAGCTTTCTAGGTACAGCTGGCTGGTATCGACGCTTTATTAAGGACTTCGCTATAATTGCAGCTCCCTTGAGTGATACACTTAAAAAAGGAAAGAAATTCCAAATGTCGGAAGAAGCGATAGAAGCTTTTCAAGATTTAAAGCAGGCCCTTACCACAGCACCGGTACTAGTCCACCCAGACTTCAGAAAAGCATTTTATATTCAATGCGATGCTTCGCATGTGGGTGTAGGTGCGGTATTGTTTCAAAAAGATGAACAAAATGAAGACCGTCCTATCGCATTCTTCTCGCAGAAATTAAACGGAGCGCAAATAAATTATACCGTGACTGAGAAGGAATGCCTTGCAGCAGTGTTGGCCGTGAAAAGATTTAGGCCGTATGTTGAACTAATGGAGTTCACCATATTAACGGACCATGCGAGCCTAAAATGGTTGATGAGCCTAAAAGACTTGAGTGGTCGTTTAGCTCGCTGGTCTTTGCAGCTCCAGGCGTTCAACTTTAAAATCGAGCACCGAAAAGGCTCGGAAAATATTGTTGCTGACATGCTTTCCAGATCTGTAAGCGATGCAAATGTGGAAGAAATTGATCTGTTAGATTTTGAAACAACAGAATTTGAGTCACCCGAATACCAAGAATTAGTAAAAACAATAGAGCAAAACAAAAATAAATTACCAGATTTAAAAATAGATAATGGAATGATTTTTAAAAAGACGAGCTTTTCCAAAGATGATAGTGGCCTGGAGTGGAAGCTATGGATTCCTGAGAACCTAATATCAACATTAATTTCTAAAGCTCATGATGTAGAAACTGCTTCTCACGGTGGTATAAATAAAACTTTACATCGATTAAGGCAATTTTATTATTGGCCAAAAATGGTATTGCATGTAAAAAATTATGTAAACAATTGCACAATCTGCAAAGAAACAAAACCAGCAAATTATGAAATGCGTCCAAGAATGGGAGACGAGGTAAAAACTTATAGGCCTTTCCAGAAAATCTATATAGATTTTTTAGGTAAATATCCACGTTCAAAAAATGGTAATGCCTATGTATTTGTTGTCTTGGATCATTTCTCGAAATTTGTCTTTTTAAAACCCATGAGAAAAGCGACATCAAAAGCAGTAGTTGATTATTTGGTACGAAAAATTTTCCACACTTTTGGAACACCGGAAACCATTCATTCAGATAATGGGAAGCAATTCATTTCCCAAGAATTCCAAAATATGATAAGCAATTTAAAAATAAACCATATTAGGACTGCAGCATATGCCCCACAATCTAACGCTTCAGAAAGAGTTAATCAGTCTCTTCTAGCGGGCATAAGAGCATACCTAAATACAGACCATAGGGAATGGGATTCCCATATATCTGAAATAGAATGTGCTCTCAGGTCGGCTATACAAGAGTCAATAGGCACAACTCCATATATGGCACTATTTGGTCAGCAGATGTTTATGTCTGGTACAGATTACGTGTTGGCTAAGAAATTAAAATCACTGAGCGAAAATAGTTTTAAAATTGCAGATAGGCAGGATCAAATACAAATCTGTAGAGAATCAGTGAAAAATAATATTCACAAGGCTTACGAAAAGAATGAAAAACAATACAATAAGAGAAGCAGGGACATTAGTTTTACGATAGGACAAGAAGTGTTTTTAAGAAATTTTGTGCAAAGCGATTTTAAGAAAAATTTCAACGCCAAATTTGCACCAAAATTTAGAAAATGTAGGGTACGTGAAGTGATTGGAAACAGCAATTATAAACTGGAGACACTTCAAGGGAAAATTCTTGGTATTTATCATGCCAAAGATATTAAACAATGATCTGTGATATTTAGGTTTTAAGGGAACAATGCTACAAGCATGCAATATACTTTTACTGTGATATTTTCATGTTTGTGTTGTCCCGTTTTAACCCGATTATTTAACAGATTATTATTATATTTTCTTTGTTAGTGGAGTCCAGTTTATTTTTTTTTAGTATTAAAAGACGATTCTTTTGATGAGAAATTTCCTAGCTTTAGATTACCCTGTGATATTTTCTTAATGATAGTCCGTATCAAAATATAGAATAATTAACAATATAAACAAAAAAATACTTCCCGTGAAATTTTACATCTGATTCCTATGGGTGGTGGTAGCAGCAACGTTTGGGAATAGCTTCTCGTTCTCCGATGTTCATCTCAACCAACGATGCGTAACAAATGTCCTTAGAGTACCTGATTATAATTTAAAAGCCCAGTTAAAATAGTTACAGGGGAAAGACATCATAGTATTGAAGTAAAACCTTTAAATCTATCGCACGTATCTCATATAAAATGAGAACAAGAAATAAATTAAAATCTAAAAGAAATTTTTTTTGACAAAGTCTGGGAAAGACTTAAAACAACCATATATCTTTACTACAAGCAAAGATTTAATGGTTGTACTACTTGAAAAATGCATCCGCATCAGCAAATAACAACTTGTTATCTGATTGTATGGGGATGCATTCGGATGGCAGTACGACCGTGTATTTAATCCAAAAGTAGTAAAGTTGACACAGCATTTACATGCTTTCGTTTTTAAACTCATAAATTATTGCAATGAATGGATTGCAATTTGATTAACTAATAACGTGCGATACCCAAAGATATATTAATAAAACAGGAAATAATAAATAAAAAGTAAAAATAAAGGTAGCCTACTACGATGTCAGGCCCAAGAATTTTTAAGCAGTAAAAAAAAAGTAGAGGGTGTATTTTTGCAGTTGCTTTGTAAATCTTGGTTTTAAATCAATAATTGCTAACGAACTTTCTTCAGGCATGTTTACGAAATATTTACAAAAGCCTTAACTTGGAATCGGAAATTTATTATATATGTATTTCCAATAAATTTCTTAGATATAAACAGAAATGTTTATAAAGAAAGGAAATCAGCTGATTGCTCGTAATTTAGAACAACGAAATCACTACTAAAAATCTTATGACAAGCTTGCAACGACATTTGAAAATAATAAACAGTGAATTATATTTCATTAAAATAAGCAGTCTGTAAAAAGTTTTTTGTCACCACTAAATATATAAGTGTATCTCGTAAGCGGTCTTTGGCTTATGTAAATTAGCTTATGTCAAACGAAAATATGGGGCAACGAAGCGGAATCTCTTTTGATCGGATTTTCTTTTAAGCGGACATAATTGCTCTGGGAATTTATCAAAAATAATAAACAAAAATATAGTCTTTATTTTCAATTAAGCATTTTTTTTTATTGAACCGCGTTCACTTATCTAAATTCGACTGTATATACATAGGTACATATAAATGTTCATCACTCACGTTTTTTTTTGGCACAGCATACATATTTATTTCAAATTACGACATCGACGGCACTGAATTCGCCTTAGCAGTGAACGTCTGAATTGTTTTGATTTGCGTTACTGGTGAAAATATTCTTTAATTATGGCCATTGATAATATTGAATTCGCCTCGGCAGTGCGTACCCGTTGTTAGGTGTTTGTTGAACTCAGGGCAAATTCGTTATGTACGACAGCAGCTGCAAGGCAAACAACAGACATTTTGTTTGTGTAAATGGCGAATTCATTGCCTACACTGTCTGGAACTTTTTGTTTTTACATGGGGCATTGCAAAGTGATGGTATCAGGTATGACGGTGTGTAATGGATGAATTCGCCTTGGCCGGACTCACATCGCAACTTAAATTGAGGACCACCAATTTTTCCATCTTGCACCGTCCTGCGCCTGAGTGGTTCGCTTGGATGCCAGGGATGAATACTGAAAAATGGGATTGGAATAAGTTGTAGGTGTAATAATAGAAATACATACTTACACATTCAAGATTGAGGAACTGCGAGGTTTACACCATAAATATGGCCATCGCCAAAAGATATTAAATTTTTTATTTTAGTTTTTGTTTAAGTTGTAATTCCAAGCGTTTTTTTTAGTGTTCTGGGCATTTGAATATTGGGATGGCAAGAAAATATTTACCTAATCCCATAGAATATTATTATGTATGTATATTTTATTATTATGCTGTATCCAATGTGTTATATGCCGGAAAGAAATAATAAATATGACATGAAGCACGCTGCAAAAGATGGTGCTGCCATGACGGCCAAAGTAGTCAAAAATTGCTAAGGATGCCAGATGAAATATTTCATTCTAGCGATTTTCACTGATAAGCCCGGCTAAACAGTCAGGGTAGCATGAGTATCTCAGGGGTGGGCGTTTGCCTACGTTGGGCGAAATGAATAATTAATAATTTTATCCGCTCTTGTGTTTTTCTAACGGCAAGCTCTGAAAACCACAAGATTTGTAGCGTATGTTTGTGTCTAAATATCAATGTATATAGGTTTGTCAATGTGACACACAGAAACAGAGGGATGTGTTTAATATATGTAATAGCAGTGTTGGGAAGTTGAAAAGGAATTGTTTGTTTTTGTGAGAGCAAGGTCAAAATGACAGAGTTCGTTGGCCGGTAAAAGTATGCGATTTTTAGAAATGTCAGGAATGTTAACTGTCAAAAAAAAAAAACGGACATTGAAAGAGTAGAGATATTAGAGTAAGATAAATATACTGTAGCGAAAAGAATTTTTACGGCGAATTCGGAAAAAGTCAGTTAGATAGGGATATAAAAAGTTGAGTAGAAGATTGATTAACAGATAGCCGGAGAGATCAGACGAAAAGTCTGATAGAAAAAAAAAAACACAAATAAATTATATACAAAAATTAAATAAGAACTAAAAATTAAAGAAAGTATTTACAATTAAAGAACATTAATAAGCAAAATTAAATAAACATAAAAAAAAAAAAAATCTGGGAAAGCGTAGCCAAGAGGAAGCCGGAGATATATAGAGCTGAGGAACGTTCAGAAAGAAGAAAGCCAAGAGACAGCATCCACCCTAAAAGGAATTAGATGGTTTTTGTACAGATTTCTACTGTGTGGGTAATTTCCTGGTTAGCTAAGGCGCCAGCGATTAGTGGTGAGTCCACAAATTTTTTCTTTTATATATCTGATATTGGTATCGGCAGTTGCTTGGACGATTTTTTTTAAGATTTCCGTGTGAATTATATTCCGGCGAGAAAATTATTTCTAAAGAAAGTGTACACAAAATTTTTGTTAAATAAAGCCTACAAAGGAAATTAAAATTTAAAAATATAAAATAAATGAAAGAAATAAAATTAATAAAATTCTTATAAAAAATTATATAAGTAAAAAAAAAATTAAATAGGTGTTAGTATTAGTAAATATTAGTGTTAATATATATTAGTGGTTAGTATAGTGTTAGTAAAATAAAGCTTTTGTTTGTTAGCCCAAAACTACATAACGTTAGTAGATGTTATTATTTAATTTTTGTTGAAAGATTACGGAATTTTTTTTATAAACCATTTTAGAGAGCTCTCTCAAATAGGTAGTTAAATATTAGTAATATTTTTTTGGCGCGCATCCTGTTTGACGAGTGTCCAGGAGATTTTTATAGGTATTTGTGGGAGTAGTGTTTTTGAGGAATTTTTGTAGTAGTAATTAAGTTTTTTTAATGTTCATGTTTAAGTTTAAGGAAAATATATTAAATTGAATATTTTTTTATATATTGATATTTTTTATTTTTTTTTAATTGCTTTAAGAAAACTATATAATATTAATAAAATAAATTTTTGTTGTTAATAATTTTTCAATTTAAATATTTTGATATGTTTTCATTCGGTTGAAGGAAAAATTATAAGAATGAGCGGCTAAAAGTGTTTTGTGTTAAAGTAAGTATGTAAGTGTGTGACCAAATTACACCATATGTCCCAACCTTGTCATCGTTTAGTTAATTGTGTCAAATGTCCGTCCGGAATTGCAATAATAAATAATCAGTCCGTTCCGTCATTTTTGATAGTTATTTTCTGTTAGGTTTTTTTTGTTCATTTAAATATAAATGTTTTTGTCCAGCCCTGTTTTGGAAGCCGCGGGTCGTACCTTCCCTGACGTCCCTGAGTTGGCTGGCAACAGATGTTTTTGCGGCTTTTCGAAACTTCAAAACAAGGGTACTGCGACACGATTTCTTCATCAGTAGAAGTACCATGCTATAACCTCTCCAAACACATTGGCAACATTTTGAAAAATCTAATACAAGAAAAATATATTAGTAATTCGGTAGAACTCAAAAACAATTTGAAGGATATCTTTGTAGACGATGATGAAATTTTGATCTCTCTAGATGTTGTGTCACTGTTTACAAACATCCCGATTCATTTGGCCATAAACAATATAATGAAAAAATGGAACATCCTACAAACACATACGAAAATTCCAAAATCCCAATTCTTAAAAATATTACAATTCTGTCTTAACGACAATAACTATTTTATTTATAATGAACAATTGTACAACCAAACATATGGTATGCCTATGGGAAACCCACTTTCCCCAACTATAGCAGATATAGTTTTAGATAAATTACTTGAGCTAGTAATGGAAGAGTTGGAAGAAAATAACATACAAATAAAGTACATAACAAAATATGTAGACGACTTATTCGCCATAATAAAAAAGGACGACGAAGAAATTATATTAAAAACTTTCAATAACTATCATAATAAACTAAAGTTCACAATAGAAAAAGAAGAAGGAAATCACATCCCATATTTAGATATAAAAATTTACAGAGAAAATAATAAACTCATTACGGATTGGTATACAAAGTCGATTTCATCGGGACGGCTTATAAATTTCCACTCAACACAACCGATGAAACAAAAAACAAACACAGTTTTGAATTTAATAGAAAAAGTTTTAAAAATTAGCGATAAGCAATTCCACACAAAAAACATTAAAAAGATAAGGGAAATACTTCTAAACAACAGCTATCCAGAATATTTAATTAACAACTTGATTAAAAAAGCCAAATACGGGGACAAAAATAAAAATAACGAAAACTCATCTGGCAACACCAAATTTTACAGCCTTCCATTTATACCAAAACTAACAGAAAACAAACAAATAAGAACACTAATAAAAGATCACGAAGTGACATTAGCATATAGATCAAACAAAACATTAAGCGATCTATTTACGAAAATTAAAACGAAAGTAGACAAAAAAGAGCAAAGCAATGTTGTGTACCAAATACAATGCTTGGGAAATGCAACTGAAAGCTGTGGTAAATTTTATATCGGGACAACAAAAAGAAGCTTAAACACAAGAACGAGCGAACATGAAGCAGACATAAAAAAACAAAAACATGCAACCGCTTTATCACAACACTGCACTGAAAATAATCACACAGCTGACTTGACAAACATTAAAATATTGGATAAAGAGAGACGAGAGAACAAACGATATACACTGGAGAGCCTCAGAACACAACAAAAAGGGAACAATGCAATAAACAAAAAAGAGGACAAAGACAATACAAACGCAAATTATTCGATAATTTTACTTTAGTTTTCTGTGATAATAATTGTAAGCAAATTCGGTTTTAAAATAATTTTTAATTTCACTTTGTTTTTTTTGTAATTTATTTTATAGTGTGAAAACAAAGTAAATTTAATTATAAATTAAAATGAAGATTAAACGTAAGTAAATTTTTGTTTGTTAGTATAAAGCTTTTATATTTTTGTTAGTTGCTTACCTATTTACACAAACTTATACCTATTGTATTTTTATATTTTTATTAAAACGTTACCAGATTGAATAATAAACATCCCTGAGGAAGTTGGGAAATTCCAACGAAACGTAGGATGAAATTTAAAAATAAAAAATCTTTTGTTTTTATTTTTACATATCATGACCTTATGACGCTAATCAACAGGAGATTGACCTTTTTAAGAAGCGTGTAGAAAAGTTTCTATCGAATATAAGAATTTATGTATATACAAGAACGTTTCACTTTAAGCAATAATAAATTTAAAAACTTTCCATTTTCAACATGAACTCAAACATTTTATTTCATGTTTTTGTAGAAGTAATCCAATTTTATTTTCTATCAAACAAATTGACTTGGATGTACTTTTTGACGAGTTTATAACTTTAAAAGCTTTTGATGAAAAAATTCAAAAAGAAAAATCTGTAGAAAATAAATGGAAAGAATTCCTTCAAAGTGGATCATAACCTAATTTTGAACAAATATGCAAGTTCGTTCGGCTACTGAAAAAGTTTTTAGTTTTATGTTTTCTCTTTGGAGAAAAGAGCGAAGTAAACTTTTAATTGAAAACTTAGAAAGTGAATTAATAATAAAAACTAATTTTCAGTACACATGTAATGAGTTTTTAAAAACGGACAAAAGCAAAAATGGCATTGTTAATGAAATACAAAAAGTGATAAATATATGTAACATTTTTAATTTTCAATAATTACATTATTAAATAGCAATAATAAAAGTGTTTAACTAATACATGATATTGTGCTGCATATTTTTGTATATTTAGAAACGATTTAGTTTTTAAAATTGGTTTTAATTTTACAAAATAAAGCAGCTTATGTAGAATCGATGAAGCGTTTTTAAGTTTTAAAAATTACATTTCAGACATCTGATTTATTTTATTACTTGTAGATTTAAATAATATTAACGATCTCTTGTTTTGTGTTTTTTTATTATATGAATTGTTATTGTTATACACTGAATTTTACTTTTTAATTACATAAAGATTTAATTTTATGTACTGAATCTAAATAAAATATGTAAAATAAAGTGTACTTTTTTTTACTTAATTGTACTGCCTGTTTTCGTCGATGTACTGTTTTTGTGGATATCATATCTGGCAAGCCTAGGTACAAAACTGTGTGCTCTAAGAATTATTTTAAAGTCGTGAACAACTTAGTGAAATTAAAATTATGGCAAATAATGATGATGCTGCTAATACTTCTTTTGCTCCCGAACTGGCTTCATTAAAGCATCTAAATGCTCCAGAACTAGCTTCATTAAAGCAACAACGAGCCACAACAAAGCGAAACATTTCCAGCATACAGAAGAGAATCGATACAGATGGCGAGAAAGCCGATCCAACAATTTTGCAGCCTACAAATTTTAGAGTCTTATTTTAAGCAGATTTGCCACATTCAAGCTCAAATAGAAAAGGTATGTCCTTCAGACACCGCTATAGGTTATCTTGAAGAAATGTATATTCGTCGCTCACACCAGTCGATAAATTCAATTATTTATTGAATTGTCTCCGGTCAAGCCCTTGCCATCATTGAACCCTATCAGGTTACAGATGAAAATTATTCGAAGGCATTGCAAAGATTAAAGGAGCGTTATGACAACAAAATGCTAATTTTCTTGGAACACATTACAGCCCACTTCAGTATTTCCGACATGCCAAACGGTGCCAGTATTTCGTTACGCAACATAATTGATACAGTTTCGGCAATTCGCGGATCTCTTTTATCGCTTGGCACGGAAATGGACATAATGAGTTCAATAATTATCCATATGGTGCTTTCAACACTCGATGACGTATCTCGTCAGTGCTACGATGAAAAAATTGATTTTAAGTCGTTGCCCACCTGGAATACCTACTATGAAATTGTAAGCCATCGCTGTCACTTCTTAGAAAGTCATGGTAAGAATCGTGAATCTAAACATCGTAGTAATATTGGTGCAAAACCAAAACAAATTTTGAAGCGTCATTCAAACACGTTAGTCAACTCCAAGTCTAACTTAATCTGCACATACTGTAACAGAGCATCAACTTACAGCCTGTTCTTCGTTTTCGCTGCTTTTAGTCTCCGCACGTTTTAATTTTGTAAAACGTAATGGGCACTGCATAAACTGCCTTCAAAAAGGACATTTAGTATCTAAATGTCCCTCAAAAGGTCCGCTCATCATTCCTCGTTACATATATTCGTGCAAACACAATTGTTAAGATACTCGTATGTAGTTATTGTTTATTATATTTGTTATGTTCTTTACTTAATAAATTTGCTTATATTTTTTTTTATATTAGTATATAGGCCAGCTGGCAATAACCTTTAATTGCAATTTTATTTTTATTTATTTAATTAATAAATTCGCTTACTCAACTTATAGAATTTTATACTAATATATAGGTCAGCTGGCAATAAACTTTAATTACAGTTTTATTTATTTGCTTACTCAACCTATTGACTATTCATATTAATATCAACAAATAATGTATTATTAATTATTAAAAAATCAGTTAAGCATTTGTTAGTCCAATATGTAAGTTTTGCTTGATTTGTAATTCAATGTTGGACTTCCGTATAACTAAGCATTTTTCTTTAATGTCTTAATTATATTTAAACAGAAGTAAAATAAAGTTTTTCTTTAGTGTTTTATAATACGGCAATTCTATTGTTTTATTGTTTAACACCGTCCTTCAAGTTTCCAAGTGCTTGCAAGGAACAAAAACGTAAATTAGTGAAGGCCTAAATTTATGTGTTTAGACCACCAACCACTAATTCATTCACATTAAACATTTTGGTGACCCCTAAATTTAAAAAATACGCAACCATTTTTGAATGCGTCAAGGACATCTTCCTCATCATCAAGGCAAAGCAGTGATCTATCAAGACATTACCATCCATCCTCAACAAATTATTCAGCGCAGGAAAAGTCAACATGTCAAGCTTGGAAAATCTAGTGTCTCAACAGGAGGTGAGGGCAATTGAGATTGAAAGAATAGTCTCTAATATTAAAAAGGCTCCACAAGATCGGAGGACGGTAGAATTTTACGAAACCAAACACGAGGAATTAAGGGAATTATGGATAGCTTTTGATAAAACGGAAAATACAATAAGAAGAGATTCAACATTGGCAGATAATGATCCATATATTACTAAAAATCTGCACAAAACAATTGGAAATACATATAGCACAACAATTGAACTAATTGAGACTCAGATATCTAAGCTACGCGAGATAAAGGGATACCCGAAGCCTGTACTAACAACAAGAGAGAAGCAAATAGAACATGCTACAAGTGATCAACATGTATCAAATTGCAACATGGGTTTAGTTAGGATGCTAAAGGCCCGTATGACGGCGTTGACACGCTTGGTGAACGGGTTATCATCAATAAATAATGACCAACCATCACAATTTTATAAAATCAAAAGCGAAGGTATAAAGAACTTGTGGTCTCAAATTCAAAATTTATCTGATGAAATATGGCAGAAGGTAGAGGTTCCCTCAACATTGGGATTTGATCAAAATGAATACTATATTCTAGACGACTTAGTTCAACAGTCCTTAGTAGATTTGGCCGTAATGGGAGATCAAGCCAATCAACTCGTGAACGATAATTTACCGAATTTACCAAACAATTCAGCAGTATTTGGCACACTGCCTCTTCCAAAAGTGACAATTACGAATTTTAATGGCGATTATTTAAAATGGTGTCAATTCTACGAACTATTCACTGAAATGGTAGATAAACAACTATTGCCTCAGGTACAAAAAATGTGGTACCTTAAATCAAACGTGTCAGGAGAAGCAGCAAGACTCATAAGTCATCTATCATTAACCGAAGAAAATTACAAAATGGCCTGGACACTGTTGCAGGAGCGATTCAATAACAAAAGAGTCATAGTAGCAACTTTAGTAGACAAAATTTTGAACCAACCAACAGGAACATTGTCGAGTGCATCAATAAATGCACTTGATGACACCACAAAAGAATGTTTACTGGCGCTAAACAAGCTACACGTCGACACGACATCCTGGGACGCTATGCTGATCCAGCTAATGATTAAAAAACTGGACCGATCCCTTTACGTTCAGTTTATACAATCATTAGCGAAACCCAAAGAAGTCCCAACAATTAAAGAATTCTTGTCATTCTTAGAGGCGCAATTTGAATCAATGGGTACAAAGAAAAATCGACTACCCATCAAAGATCTGTGTCCTCAGTAGCAGCAATGGAAAGTTGCAATAACAATTGCAAAGTATGTAATAATGGTAAACACCTCATTTATAAATGTAATCGGTTCTTGGCAATGGCAGAATCCGAAAGACTAAGATGGATACAACAACAGAAGTTATGTGTGAATTGCCTTAAAGCCAATCATGTGGCCAAAACTTGTACTCGTGGCTGCTGCAAGAAATGTAACAATAAACACCACACTTTGTTGCATTTGCCAAAGGTATCGCGAGGTGCACAAAACCCATCTGTCCACATTACTACCACTAGGCACGATGCATCCCCCGTTAATACAGTGGCAGTTTCTTTAGTTTCAACAAAAGATCAGAACTACGTCATGTTAGCCACAGCAAAGGTCATAGTCAAGGCTGCAAACGGCATGTCAGAGGAATTCAGGGCCGTACTAGATTCAGGTTCACAAGTCAACATTGTGACTGAACGACTTATCAAGAAGTTATCCCTTTCAACAGCAGAAGCCTATCTGTGCATTGACGGAGTTGGAAGGATTCAAAAAAGAGCATCCCATCGTGTAAATGTGGAAATGATATCCATAAATAGTGACTTCTCAACAAACTTAGAAGCATTTGTTCTACCAACTATTATCCCAGTACAGCCAAATCGCAATATTGATATTTCTACTTGGAAAATTCCAAACAACATTCGCTTAGCAGATCCCAAATTCAACATGCCTGAGAGGGTAGATATTCTTCTCGGAGCAGTCTTATGCAACCTGGGACAATAAAACTAACTGAAGATCATCCAATACTTCAAAATACTGCACTTGGCTGGATTATCGGCGGTTCCATCAAGCAGTACTCTGATTCTCGTCCATCTTCAACACTGACATGCGCAATATTTGACGGTGGAAACTCATTGGAACAAGCAATAGAACAACTGTGGAAGCTCGATGATGTAGAATCAAACGAAAACATCATGTCTCCAGCAGAACAATTATGCGAATCGCACTTTAATCAGCACGTTCACAATCACAAAGATGGGCGTTTTGTTGTCAGTCTCCCATTCAGAGATAATCCAGCAGCATTGGGTAACTCACATCAAATGGCCTACAATAGATTTATCAGTCTAGAGCAACGACTTCAAAAGAACGAAGACATTCAATATATTCAATTCATGAAAGAATATGGACACATGCAAAGAGTACAGCTTGATAGTTTACCAAGTCCAAAATATTTCATTCCGCATCACTGCGTGATAAAACCTGACAGTACTACTACAAAACTTAGAGTGGTCTTCGACGCATCTGCGAAAACATCGACAGGACAATTTCTCAATGACCTCATGTATACTGGACCAACTGTCCAGAGTGAACTTTTTCCAATTCTACTTCGTTTCCGACTGCCAAAATTTGTCTTTACAACAGACATAGAAAAAATGTACAGGCAGATATTAATCAACCCAGACAATCACCAACACCAATTAATCATTTGGAGAGAAAATCCATCACTACCAATTACTTATTATAGGCTTAATACGGTAACATACGGCACGCGAGCAGCTCCTTACTTAGCCACCAAATGTCTACAACGAATTGCAGAAGAAAATACAGATCGATATCCACTGGGTGCGCAACTGCTAAAGAAAATTTTTATGTGGATGATGGGCTTAATACGGTAACATACGGCACGCGAGCAGCTCCTTACTTAGCCACCAAATGTCTACAACGAATTGCAGAAGAAAATACAGATCGATATCCACTGGGTGCGCAACTGCTAAAGAAAATTTTTATGTGGATGATGGGCTTGGAGGTTCAGATAGCTTGAATCTCGCGGTTGAAACTCAAAAGGAACTGAGAATTATTCTGAAGAAACACGGATTTAATTTAAGAAAATGGTGTTCAAACAACCCAAGGCTACTAAAGGATATACCACATAGTGATAGAGAAGTCAACTTAGATCTCGATGATAGTACGAACAAAACAATAAATACTTTGGGCTTATCTTGGGTGCCCAAAACCGATTATTTTTGCATCAAAGTAAAATCTAACGAGCAGCAAGTAATTTCAAAACGTACAGCAACTTCTGAGTTGGCAAGATTGTTTGATCCTCTTGGCCTCCTAGCTCCTGTTGTTGTCAAGGCGAAAATATTTCTTCAACAATTGTGGCAACACCCATTCGATTGGGATGTACAATTACCTGAAAATCTTCCTAAGGTCTGGGAAATCTTCAGAAAGGATTTGGAGATTTTGAATAACTTCAAGGTACCAAGACATATATTCAATGGTAAGATTCCTGTAGAAACACAATTACACGTATTTGCTGACGCATCTCAGAGGGCCTTCGGTGCGGCCGCGTACATCCGTGCAGTTCTCCGTGATGGACGAATAATCGTGCGGTTGCTATGCGCAAAATCAAAAGTGGCTCCGTTAAAACAACAAACACTTCCTCGATTAGAGTTATGTGCCGCAGTTGTAGCAGCTAAACTTGCTCAAAGAGTGAAAGTTGACTTAAAATTGCAGAATCAGCCTATGCTTCTGTGGACCGATTCTGAAATTGTATTATCCTGGATAAGTTCACAATCATCCTCTTATAAAACATTCGTGGCTAATAGAGTTTCAACGATCCACTCATTAACACTTGCTGAACAATGGCGCCATGTAAAATCAGCGGACAACCCTGCTGATATTTTATCGCGAGGACTTCAACCAAGCAACCTGCCCACAAGTAGATTATGGTTTCATGGACCGATTTTCCTTCATGGACAAGAAAACTTATGGCCGTTAAAATTTGTACCCAAGCTCCGAAACAAGCAGCATTGAAAGGAAAAGAGTGATTACTGCAACGGTGGTAGCGACTAAAAGCGACATGATATACATGCTACCCCACAAGAATTCATTTAGAACCCTGCAGCGAATTTTGGCATACGTACTTCGGTTCGTAAATAACTCAAGGAAGTCCATGAATGAGCAAGCAAAGCACATTTCGCTAACTCCAAAGGAACTGGACGACTCTCTCGGTGTTATCATTGGAATAATACAATTGTCAGATTTGTCTACAGAAATAAAACAACTTCAAGATGGCAAGGAGGTTAGTAAAAATAGCCCAATTAGTAGCCTAGCGCCATGCTTGGATGAAAGAGGTATTCTTAGAGTAGGAGGACGACTAGAAGATTCCAACCTACAAGCAGATGCAAAACATCCAATAATTCTACCATACAATGATCCGCTTGTAAAATTATTATTTACTATGACACATGAAGATAACAAACATTGCGGGTCACAATCACTATTATATATAATGAGACAGCGTTTTTGGCCAATAAAGGGAAAAATAACAGCTGGATCGGTGATTCAAAGATGCGTAAGATGCACTAGAGCACGACCACAATTACATCAACAAATCATGGGAAACTTACCACAGACAAGAGTGGTTCCTGCTCGTCCGTTCATAAATTCCGGCGTAGACTACTGTGGTCCATTCTGGATACATCACAAAATCAGGGGGAAAAGGCCAACCCAGGCTTACATAGCCGTATTCTGCTGTTTCACAACATAGGCAGTTCATTTAGAACTGGTGTCTGACTTAACAACTGAGGCATTCATTGGTGCCCTTAAAAGGTTCATTGCTCGCCGAGGACACTGCCAAAATATCTACTCCGACAACGCTACCAATTTCATCGGAGCAAAAAATCAATTAGCGGAATTATCTGAAAGCATACAGTCCGCTAAGGCTCAAGAAACAATAATCTCCGCTTCCAGCACTAAGGGTATAAACTTCAATTTCATTCCACCGAGAGCACCCCATTTTGGAGGTTTATGGGAGGCTGCGGTGAAATCGGCAAAACATCTTTTGATACGCAGTGTATCAACAGAATCGTTAACGCACGAAGAACTGGAATTGTTTCCAGTTTCCAATTATTGTTAATTGTGGAAATCGAAGCCATTTTAAATTCGCGCCCCTTTACACCAATCTCGAATGATCCAGATAGTCTTGAAGCACTGACACCTGGTCATTTTCTCATCGGTGAGCCGCTTGTGTAGACAGTCGAGCCGAAACTCGTAATATTTCAATTTTGTCTCATTGGAAGTTGATTTCGCATATAAAGCACCAATTCTGGAAAAGATGGTCAACAGAATACTTAACCGAACTACAACAGCGTTTCAAATGGAAAAAAATCTGGCAATCTCAAAAAGGGAGACATGGTTATTCTCAAGAAAGAAAATCTACCTACAATGAAGTGGCCATTAGGGAGAGTTGTTCACGTGTATCCTGGTGATGACGGGGCTGTGAGAGTAGCTGAAGTTAGAACGGCAACAGGAGTGTTTAAACGACCCATTCACAGACTGGCGCCATTACTCCAAGAAAATGAAAATCAAATACCATTGGAAGAAGAACCGTCATTGGTACAACCGAGGTCGAGAAATGATGATCTCATCACATCAAAAACACCCAAGATCTCAACAGGTCCATTAATGCTTGCTATGTTACTAGCACTTCTCTTTGTTCCTACTGTATTATGCAACAAGATATTAATAACAAGGTTCCAAGATGATCCGGGACTGTATTTCGAAGGAATTGGAACTGCAAAGCTAAACACTGCAGAATGGAAAATAATGGTTTACTACGATCTTACTCCATTCTCGTCAGAGATACAGGCGCTATCTTCAGGCTTGCAAACTCTACAGGAACTATGCCTTAAAGAACCAATGTGCGATATCCTGGTGAACAACTTAGACCAAATCAGGAATGAATTGCTGCAAGAAACGGAATTGTTTACCAACAAACGAATTAAAAGATCACCGTTTAATATAGTCGGAAACATTGCCAGATCACTGTTTGGAGTTCTTGATGCAGATTACGCAGAAGAAATGTCAAAAACGATCAACGATGCAAAAATAGAAAAAAATCATATCGTGATGCTTTTAAAAAATCAAACATCAATAATTGATTCAACCATTAATATTATTAAACAAAATGAGATCAACACAGAGCAAAGGATAAACGATATCTTAAGAATGGTTGAGTTGAACAAAAATCTTCAACAATTAGGAACTCGCAAGTTGTTGGACTTCTATCAACTCATTTATCATTGACGGCAATAAATCTTCAAAGAATAGAGGCTGAAATCATAAATGTACTTACTGACGCCCATAATGGAAAAATTGGTCCCCTGCTATTATCACCTCACCAACTAAAGGATGAGATTGCTCTAATCAAGGCTCACCTTCCATCATCTCACGTACTTCCAACAGGAGATGACAATATAATCGAACTGTATAAACTTATGACTGCCAAGGGAGCTGTGACAAAAAATGAAGTGAAGATACCTCTAGTGGATCAACAAGATATATTCGAGATATTTAACATAGTGCCAGTCCCAACAATAAAAAATAATACATTACTCGCCACCAAACTAGACATATCATACCTTGCTACCAATGCACATAGAGATGAGTATATTCCTTTTACAGCAGATGAATTAGCAAATTGTGTCAAAACAAAAGATGACGAATACATTTGCAAAAATAAACAATCGAAATTAAAAAAGAATTCTGATGTCAATCCATGCGAGATCAATATTTTCAACAATCGATCGACAACCAATTGCAACTTGAATAGAATCCTAGAAACGACAGCATGGAACCAATTGTATGATCAAAACAACTGGATTTTTGCTACTACCACAGACGTTGAGACATCGCTGGTGTGTGGCACGGAAACCACATTTATTATACTAAAAAACACTGGGTTGATGAAAATTGCCCCTAATTGTGTAATCAAAAATAACTTCATAACAATACAAGGACACTTTGGTATATCAAATTATGTGCATACGTCATACACAAGACTAAAACACATAGAATCCATTAGTGAACCACAAGAAATAGAACAGGTATTGGTTAACACTACAAATCACCAGTACAAGACCCAACTAGAGCAGTTAAGCAGGCTACAAAGGCAACTAAATGAATCAACTACCGCAAATCATCAATTCTAACAGCCAACACCATCATGCAGTGAGTTACACCGCACTAATATTTTCCATAATACTTGCAATCGTTCTGCTGTCCTGGAAATTTCATCAAAAATTTTATAATGGCAAACAATCTACACCCAAACCAGCTCCACGAGTCACGGTTGATGTTGCAGAACCCTGAGGACGTTGCTGTAATGTTTTGAACAAGATTCAACGCGCGGGAAAATGTTAAGATATGTAGTTATTGTTTATTATATTTGTTATGTTCTTTACTTAATAAATTTGCTTATATTTTTTTTATATTAGTATATAAGTCAGCTGGCAATAAACTTTAATTACAGTTTTATTTATTTGCTTACTCAACCTATTGACTATTCATATTAATATCAACAAATAATGTATTATTATTTATTAAAAAATCAGTTAAGCATTTTTTAGTCCAATATGTAAGTTTTGCTTGATTTGTAATTCAATGTTGGACTTCCGTATAACTAAGCATTTTTCTTTAATGTCTTAATTATATTTAAACAGAAGTAAAATAAAGTTTTTCTTTAGTGTTTTATAATACGGCAATTCTATTGTTTTATTGTTTAACACCGTCCTTCAAGTTTCCAAGTGCTTGCAAGGAACAAAAACGTAAATTAGTGAAGGCCTAAATTTATGTGTTTAGACGACCATGTGAAGGTCTCCATAGATGTAGTGGGCGAATTTTAGAATTCTCTTGTAGAGGAATTAAATAATGTTGGACCTCCTATAAAAACAGTTGAATGGAAAAAGGTATGTAGTTTTATTTTAAGTATTGTATATTTTTTATACATACATACGAGTATATAACTTGTAATAGGTGTGGATAGGCCAAAAAAGGTATGTCCGGTCAAAAGCTGCCGCTAATTTGAAAAACCGACGCGGAACAGGAGGACCAAACCGCACCAAAAGCTTGTCAGTTAGCGAGCAGTGTATTTATGATTTAATAGGAATGAAGGATTCGGTAGAGGGCTTAGAAAACTGCATCTTTGGATTACCAGAAGACATTTGTGTAGGCGAAAAATATGAACCTGAAATATTTTCCCTTAAACTTACCCATGAAATAAGTTCTGAAGCACCCATCTTTCAAAACGGTTGACTCCACCGCCATTAGATGTCACAGTAAGAGAAGAGTCCAGTGAAAAAACGGCTTCCGCAATAAAACGAAGAAGAATTAAGCCACAGGAAAAGTTAACAACTGCTGAACTTATTGCGAAAGACTTAAAATCTCAGGGGAACTTATGCTCTGCAGTCGCAGAAATGTGTGTCACTTCAAAATCATAACAAAGAAATTGAAGTTATGATGAAAAGGGTATATCGTGAAAGAGTTGGAGCGACATAATGCTATCCTTGAAAAACTTCTCGAAAAGGAAGTTGCGAATAAAATAGAAAAAAAATTAAAAATTGATAGAAATCGAAGAAATGAAGCTTGAACTATTGTACAAAAATAATTGAAAATGTTTCTTTTTGTGAAGAATAAGTACGGAATTAGTTTTTTTCATTAGATTCTTATAATATTGTATGATTGAGAACAGTATTTTATAAACAGATTAAATAAATAATTTAAAAAATGAAAAATTTGATTTAGGGACTTTAAGAATTAGTTTCCAATTTTTAAAATCTGTTTATAAAAAAGTGACCTCAAGCATAATACTTTTTTACGCGTGTATAAATAGTTATTTCATTTTTTAGTTCTCTAAAGAATCTCTAAAAAGTACAAACCTGAATTGCTTTAATTACTTTTTAATTTCAAATAAATACTTTTTTTTCAATTTTAGACATACATATGTACATAAGTATTCATAAGTATTTATTTGCATTTCTGAAATAAACACTTTTTTATAATATAAACATTTATTTTATAGAGAGTTCGCAATATTATTGCGGGTGCGCTGAGGAGCTGCCAAATAACCCTCCCTCTCATTTGAATTTGCGCTTACTATATAATAAAATTCAGCGTCTTCCTCCTCATACCATTATTATTACAATATTATTTATATGCAATGTATATATTATGCAATGCAACGCAAACATTAATTATTTTTGCGGCCTTCTTAGGCTCATAGTGCAACTCTCTTCACTCTTTCTATAATATTCCTACATTTGGAATGGCAATCATTAAACTTTTGCTCCACTGAGCCATGAGCAGGAGTTCTATACGGTGTCAATAACCATGGCTCCAAGGTATATCCGACGTCTCCTACAAATGTTCATATTAAATGATGAATTATGTATATACATACATATATAAGTATACGAGCCCTAACCACTATTAATTCATACACTAAGCCATTTTCGTATATGTGATTTATATATTTATTTTTGGATCTTTCCTTTAACAATAACTAAATACTAATTCACATTTTTTTAAAGGTACTTCGTTGCCTTTTTGATATTTAGTAAAAAAACAAAAATTGATTCAATGTAGTACAGAAATTCTTAACTTAGTGTAGATATTATTTCTTCAGTGAAGGTAAATAAGACCACATACAGTTTAAAAAAAATCATTTTTGTACACTTTAATACTGTGTTACATCTCCTTTGTTCTTTATTACAGCAGTTAAACGCTTGTTCATGGTATTTATTAAGTTTTGGCACTCTTCTGGTGTTATTGAGGACCAAATATCACGTATTTTATCTTTTAAACCCTGTAAAGTTCGTTGGCAACCGTCTCTTCATAAGTGCCCAAAGGTTTTCTATTGGATTGAGGTCGGGACTTGAAGAAGGCCAGTCCAAAACATCAATCTCGTTATCTTGAAGCCATTTTTTTGTTATTTTTGCAGTATGGCACGAAGCTCCGTCCTGCTGAAAAATGATTTCATCAAAAGTGGTTAACATGGGTGCCGATGTTAGCAAGTGTTCCTCCAAAATTTGAATGTATTTTGGTGCATTTACAGTACCCTCTATAAAATGCAGCTGCCCTACACCCTTTGCCGAAAAACATCCCCACACCATAACACTTGCTGGAAACTTTACTGTCCGCTTAAGGCAGTCCTTGTGATATGCTTAATCTTTCTTACGAATAATCCGTTTTCTGGTATCACCAACACAAACGTCAAATTTCGATTCATCGCTAAAAATAACTGAATCCCATTGTCGTTGAGTCCAAGAGCTCCTAGCCTTCGCCCAAGCCAGTCGTTTTTTCTTCTGCACCGCAGTTAACAGAGGCTTTGCCTTGGCCTAGTAGTTAAATAATGCTCCTGTAAATAAGCTGTAATAAAATGTATACAATAATTCGTACCTTGTAGAAACCATATCCTATTTTTTTTAAGTGCTGCCTGGTCCATTCTCGTCCTATGGTCTTCCCAACAGCTTGAGACCATTCCGTTGCTACATTCCTGACCGTAGCCCGATGATCCCGTTTGATTATTGATGTTAATGCTCTTGTTTCGCGCGTGGTAATTTTGGAAACACGGCCACGATTGCTCACTCGAGTAGCGACATAACCATTTTTTTATAATTTGCCACTATAGATTGAATAGTTGCTCTTGATAAACCTAAATCTTTAGCAATTTTTGCGTAGCTTTCCTTTAAAGTGGATGTTTTAATGATCAACTCTCGAATTTCTGCGACTACCGGTTTGCCACGTGTCATTTTGAAAACTACATCTTAATAGGACAAATTTATTGATTACATGTTCTCTCCTTATTCGTAGATAACGGTTTAAACCGGTTTTTGATTATTTACTTTGCTACTCTAAAGAAATCTGCACTTTTTCTCATAGTGTAAAGAATGTATTAATTAATAGTGGTCATTTTTATATACATATGTACACTAAAAAAATAATGTTTAAACAAAATCGCAAAAAAATATGTAAATTGATTTTTTTTCATTATTAAAACAAAATCAGAACAAAATTTGCTTCGCAAATATATAAATTAATAGATAAATATTCGCAAAACAAGGGACTTAAAATAATCAATTACATTTCATTTGTTTAAATAGATGCACTGTATGAATTAATAGTGGTTAGGGCTCGTATGTGTATATATATATTGAATTTTATGTATACTTTGACTCACCTAGTAGCCATACACGGGACCCTTTCAGCAAATAATTTTGCTCCATCACACGTCTGTACGAACTTGTGTTCCACACAAAGGAATCGTGGCAGGCTCCGGGATGTGTGGCATCAACGAATCTAATCCTCATTTGGCTATCGCATATCTACAACAAAATAATGTGCATGATTACAAACTACATGCAATAAATATTGGGAACACAACTTACCAGAGTGACATTCAAGCTGTAATTTCCTTTTCTGTTATAGTAAAGGTGGTTGTTCTTATTTGGGCTTACAATATTGATGTGTGTTCCATCAATGCATCCAATGACGCCGGGAATCCCAAATTTACGGTAAAACTTTTGACAAGTAAGTCTGCTTTCTACTTCCGACGGATATTTAATCAATTCAGCACAGAGACTTTGCTCTAAAGCGTCCAGCACTTTGGAGAGCACCTCACAAAAAGTGGATTGCGCCATTCCAACTTCGTAGTCTCTTCCAACACCTTTTTGGTATCCGCCCTCTGCAAAAAAACGTAAACATGCACTAAGTCTTACGATGGGCGGAATGCCAAAAGATTTTTTTGTAGCCGGCATGGAGTTAGTCAGCGTATTTAACAGATATGAAAAAGCTTATTTATTTACCCTGTAATGATGGGTAAATCTAAAATGAAAACTATTTATTACAATTTTTTTTATAAAATTAAGCCACTTAAAATGTAACGGGTAACTCCAACGGATTAGACGCATCTCGCAAGGCGCGATGAGCTACTCGCTGTTGATGAATCTCCTCCTCTTGCAATAAAACAATGGCACCAATTCGAAACATATTATTTAAAAACACAACTTAAGTTACTCTTCAAAAGATTTAAATTATACAAATTCTTCTTGCTTATTTTACATTCACTACGTATTGGTAGCGGAAACAAACATTCCCATGAAATTCACGATAGCATATTTCCTTTCTTGGGAAATAAAACTTTCATGGGAACAAATATTTCACATTTTGTTCACGATAGGGGTGATTATGATTATGTATTCCATACATACATATGAGTATGTACATACATATGTATGTATGTAAATTTTAAGAAGCACACATCCCATGTTCATATGAACGCACATGCAAACATATCCATACATATTTATGTACATACATATGTATGTATGTTAAGCGTGTGCTTTTTCTTGATCTCGATAATCCTACATACCATTATTATATACATATGTACATAAGTATGTATGTACACACATATTTACGCATGTGTGTATGTATATTTTCATTTTTACACATGATTCAAAAAAACCCAAATGGGCATTGCCCAGGTCCGTTATTTTCTTGTATTGCGATCATCAGTTTGTGTGACGTAGACGTACATAGAATATGTGTTGTAAACAAAGTGCATTTGTGTATGGGCTTTCACACATACATATCTATGTATGTAGCATAACATGCCAGCTTGTTGATGAGAGAGCGAAAGAGAATAGATTTCTGTTGGCGGCTACAACCCCGCATTAGCAGCACAATACCAATATATACATACATATGTATGTACATAATTAAAAAAAACAAATGTGAAATGAATACAAAAAACATTAATAAACACAAAGCTGTGTGTGAGTCTATATGAACATATGTATATATGTATGTATGTTTTTTTTTTAAAGAGAAGTAACACTCAGGCAATTGGTATGCCTACCAACCCGTAGGTGTGTTACCTTCTTTGGGAAAGGGATAGTGAGAGAGGACAGATGGTGAGAGAAGGCTTAATTTTTACAACTCTGAAATTGCGCGCTGTGTTAGTTTTTAGATCAGTGTTGCAGCGCCTCTGATGTCAAGTAGGCGCATTAAATGTGTTTTAAGCTGTTGTAGCCATTTTATTAATTATTTTACTTCGCCGGCGATTTTGCTACAATACCGACGATGAAGGGCGCTGTGATGTCCGCTAGCATACACCAGTATCAATTGCTGCCAAAACTGTTCAGTGACCAGTGATATGCCTTCATCACTTAAACACTCCGACAACAACAAATACAATGGCATACTAATGCACATCTGAAAAATGCTGGATGTTATGACTTGTCTGAAGCTGGGATCGAACCCACGTTCTTATACATTATTTGCTTTGCAGTCAACGCGCTAACTACTTCAGCCAACAGCACCCACATCAGTGATTGCCAAACGCACACAACGACTCGTTTGGTTCATATTTTTTGATGTAACGATATGCGTACACTAAACCAAACTGCTTATTGAATACCAAATATTCGCACCACTTATTTCGCTAAGATAAACAATCAGGAACGATATGTAATGTAATAACTATTATTACAGTGCTGTTTTTTGCTTGGAAAATAGTATATTTCTTTTAATAGTTTTTCTAGTTTCTTTTAATTGTTTTATAGTTTTCTTATTTTTGTTTTTAAGAGTTTTTGTTAAAATTATTATTTGAGACATTCTCCAAATTTTATTTGTAAAAAGTTTTAATTTGTTGGGGGTTAAGCATATCTACTATATATTAAAACGGGGAAACAACTGTACATAAACACTGGCATAAACAGTTCATTTGTTTCGTTATGTGTATACAAGAAAACAAGCGACGTACATCGTCCTCGTTCGATAGCTTGTATATGAGTGAGTAAAATAATCACAATTGGTATAGTCAGTGTTGCCGATTCGTGTGCTGTTATACACATATACTTATGTGTAACTACATGTTATTTTCTGATAATTTTAAAATTTAAAAACTTTTCTACGTAACATTTGATTGCCCTTCATAAGAAAACTCCAGAAAACATCTGTTCCCGTGGCTTCTTCGGTATAGGCGCTACACTGTTATATGGCGGCCGTACAGTTGAAGTAGACTTTTACGACTCCATTTCAAAAAAAAAAATTATAACCCTGAAGATTGGCTTATATTTTAATACTTAGCTATTTATCAATATACTATTTAAGTACACATATATTTGTAATATAAGTATGTAAAATAGTTTTCTTCAAATGTGTAATTTAGAAGCCAGTGTTGCGAAATTATTCATTATCAATACTTGAAATATTGCTTAAGTTCGGTTTTTCACTTAGGCTTCACACGTATAACACACAGGCGTTGCCCGCGGGCGTTCTAATGGCAAACACTGATGGACATATGTATGTACATACATACATTGAAATTTTGTTCAAATCGATGCACCTATTTAAAAGTTACATACATAGGCACTTATGTTTGTATGTACAGCTGCTGTCAAAATAATAGCACCACTAGCACATCTGATTTTTAACTGGCAACAAAATCTTATTTATTCGAAAAAAGTTTTTGTAATTTTTTTCAAAATATAAAAAAATATGTACAAATAACGATAAAAAGAAAAATAATTTCATTTGAATTCAAATTAATATAAAAAAAGAACTTTTCCCAAAAATCTGAAAAAATTATCTGTCAAAATAATAGCACTGCTCATCTTGATCTGAAAGAAAAAATAATACAATTATAATATGTATAGGTTTGCAGTGGTTGTAGTGTGAGTAGCTATCCCTTAGCTATGCTTACGTACTATTTTTAATATTTAGTTGCGTTACCCTTGTTAGAAATAACTGCTTTGCAGCGTTTTTTTTTTTTAATTTGGAATGAATTTCCGTCATCCCACGTCAAATTTGGTTGATAAACAGACCGGTTTCGGCTATGTGCCATCTTCAGTGTTCTCTCAGTAAAGTAAAGCGTCTTCCCATAGAATTGACCAAGTTCTGGCACCTCTCTAATGAAATGGAGTGCCAGACCTGTTGCACTGTCACCCAAAGATCATTATTGTTGGTCGGTTTCACTTCCGATACCTTCTTCTTAACATCAGCCCACAAATTTTCGATGGGGTTTAAATCAGGAGACTGTGCAGGCCATAACATCAAAGGGACTTTATTATTTAGAAACCACTTTTTAGCTTTTATGCTAGTATGTTTTGGGTCATTGTCTTGTTGCATGACCCAAATCAGTGGCAAATTTTCAGAAGCATACGGCAGCATTACTTCCTCGAGTATTTTGACGTATTCTGCTGCATCCATGATGGTAGTTATACGGTGAATAGGCCCAACACCGTAGTACGAAAAACATCCCCATACCATGATACTGGAACCTCCGTGTTTGACAGTCTTTGCGGTAAATTTTGGGTTATATTCCGAATTTGGTGGTCTTCGAACATAGGATCGTGAACCTTTTCCACCAAATAAAACTATTTTGGACTCATCTGTCCACAATATATTACGCCACTTCTCAATCGGCCACTCTAAGTGGTTTTTAGCAAACTGCAACCGTTTGGACACATGCTTATTTGTTAAAAGAGGGACTTTTCTTGGACTGTGAGCTTTCAGATTATATTCTCTAAGTCTCCTAGATATTGTCTCAGTGCTTATTGGCAGTTCTAATTCTTTTTTCACTTCTGCAGCTGACATAAAGGGATTTTTTTTTATTTGCCGTACTATGCGGCTGACCATTGCGTGTGGTGTTACAGTTTTTCGCCCACGTGTTTCGGTTTTAAATTGAAAAGTAATTGCATTTCTTATCATTTTATTTGAGCAACCTAAAATATTTCGAACTTCGGAGTACGTTTTCCCCTCCGAAATTAGTTTTTTAATTAATTTACGTTTTTCACTTGCGAACACTAGAGCGACAAAATTCTTGAAAATTATTTTGTATAACACGTAAGCCAATATCTACCTACCGTTTTATTTGTTTTAAAAAAATAATTTTTAAATTTGCGACTTTTTTTAATTAGTAATAATAGCGGTGCTATTATTGTGACAGCTCTCACTGAATGCAATTACGCTTTTGAAATTTTTTTTAAATAAACAAGAACTATTTCCACAAAAGAATTATTATTTATAAAAATTGTATACTTGTAGTAACGGGACTGTAAAGTTATGGAGAAAAATATACATGCATTGCAACAGAATTGCATAATGAAATTAAATACTGTTAGTGGTGCTATTATTTTGACAGTAACTGTATGTACATAGTATGTGGTTATTTCCAGTTCTGCCCAAAACGCTCTTACACTTTCTCCAACAGTCATTTGTATCATGAATCAAGAAAACAAGATCGCGCATTGCCCAGGTCCGTTATTTCGTTGTGTAGTGACGTAGCCATACATAGAATATGAGCTACATATAAACAAAGTACATTTGTCTATGGAAAGCAGGCCGAAATGTAAAACTTTGGTAGCCAGAAGAAGCTCTTCTTCTAATATCTTCATGCTCCAACTCAAAAATTTTCTGCACTGCATCTCTTTTCTGTCCCCTTAAAATTTTGTTTAAATCGATGCACCTGTTTAGAAGTTATTTACATAGTTATTTCCAGTTTTGTGCCAAAAATTTCTTAAACTTTTTACAACAAACACTCATTTGTATTCTATGATGACGTAATTGCGCAATAGAAAATTTGTTTGTACAGCTGAGTGCGGAATCTTGTTTTTTTTATTCATGCGTAGTAAATACAAAAACTGTACATAAAGAATAATTTGTCTGTGTTCGTCCACGAAAAGACAAAACCCAAATAAATGTTTTCATCCATGGTGGAATAATACAGGTCGTAGCGAAGCTACAACAATACTGCTTTTAGGTTCGAAGCTGTCAAAAAGTACAAAAGAAAAATGGTAAAATGGTTGCATTTTCTGTTCTATAAAGAACTTTGTTTCTTTTCCTTTTCTTATTTGCATTGGAAACAAGTGATAAAGTGTGTTTTTTTAGCAGTGTGGATGTGTGTTAGCAATACATAATTAATTTTTGACAGACTCGAACCCAAAAACATGACCGTTAACGCCTTGACCTGTATTATTCTACCAACTTTTCATCTTTTGTCCTGAATTTCTGCAGTACAGTATTCTAGTTATGTAGAAAGATCACAAGCAGAATAACGTTCTTTTCTTTTTGTGCATTTTCTACACAAACACTATTTGCGTATGTGCATTCAATATTCTACCGTACAGAACACTACTATTGCGTAAAATTTTATGACTGTCATAAAAATGTTGTTAATATATTTGATATAAAAATGTTATATAATAATGCAATTTGTTGCATATGTTTTTGAGTGTGCTATTTTTTGCTTACGAATTCGAGGAAAACTTTATTTTCAATATTATTTTATTTTAAAAAATTCATATAATTCTGACGAAAAAAGTATTTAAGAATTTGTTATATATGTATATGTATGTGTATAAAAATATAAAAAGCAATAAATGAAATGGAAACAGAACGAAATAATGTGGTTAGTGTCTGCATTTACAATTTAGTCAGTTGTAATTTATAACAAAGTTTTTGACTGTTCTGCTGGACCATATTTACATTTAATAATAATTTCCTTATTTTTTCAGTCATTTGAGTTTGCCCTGTTACATTGTAGAGATTGGATCGTGAGTGACTTTTCACTCACGTTCATGCACGCTCACGATAAAAAAATTTCACTCATGCACGCTCACGCACGGCCTCATATTTTTGGCTGACGTGAGTGGAAAAAAAGTTAGTCACAATCACGAAAACTCACGCTCACGAAATACTTACGAAAAAAAAACAGAACCTATAAGTATTTACACATTAAAATTTCTGAATGCAAATAGAAAAATCTAATATACAATTAGAAAATTCTACAATAAAAGAGGAAAATTATGTTTAACTGAGAAATATACTTTTCTAAAACAATTTGTTAGATTTGACATAAAATTTTTCAATTTTAATATATGGGCAAGTCCCAGAAACAGTCCATCAACCAAAATATTTTGAAATTGATCCAACTTATTTTTATTTTTTTTCAAGGAATATTAGACAAGAGACATATAATTTTATAAATAAATAAATAATAAGCAATAATAAGTTTTATAAATAAATGAATTTCAACGATCAATTATGCACAAATTATTATTAAATCCAACCCTCCCACAGATCGTATAAATTTCATACTAGAAAAAAGACTTTTTAGACATTCATATCATTACTTTAGTGTTAGTGAAGAAGGCCCGATCCAAAGCCATATAGTTATACATTGAATTCACTTCACTCATATATTAATGTGAAAACGCGTACAAAAGTAGGGTTCGTCACGCAGGATTTACACATGTGTATGTACATATCGTCATATAAAATGCAAAATAACGTAACATCACTTTTCATAAGTGAAACTGTTTGAGATATTGAAATAATGTTTTCACGGTCTTTAGCGCATTCTAGCGAATTTTGAGCAAATAGACAGCGTATTTTTTATGTAAATAGTTGACAACATTGATGATTATATGTTTTTTTGTTTAATAAAATCATTCACTTGATTAACTTTATTTTGAATTTAGGTCATAACTTTTTGGTTTTTGCACACATACTCTTATGTACTCGTAATATGATGTAGTAATCAATCAAAAAATAAAATGTAAATTTTTTGATGATACGTTGTTTTGCATTTTAGGTGACGATATTTGATAATTCTTAAAGAAAATATAAAATTTCTTTGATTTTAAAGTTCTGAAGTGAAATTTAAAATTATGCAGATATTTAAAATATTTTGATTAAAATCATTAATTTTCTTGCTCATAAGCAATCTGTGTAAAATATTAAGATTAAGTGGGATCTTCTTATTTAGCGTTAATATATAATAGATAAATAAATTTACGCAGAAATAAAATTTTGTTAACATTTTTCCCGTGAAGTCTGTTTCACATCACTTCAAGTGTTCTCGCTTGTAGCTTAGCTGGATGGTACACACAGTATTTGTTTAGCCAATTTTTGCAGAATTGGAAGTTCTTAAGCTTTTTTCTAAAAACTTAAATTTCTTGGTCTGTTTGTGTGTGAACGCGAATGAAAAAATTAAAAATAAATGCAGATTTTTTCTTTCAAATGTTCGCCTGTCGAAACTCGGACTTATACTGCTACTTTGACTCTTTCATTCACATCAGTACATTAATACATACCGGCACAACGTTTTATGTCTTCATGACAAAATTGAAAAAATCGTAACTTAAATATATGTAAAAAAATCCAAAATCGAAAAAATCACGAAACAATCACGCAAAAAATCTACTCATGCACGCTCACTCACGTTAAGATTTTTTATACTCACGCTCATGCACGCTCACGTGAGCGGTGCCCATCTCTATTATATTGTGAGTGAAGCAGCATGTTTCTTTACAAATTTCTTGCAATGTCGAAATTTACCTTAAGTACATATGTATGTTATGTATTAAAACATTGAAATATAATTTTTATAAAGTTTTTTTGCTTTAGTTCTCTGAAACGGTTTTAAAGAAACTGGTTTTTAAGATTTTAAATTTAAGAATATACATATGCATATAATTTTGTTTTATCTGTTTGTTTTTTTAATCTTGAAAATTTGTAGTCCATGTTTAATGAGACTTACAAAAAAGTGAACATATTATTACATCCAAAACTATTAAATTTGGTTTTTAAACAAATTATGCTAGCATAGGGTATTTTCCAAAAATGTTAATGCATCAAGTCCAAGGTAAATGCTAAAATGGTAACGCTGTTTAAAATAGCAACACTGCTGCAATTTGTGGTCTTTTTAATATGAATTACTGACAAAAAATACAAATAATGCTTACATTCTCTTAAGTACATTATGGCTATCCAAAAGTCTGTTTGAATTTGCTTAAGAATTTGACGAACTTTTCGTTCAATTTTGATAGTAGATTAAGTTAGCTTATGCATATTATGGTTGGGTCTTAAGTCGCGGTTCACACTATGAAATTTTTCTTTCTGAAAGTGTTAGTTTGAATTTCATTACAAAAAATTTCAATGTGTAGATATTAATGAAAGTTCAAGAGAATTAGAGAAAATTACAGAAAGAAAACTTTCATAGTCTGAACCGGGACTAAGTGTTTCTTAATTTGCCCGTCGTTAAACTTTGTGATTTTTTTTAAAGCAATTACACTATGTTCAACATAGGAACTTAGATAATAGCAATAATAATTACACCTTGATCTTCAAGACCTGCTGTAATCTATCACTGGGAAAGTTCTTTTATATTTTAGTCATTGATGGATTTTGGTAGTTACAGCATTTTGTTTTTGTAAAAAATTTTGAGAATCAAAAGTATTGTAAATGTTGTTTTTCTTCTGATCAGGATTCAGGGTTGGGAAATAGTTTCCTACCCAAGATGCCATTATTAAAATACAAATTATGAGAAAGAGACTATTATTTAATAATAAGCTCCCGCTTAACATTTTTTTAAGAATAAAATTGCGCGATTAGTAAAGAAGGTTATGTACACAATCCAGGTTTGTAAACCACGACTGTACACTACGAGAACTTTGCGTAACTTTGAAAGGAATTCTTTTATTATTTCAAATTTTTAGATAAATTCATTATTTATTATTCATCATACTAGCAGAACGGAGCAGTACTGATTTCGAGGTTGCGACTACTGACTAGGAATATCAGCTATTTAACCACATTATTTAACGAATTAGAATATGAAAAATGCAACTTATTCACTTTTACACATTAATTCAATTTCGGTTGGTACGAAATCCCATCTCTGATGATTAATTATTCCAGAGAGAGTATTCCATACCCTATGGAATAATTAAACATGAGTAGTGGGTAAGCTCGAATTTGAACTTGAGCCAAACAATTTCTTTCAATATATACAAATATAAGTTCGACTAATTACAAAGATTAATCCATGAAAAATATTTGTTATGATATTTTGGAAAGCAGGATTTAATTGTTTTTTCCATTCTTCTTTGTTTCTTTTTTAACGGAGATGTGACATGTTGCTAAATTAAAACAAAGTTGTGAAAAAGAAGTTAGTCACTCATGTAATCGTTACTGCAAACAACAATAACTTGAGAGAAATTTAGCTTTTATCGAATTGCTGAGTAAATGAATCACAATACTGTGATCAATAGACATCACGCACCGAAAACGATTTCTGTCAAAAAAACGATTGAATATATTACATATTTTTTCAGTTGATTCAGTTGATTAAGTTTGAATATAAAGTACGTTGCATACTGCATAAGTATATTGTTTTGCACAATTTTGGTTGCGCCTCTTCAATATTAAAAGCAAAATATCTCAAGATATACATACATATTTTTTTGTATCAAAACCTAGTTATACAAAATATAATATGTATTCAATTTCTGTATAACTGCAAAAAATATTAAAAAAATAATCAAATTTGGTGCGAAAAATACTGTTCTCATTACTTTTTTATACTCTACATTATTATGCTTCGCCAATTATAAAAAGTTAATATGCTTATATGTACATATGTATATTAAACATGTTATTTAACGCAATGTATACTCGTAAGCTGCAAAACGTACATTGGTTTGAGGGTCCTTTATTTCTACAGAATGGTGTTGTTGATTGTGAGACGCAATAAGGGCTCTTTGGGTAATGTATGGATTAAATTGCATATAAAATGGACTAGAATTCGGAAATGTTTGTGGTCGGTTTAAACATGTAGCATAAGACATGTTTTCAGGGTAAGTGCGGTTATTGTCGACCGACATCCAAGGCAGCTGTTGATTTAATTGTTGTTGGTGTTGTTGCGTCTGCTGCTGTTGATTTTTTTGATACCAAACACTTGTGTAATCCATAGTAGACATTGATTCAACATACTCTTTGTGAGCATAAAATGATTGTGAATCTCGCCTGTCAGGTGATGATAATGTATATTCAACTGCGTTTTCTGGCAGACTGTATAAAACCGAACTTTCGGGACAGGGTCGCTGTTCTTGTCGTCCACTATTAAATTTGCTATTGCAATTATTGAAAACATTTCTTTTGTTGTTGGAGTAAAATGGTGTGCTCATCAAATTATTAAGTTTTTTTGTAGAACTAAAACTGTTATTCCGGAAATCTGCAGATTCGTTAGGATTAGTATCGGGCTCCTTAAGAGCCCGTGCGTGTCATTCGCCTGTTGCTGTAACAGTTGTCCACTGCCATGGGCTGCTGTATGATGTCTTTGTATTGCTAAAATAGAAAATGTTATACAAACATATATTATACACATATATATTAATAAAATGATAAATAAATAAAATATTACTGCACTGTTAAAAGGTAAAGTTGCCAAAAATGGTTTTCGAAAAACAGACATAACATAACAGAAAAAATATGAAAGATCGCAAATATAACAGTACACATACTTTTTTCTATATAAAATTATATTTTAATATTATTAAAATGAATTCACAAGGTGTACTAACTTTTTCATCGGTTGTATGAGACAAGTATTTTCAAAACTAAATAAATGTTTATTCATATACTGCACGACAAAAAATAAGATAAAATAATAAAAAATTTAAAACTTAGCACATACAACCACTTATCCAATTCACATTCTTTTAAAGTAATATTTAAGGCCAAATACCACTATCGTGAACGGCTTATTGTATTGCAATATAAAAAATTGTCATAGAGGCAACCCTTACAAGCTGCTATAAAGTCAACCATCATCTAACATTTCATTTTCTTTCTTATTTTTCTGTTATCTTTTATCATAATTTTTTGTACTTTATTACACAAGTAATATTCTTGATGTACACTAGTTTTCCAACTCAATAAAAGACTAAACGGTTAACCGAAAACAGCGGCTAAACTCAAACAAGAATACGCCTAGTGGTCGAAATTCGACCGCCAGTTCAAACGTATATATATTTTTATTGCATACATTTAAACAGAAGAAACTACCTAATTACTTATTCCCTTCCCCATGGAAAAAACAATAAACCTAATAAAATTGCATACAAACACGCACATTTATAAAAAATCTTATTACTAATATATGTACATATGTAGTATGTAGGTCAGTGGTAGGCGCTCGTTTACCACGGTTACGATTTTTTTCGGCTATTTACTTTTACTACTCGTGAATATTGCAACCAGGAGTGCCATAAAGAAAGGTTTTTCCCTACAACCATTTTGCTTAAAATCTACCAAAACCTCCCATATCCCCGGTTTTTATAACATTAAATTTTATTGTGAAAATATCAACGATTTACTTTATGTTATCTTTAATATGGTATTAGTAATTAATTCACAGACATTGCTTATATAATGCCATTTACAACATCTTGAAATCACATTTGTATTTCGTTGTTAGAAAACTGCACAAAAAAATCCGCAGTTTTTTTCATAAATAAACACAAGGGCAACACCTAATTATAATAACCAATGCGTGAGAATAATAAATTTCATTTAGTAGCTTGCTAAATTTCAAAAGAGTAGCTCTGTTGCGGATATTTTTATCTTTTTAAGAATACGCAATTTGATTTTTACACTGAGAAGTTTTCTTTACAAAAGCATTCATATATTTATACATATATACTATATAAATGGATAATTAGTTTTATTATATGAATATATATTTTTTTATTTTGGGTACAACCACGTTACAGATTATAATTATAGTATGAAATATTTTTTTTTCCTTTTATTCATTCGCCCATTGATATTCACCCATGCATTCAATACATAATTTAAATTTTTGAAACTGATAACAGATAGTAAGTAGATCAGTAAATTTCTCTAAGTGCAAAGCATGAAATAGTTTCTCATTTATTCAATTCTCTCTATGTGCCTCACGCTGATGTAGGTACTCCTAAGCACTCTCATCGCTTTGCTTGAACCAATACTTACAAAGTGAATGCGTATACGTGTGTATTTTTAGCATTTGAAGTGGTGTCAACTTTATGAGCCTTTTATTCCTTTATTACTGAAATGATTTAAATAATATATAATTGGGTCACTAAAGCTCAACAATGTTTACCATTTGGCAAAACAATGAACAAAATCGGTTGGCAAACAGAGGAGAAAAAGGGATCTAAAAATTTGTGTTTGCCTATTTATATATAGATGATAGAAAAAATTTAGAAATTATTATTAGTGAAATAATTATTAAATTTATTGTACGGGACAAGTCTCGATATCTTTTTTCAAAGAATTTCAAAAGGTTTTGCTTGTTGAGGGAGGGTTTTTTAGCTAGTCTATATAAGTATATCCATTTCATTGGTGTTAATGCCAAATCATCAGTAGACCTTAAACCATATTCTTGAATAGTTTTAAAAAACCAATGAGAATTCAAAAACCTACAAAAGTATAACCATAGTAGGCTTTGAAACTTATTCACCCATTTTCACCCATATAACAATTTCAGTTACTTACAGCTTAATATGAAATCTCAATTTATTCCAAACGTTTCAAACTTTACATCGCAATTTAATACTCCTTACCATTCATTCGGTACACAGAGGCCAACAACGGCACATTGTCCAAATTTAAATAATACTTCTCAGCTGATACAACGCTGTCTACTTCGCATATAGCAGCCCGTCAATCTATTAGTAAGGATTTACCGATCTTTTCAATGAAACCAGAAGACTGCTGTTTATAAACACAGCAGCGCACACATACATACATATGTATGGTGAGAAATTGTGGTGTCTGTGTATAACTTTTTTTGCTTGGCTGTGCTATGTTGGTTGTGTGTGTGTGTATGTTCGTTTGCTAGACCGTGTTGTTTTTGTGTTCATATTGCTGGGTGTGTTGCTGTTGGTATGGAGGCAGAGAATTTTTTGTTGGCAGAGAATGTGTGTATATCTGATTATTTTAGGTGTGTCGTCATAGCAAGGGTGTGTGTTTATATTGTTTTGTGTCTTGCTGTTAGTATGGAGGCAGATAATTTTTTTTGGGCAGATAATGTGTGTCTATCTGATTATTTTATGGGTGTTGTAATCACTGACGTCATAGCGTGCGTGTGTGTTGCTTACTTGACTGTGCACATTTCTGTTGGTATGGATATGAACGTTTATCTTGGATATTTATTTTTAAGGTAATGGTGGCCTCCAAAGTTTTATTCAGCTTTACAAAGTTTTTTTTCATCTGCGAGAGAGAGAGTGTGTGTGTTTGTTTGCTTAACAGTATTGTGTGTATGTGTGTGTTGCTGTTGGTATGGAGGCAGAGAAATATTTTGGTGGCAGAGAAAGTATGTATCTGATTATTTTAGGTGTGACGTCATCGCGTGGTGTGTGTGTTAACTTGACTGTGTACATTGGTGTTGGTATGGAGGCAGTTATACATACATACATAAAATGTGTGTATATCTGTTTATTTTATGGGTGTTGTCAGCACTGACGTCATAGCGTGTGTGTATGTTGCTTACTTGACTCTGTACATTTCTGTTGGTATGGAAATGAACGTTTATCGTGAATATTTATTTTTGAGTAAATGGGACCCTGAGGTGCCATTCAAAGTTTACTTTGCAAAGTTTAATTCAGCTATGTGAAAGACATCGTGTGTGTGTGTGTACATGGTTGTGTGTGTTGTTGTTTTATGTATGGTGAGGAGTGAGAATGTTTTATGAGGGGGATAACAGTGTGTGTGTACATGTTTGTGGTTTTTATTATTCCAATTGGCTTGTATGTATAAGAACATGTGCGTGTGCTTGCTTCTTTGCATTAATATTTCTTTTTACTTTTCGTTCGACATTTAAAGAGTTCCATCAGAACTTTTACTGATAATTTTTAGCATGCATAGGCATTTATTGTTAATGTACATTCTATGGCGTAATTTCATTAGTCAGTATTTATCTGTACATGTGTTTGCCTTTATGTATTTATATTTGGGGATATGTCGGCGGGGGGCATGCGCTGCTTTGTTTAAGTGTGTCGTCATCTGTGACATCATAAATGAATTGTTGATGTGGGTATTAAGTCATCACTTCTTTATGGATATAGTATGTATACTGTATAACTAGGTGTGGAATATGTTTGTATGTGTGTGTGTTGTGATCGCTTTGGTATCGTTATACTCGTATTAATTTTTTTTATGAGATTTTATTTTTGCTCTTCTATATATTTGACTCTGTTTTTTCGTATGTTTTTGTTTATTTATTTATAAATATTATTTCCCAGATTCGTTGATGAGTAGATTCTTAGAATTATATTTCAGATCTAGTAAAAATTAATTTATCTATTTATTTATATATTAGGTGTGTCGTCATCATATGTGTATGACATCATCACTTCTTTATATGGGTGTGTATATGTATGTACATTTGTGTTTGCCTATTTATATATAGATGATAGAAAAAATTTAGAAATTATTATTAGTGAAATAATTATTAAATTTATTGTACGGGACAAGTCTCGATATTTTTTTTCAAAGAATTTCAAAAGGTTTTGCTTGTTGAGGGAGGGTTTTTTAGCTAGTCTATATAAGTATATCCATTTCATTGGTGTTAATGCCAAATCATCAGTAGACCTTAAACCATATTCTTGAATAGTTTTAAAAAACCAATGAGAATTCAAAAACCTACAAAAGTATAACCATAGTAGGCTTTGAAACTTATTCACCCATTTTCACCCATATAACAATTTCAGTTACTTACAGCTTAATATGAAATCTCAATTTATTCCAAACGTTTCAAACTTTACATCGCAATTTAATACTCCTTACCATTCATTCGGTACACAGAGGCCAACAACGGCACATTGTCCAAATTTAAATAATACTTCTCAGCTGATACAACGCTGTCTACTTCGCATATAGCAGCCCGTCAATCTATTAGTAAGGATTTACCGATCTTTTCAATGAAACCAGAAGACTGCTGTTTATAAACACAGCAGCGCACACATACATACATATGTATGGTGAGAAATTGTGGTGTCTGTGTATAACTTTTTTTGCTTGGCTGTGCTATGTTGGTTGTGTGTGTGTGTATGTTCGTTTGCTAGACCGTGTTGTTTTTGTGTTCATATTGCTGGGTGTGTTGCTGTTGGTATGGAGGCAGAGAATTTTTTGTTGGCAGAGAATGTGTGTATATCTGATTATTTTAGGTGTGTCGTCATAGCAAGGGTGTGTGTTTATATTGTTTTGTGTCTTGCTGTTAGTATGGAGGCAGATAATTTTTTTTGGGCAGATAATGTGTGTCTATCTGATTATTTTATGGGTGTTGTAATCACTGACGTCATAGCGTGCGTGTGTGTTGCTTACTTGACTGTGCACATTTCTGTTGGTATGGATATGAACGTTTATCTTGGATATTTATTTTTAAGGTAATGGTGGCCTCCAAAGTTTTATTCAGCTTTACAAAGTTTTTTTTCATCTGCGAGAGAGAGAGTGTGTGTGTTTGTTTGCTTAACAGTATTGTGTGTATGTGTGTGTTGCTGTTGGTATGGAGGCAGAGAAATATTTTGGTGGCAGAGAAAGTATGTATCTGATTATTTTAGGTGTGACGTCATCGCGTGGTGTGTGTGTTAACTTGACTGTGTACATTGGTGTTGGTATGGAGGCAGTTATACATACATACATAAAATGTGTGTATATCTGTTTATTTTATGGGTGTTGTCAGCACTGACGTCATAGCGTGTGTGTATGTTGCTTACTTGACTCTGTACATTTCTGTTGGTATGGAAATGAACGTTTATCGTGAATATTTATTTTTGAGTAAATGGGACCCTGAGGTGCCATTCAAAGTTTACTTTGCAAAGTTTAATTCAGCTATGTGAAAGACATCGTGTGTGTGTGTGTACATGGTTGTGTGTGTTGTTGTTTTATGTATGGTGAGGAGTGAGAATGTTTTATGAGGGGGATAACAGTGTGTGTGTACATGTTTGTGGTTTTTATTATTCCAATTGGCTTGTATGTATAAGAACATGTGCGTGTGCTTGCTTCTTTGCATTAATATTTCTTTTTACTTTTCGTTCGACATTTAAAGAGTTCCATCAGAACTTTTACTGATAATTTTTAGCATGCATAGGCATTTATTGTTAATGTACATTCTATGGCGTAATTTCATTAGTCAGTATTTATCTGTACATGTGTTTGCCTTTATGTATTTATATTTGGGGATATGTCGGCGGGGGGCATGCGCTGCTTTGTTTAAGTGTGTCGTCATCTGTGACATCATAAATGAATTGTTGATGTGGGTATTAAGTCATCACTTCTTTATGGATATAGTATGTATACTGTATAACTAGGTGTGGAATATGTTTGTATGTGTGTGTGTTGTGATCGCTTTGGTATCGTTATACTCGTATTAATTTTTTTTATGAGATTTTATTTTTGCTCTTCTATATATTTGACTCTGTTTTTTCGTATGTTTTTGTTTATTTATTTATAAATATTATTTCCCAGATTCGTTGATGAGTAGATTCTTAGAATTATATTTCAGATCTAGTAAAAATTAATTTATCTATTTATTTATATATTAGGTGTGTCGTCATCATATGTGTATGACATCATCACTTCTTTATATGGGTGTGTATATGTATGTACATTATATTTGATCTAGTATCGTTGTTGTTGTTCTGCATATTTAAGTCTGTTTTATGTACTCGTATATAGTAATATTTCTTTTTGTTTTCTTAATTCTGTTTATTTCGAGATTTTTTTATATTATCAATACTGCACAATACTGTGGAGGTAGAGAAATATTATACTGGCAGAGAATGCATGTACATATGTATGTATATCTGCTTATTTATTTCAGTTTTATCGTCATAATTGACTTCATGGTGTGTGTTTGTGTATGATGTCGTCACTTCTTTATGTAGGTGTATTTGTATGAGTCTGGCCTAGGCTTCACTTTATTTGTTTATTAATTTATAAATACAATATTCATTGGTGATCTATAGAGTAGACTTTTATGATTATATGTATTTCATATCTTGTGAAAATAATTTTTGTTTGTTTATGGGTATGAAAAATTTGAGTTTCATAGGTTTAAGGTGGAATGTGTATGCTATGCCAACTCGTAATTTCAAATATGTTAAAAAATCGAAATTTATTAACAATTTTACAATCAAAACGGTGACAATAAATGATTACAAAAGTTGTCTATTTAAATCTAAAATTATCTCATATGAAATGCTTTCATTTAGATTTAAAACACATCACAACTATGTATACTCAAAAATGATATAAAGTAGTATTTAGTTATTCTGAAGATAGATATTAATTAAAAATTACTTTGTATTAGTTTGTACTTATTTATTTATTACTTAATTTATTTATAACCCAATCAAAGTATGTGTAGGTAGAACGGAAGTATTGAATCTTAAGATTCTTAAGATTGATATAGTATATTGTTATATTAATGTAACGAAATGTATTTTTTATGGAGTAGAAACTCTGAAGCAAAAGTATACAGTTTAAAAATTTTAGATTTTCTATGATAATGATTTTAGTATAATGTTCTATAGATGTATGTTGATTCTCCATTGCTATGGGTGGCAATTGATTTGTAAGTCTCTAAGTCTTTTTTTCTGAAGCGTGCCAACGATTTTTAATTTTGGTGTGCGGAGTGAATCTTACTGAAGTTGTTTGTTTACCCTATAGTTCTACTCAGTTAAACCTAAAAAAACATTTTTATTAATTTTTGCTTACTAATATATTTTTTGACAATAATCTCAAGTATATCGCTTGATTTTGCACCCTATCGCATTGATTTTTTTATGTGTGGGTGTGGAAACATTTTTTTTGTTAAGAAAGATCAGGGCTTTTTGTTTTTTGAGAGTGAATGTGTATGAAGCTGGTTGTTTTAAAACAACAGCATTTAAAAGAACAGCCTAAAAATTCTTCAATACTTTTTATTTGGGTTCAACATACATATCATTTACATAAAATAAGCATAAAATAAAATGTGTTGGGCACTTGATTAACAAAATTGGGTGTATAAATACTATTTATAAAATAAAATTTTTACACATTTTTTTGAATTTTAAACTAAAAATAATTTGATTCTGAAAATCTTTCTGCGTATTAGGTATTGAGAATTACATAACGAGAAATGTAAAAAAATGATGACTAGGATACCTCATGCAAATAATAATTTAGTAAGTCTTAAAAACTTTAAAAAGTATATGCATCTACAACTTAGACCTCTTCAATGATACACAAGATCTTTCCAAAATATCAGAAAAAACTTGAAGTTTTTTTAACAATTACCAATAATTTTATTATACGAAATATTAGAGAATATATTATGGAATTTTGCAGACGATATTCAATAGATAATAATAAATGTTTAAGTAATTATGGTTGTACAAAATAAAATAATTGTGTATATAATTTATTTAGATGTAAACCACTTATACGGATATGATATCTCTCATTACCTACCATAGAGAAACTTTGAATGGTTTGATCATTTTTTAAAGTTCCGTTTTAGATTATGTTAGTTATGGTCGAGTATTTGGATACATATTAGAAATTGACTTAGATTATCCATCAATATGGTGCAATTATTAATTTGATTTATCATTTTATACAGAAAACAGAATCATTTAAAACATGGAACAACCTAAATTAATAACAGATTTAAATAATAAAATAAAATATATTCAGTATAGATTGTCTTTAAAGAAAATACAGAGAATTGCTAATTTTAAATAACACTTATCAGTATTCTTACAAAACTACCTAAATTATCATAAAAATAAAAAAAAACATTTTTAATTTTATATTATTTTTTAATAATTTATTAGTTTATTATTATTTCTTTATGTTTATGTATGGTAAATATTTATAATATTTATCACATTGAATTTCTTCATGTTAAAGACAGTCAATATTAATTTTACATCACCATCCTGATAGCCATTAAAGTACCACAGACAGCACCAAAATCCTCATTTTTTCTTCTATTATTGAAAGGAAGAATAGCACCGCTTCCCTTTACTCGTACATTAAGGAGTCTTTGAAGTCCTCTAGGAAATTCACTAATATAATCTTTAGAAGACATTGATAATAATAATCCCTATTATTCATAAAGAAATTCTTATTTATACTTTTAATTAGTCTACAATCAAGAAGACTTACTTAAAAAAGTTAAGTTTACTTAAATAAGCCTAAAAGATATACACAAGATCGCTTCGAATGAACCTTGAGAAAACATTTTATTCAGATTTACTTAAAAGGAAAAGCTTAAACACACACCAAAAATTGAATGAAATTAAAAGCTCAACTGAGTATAAACAATCAATATAATTATTTGACTATTAAAAAAGCAATAACTGTAAGACAAAACATTAAGAGGACAAGACTATATGTACATTAGCGAATGAAATGTTACATTAGTGAATCTAAATCAAATTAAAAAATCTACAGAAATTTAATTTAAAAAAGAATCAGATATATAGAATTAAATCAATTTAAAAGCAAAATAAAAATCTCAAAATGATTTGATAATTAATAAGAAATATTTAACTTATTATGATTATATTGATTTAAGTGAAACATGAAACAAAGAGGAGCATAACTAGGTTGTTTTGAAGATTTTCATACTTCTACATGTAAAAGCATGTGAATGACGATACAATCAATATAAACACATTATACATATATTAGAGCAATATATGAAGTAAATATCTCTGGTTTTATACAAAAAGTCGAAGAAATTTTTTCTTAGTCATCAGTTAAACACAAACAATTCCTTTAAAAAAACAAAATATTTGTATGTATATATAAACATATGAATTCTCCTATAAAGGTGAACTTAATTCAATTATGCACGATCGAACTGATCAGACAGCTGATCAAAATGATCAGATACCTCATTAAACCTGATGAGTTATAAATTTAAAGAAATTATGTACTTATAGAAATACGCCCTTATTTATATCACTATACAATCACTCTGCACCACAAAACTAAAAATCGTTCTTCGGAAAAAAGACTGAGAGACGAAGAAATCAATCGTCACCCATAGTAATTGAGAAATCAACACACATCTATAGAAAATCATTATTAGAGAAAATCTAAAAATTTTTAACAGTGTATTTTTGTTTCAGAGTTTCTACTCCATAAAAAGATACATTTCTTTATATTCATATAACAAGATACTATACCACTCTTAAGATTTAATACTTCCATTCTAAGTATATCTACTTTGATTCGATTAAGAGTAAATAAATACATATTTACAAACTAATACTAGCAGTATAAAATTGTCATCCCGTAAGTAATTTTTGAAATAAATAGATATAATCAATATCTATTGATTCATTATTTTGCTCTATGTAATGTTTCTCAAGCACACGTTTTTATATTATCCAATTTGTTATCAGATTGGATTTTGTACAGTGATAAAATAATTATATAAATGAATTTAGTAAGTTGTCGACCTTTTTATTTGATATAATATAATATTAATAACAAAAATAAAAATAACTTGACGGTGTAAGAAAAAATATTAAATTATAAAATATAACAACATATTTTAATTCATTATTTTAATTTAATTTTTTCTTTGAAACTCGTATGATGTACGTATGTATGTAAACTAGTGGTATTCTGATAGTTGTCTTTTTAAAATTTTGTAAACTTTTCCATTTACTTATCTGTATTGCGGTTGGACCAGACGATAAAGGTTTTGGTTCAATATAACCTGTATATTTCTGATATAGAAACACAATGGAATTTCATTTTGTATATGTAGAATTGGGGAAAATACGAAAATATGCACAAAAAAAATTAAATACAAATATGTATGCATATACTATTTTTGGAAGTTTTCCCCAAACATTCCGATCTAAAAATCCAAAGTTCATATGTGTGATATGCACGATAGGAACTGATTGTTTGAAAAATATTTGATGAATTGCGAACTATTCTTAGAATACATTTTAATTAAGCCCACATTAAATTATTTAATTGGACAATGTAATCTAGAAGCTAAATATAAATTTGTGGAAAGTAGGTAATTGCAATACTTTTATTCAAAATACAAATGCATTTAAAATTTTTATTCCAAATACAAAATAGATTTTAATAAAAGTTTAATTTTTACAATGGAAATGATATTTTTTAAGTTTTTTTACTCTATAATGTTGCTGTTTTTTAATCAATATTAAATCATACAATTTTCCTGAAGTTCGCATATTTTTAAAAATTTTTGGCATTTTAAAGATTTTTTCAAGATTTTTGGCTGCTAATTATATGATTTTTTTAAAATACATTTTGGGAATAACTTCCAATATTGCAGTTGAAATTTTTAGAATATGCGCTATTTTCGCGGGGTTTTCAATTTTTTAGTTTCTTTGCTAATTACATTTTGAAGCTTGATATCAAATTAAATTCTTACATCAAACTTTGTTTATATTTTATAGAAAAAAATGGCAATTAATTTTAATTAATTAAAAGTGCTTTTGAAGATTAACTCACTGATATTACAGAATGAAAGAAACATTTCTTATTAAATTCAAGCCGGGAAGAAATTTTTCTGCTTTGTTATTTGTTACTAAGTATTCAAACATTTTAATTGTCAAAAGATTTTTTATCACATTGTACAAATACAATAATAATACTGGGTTCTGATATACTGCAGGTACGCTCTACACCTGAATATAGAAAATAATTAAAATTACACAAGTATAACACAGGATGTAAGCATCAATTTTGCCTTTCTTCTGAAATCACAAATAGTCATAAAAAATGAAATATTAATACATTTTCAAATCAAAACGAAAATTCAATTTCATTGATTTAGTATATTTACTCGTACTTAGTGTCTTGACGATCCATTACATTTCTTTAATATAAATAATATAACAAATAATTATGGTTATTTATATACGAAAAGAAAATGTAAGCGATAAAAAATACTGTAATATGCATGCATAATATTATACTAATAAACGTACAAAAATACGTTTAAAGAAACAAACAAAAACAAAACAACAAATCATTGCTTTCCGATTGTTTAAATATACACATGTATACACACAATGTGTACATGTGCCCATGAACGCATTTCAGTATGTATGTATGTGATATATGTGTGACACAAAGGGAAGATTTACAACAACCACGCCAATTTCCATCAATAATTTGAAATTTTAGTATTTTATAATAAATAAGATATATTATGTTCTTAAACTACCAAACCAGTAGGTTGTGTGATTGTATCCCCACGCAACTTTTTAAAAAAATTTTAAAAGTAAAATTATTTCGAATGCCATTTTTTTTGGTCATATTTTCGTCGTTAATGGACCGACTTCAATTATTTTCAGTCTAAACCTTCGTAGAACTCCATACAAGAGATCTGCTTCATCAAATTTACCGTAGGACAGTTGGGGCTATAAAAAAAAACAACAGGATAGGAAATATAACAAAAAAGTCTTTTGGCTATATCTCATTAATTATTGGACCGAGTTTTGTTATTTTCATACCGAACAAATTTATGAAAAATTCCAAGAGAATGGTATAAAATTTATTTCTCTATGTTGTGTTTTGGCCTTAATTCTAACTACACCAAAATGTAGCAGACGGACAGACGGACATCGCTCACTCGACTTCTCTATCTATAAGGATCCAGAATATATATACTTTATGGGGTCTTAAATGAATAATGAAGAAATTACATACGGAATGACAAACCTATATATCCCCTTTCCAAATTTTTTTGGTGAAGGGTATAAAAATGGGGATTGATCTTTCAGAAGTTGCTGGATATCTACCTGCAGGATCTCAGTGAGAACCTGGGCCCTCGCCTTAATGTAAAGATAGTGACTGGTTTTAAGGCTATGTAAAATTGGTGTCATGCTTAAGCTCATCATCGACCCACTAGGGGAAGTGTGGCCTAGAGTGAAGTTGAAACTGGTCGCGGTCAACGAGATACCACGTAGGCCAAGGGCAGTCACGTTCATCCCCGTTGAGCCACACGAATCCGCGGCAAACCTTAGCATCTGCCGGAGAGCAAACCCTGAATTGCCAGCCCTTGACTGGAGGGTAATCAGGGTTCACGAACCGGTTGGTGCACAAAGGAAGGTGGTCCTTAATAAGGAGACGTTGTAGCTACTTCGGGATAGGCAGGGCCTGGTATACTATGGCTTTTTAGGTATTAGGCTACGTATCTTCCGAGGTGATGACAAACCCGATACCGCAACCACCAGCGGCCAACTGGTGACGCAGGCTGAGGACTCGGGGAGCAATGCCCACTCAGAGACCGTGGTTGAACCTGAGGGATCAGTTTCGTCTGGATGTTCCCAATCAGACACAGGTCTGGTGGGGGATCTCATGGAGCAACTGGTCTTCGGGGAAGACGATGCTCTCCTGGACCCAGGTCCAGAGGAAGCGGACCTGATGGCTACAATGGTGAGGATTTGCAAAATCAACCTTCACCACTCTAAGGCAGCATCAGCTGCATTACTCCTCCGCCTAGTAGAAAAAGGGGAGGACATAGCGCTAGTTTAGGAGCCGTTGACTGTAAACGGCAAAATTCTTGGACTTATCGTCAAAGGCTACAAACTACTGTTTGTAACTAGCTCAGGTAATAATTACAAACGCATTAGATCCTGTATTTTAGCGAAAACAAATTTTGATATCTTCATTCTTTCTAGCTGCAGTAATGAAGATACAGTAACTGCAGCATGGGAGACAGGGGACTCCACCATATGGGTTCTCTCCTGCTACATGGCTCACGACCACACGGATTCAGCACCTTATAACCTGGTTCAGAGAGCGGCAAGAGCAGCAAACGCGGAAGGCATCCCCACTATACAGGGTGCTGACGCTAACGCACATGATGCATTTCCGAGTTCCTAGACAATAACCTAGTTGTACTAAATCAGGGCTCAGAACCCACCTTCGTGGTCTCAAACACGCAGGAGTTACTAGATATTACACTTATCCGTGCGAGACACGCTCATTTATTTCAAGATTGGAAAGTCTCAGGACACTGTTCCTTCTCTGATCACCGCTGTCAGCAAAGCAAGTAAAGTACCATGTTTTACCTAAATAGAAAAAAACTGGGGGGAACATAGTCGTATCTTTGCCAACCTTATTCCGCAACCTCCAATCATAGTGGAAGCGGAGGACATTGATAAGGCCGTAGATAGACTGACTAACGTGTTTGCGCAAGCAACAATGGCATCTTGCAGACCATCTGCACAACGCCCAAATTGAAAACCATGCTGGTGGTCTGCCTCCACAACCGAAACTTGTAAAAGTTGTCGTAAACTTTTCAATGAAGCAAAGAGAACAGGCAACTGGATGCTCTACAAGACTTTATTAAACTGTTTCAAGAACCAAGTCAGGAACGTAAAGCGCAAGTCGTGGAAGTATTTCTGCAATAGCGTAAAAAGCTCTTCTGAGACTTTTAGGCTGCGAAAGATCCTAGCCCAACAGCCGCCGCACAGTGGCTGAAAACCGTTTTTCATTGGCCAAAATTCGTATTTTTTTGTCACCGATTTATAAAATTCTTATGCCTTTTTATAGCTAATATATCCAGATTAAGGTAGCCAAAAAAATAGGTTAAACTATTAATAATTGTGGGCACAACAGCTGTCAAACTCAACAGTTTCTTTAATTTCAGAAAAAGGTGTTTTTCTTTTGTTTTTTATCAAAAATATATGGTTACTACTCGCAAGCTATCATCGATAATGGCCTGCGGTCTTTTTTATAATGTTGGTAGGATCATAGTCTTTAGTTGTTGTAAGTGGTCACAGCTCTAGCGTTTAATATTAAGGGCGTTACGAAATATTTATGAAACTACTATATTTTTCTCAAATTTAAACTTTAGCGGAATAGAACTTCTTGGGAACAAAGGGGAACAAGAAACGTATACCACCCGGAGAAAGGTGAAAGAGTCCTCTTTAACGCTATATATACGTTTCCACCCGTGACGACCCGTCGGTAGAACACTCTTTTCATTTTGATGAAATTTCTCGAAAAAAAAATTCAAATTACGATAATTTAAACAGCCCTATAAGTACTCGTATACAATGGTGTATTAAATTTTCACTTTTTTGCCTAAAATTTTATGTTTGTTTCACTTTAGACTACGTAAAACTAAAAAAATTAAATATAGTACCTGCGAAAGGGTTTAATGGCTTTGTTTTGATCAGCACAAAATAAGTCATAAAATTATCACAATAAGTTCTACAGTACACATATGATGTCTTTCTAAATTTACCTATTATCAAATGTTAGGGTCAACCAAAGTCATAAACAATTTCATAACAACAATCGCGACATTAAACCACTAAAAATAAAAAAACCCATATTGGCGAGATACTAATCAGTTTTACCTGATATTAAGGTATGGATAACATGTGCAGCTTTGTTCAATTTAAGCACTACCTGCTATGAAATTAAAGATCAATGTGTGAATAACATGTATCTAAAAATGTATAAAACTACGGATTCGAGAAGGCATTACTCACTAATAAGTTTATTCTTTAAGTGTACGGATTAACCATAACAGACGCAAATAAAAATATTCAGAAAAATATGGAGAGCTTTAGTTATAAAAACTGGCCGAAGAGTATTTTAGAAACAAAAACCAGGAAGATGTTCTTAGTTACGTTAAAATAAACTTAAATTCGTGTAGCGCCGAACTGCAAGAGCAATTATCTAATTTCGTCAAAGCTCTAAAAAAATGCTACAAAGAAGTTAGCTACAGTAAACAAAACTTTTATATAAAAAGTGCAAAGTGTTTAGAAGGCTGCAGAAACAGCAAAGCAAGATAAGGCTGGAAGACCACGCAAATCATTGGACAACTGCAGCGATAGATCGAAGAGGCGGAAACTTAAAGATATTAACGATGCTTATGGAACACATACTACTAAAAATCAGTTACGATTTGGATTTCAAGTCTTCAGGATCAATAAGAAACAACGAAACCAACAAAGAGTTAAGAAGTTCAAAAAAGAAACATGTTCAAGATGAATATCGCTAATTTAGATTGATTATAGACAGCCAAAACAAGGGTCAGGTAATACAAATGATAGCAATACCGCAAGAAGATACTTTTCAGATCCAGAAACAGCATCTGAAATAAGAGGAGTGGATTTAAACCTTATTTTCAGATTTAAAATAATCCTAGAAGTACTTGCGTGCAATGAAGAAATGAACTCTAGAAAATTTGGAGATTAGGCTAAGGAAACTGCAAAAATATATACAACCAACTACCCATGGAGAAATATATCTGCAACAGTTCACAAAATCCTTTATCATGGAGAAGATGTCATTAAATATCATTTGGTGCCACTTGGAGATCTACCAGAGGAGGCTCAGGAAAAAAGGAACAAGGATTACAGATTTTATAGAGACCACAATACTAGAAAAATTTCACGAAATTTTACAAATGAAGATCTATTTAATATATTATTGGCAACGTCAGATCCGTTCATCTCCAGTATTCGAAATCAATGGAAAGTGGAACATCGGGATTTAGATGAAGAAGTTTTCAGACTAAAGAACAGAAATAGCAGAGAACAAAATATGGAATATTTGCAATCAATATTTGAGTCAAATGAATAATAGTTATAATTGCTTTTCATTGTTATTTAAGTACGAAAAACATAGTATTGGTAAAATAATAATAAACAAAACCTACCATTGTTACAAATGCTATTAAAATTTATTGCAGTTTTTATTTTTAAAATTATCAAATTTACAGCAAAAAATAATAAATTTTTCTGTAGTAATAGCAATATTTTTAGATAATATTATTAACGTTTTTTTTAAGTGTAACTATTCTTTGAGTGTAAACAAATTTTCAAATTTGACAGCAAACAATTTTTAATTTTTCTGTAATAATAGCAATATCTCCAGTTGATTTTACTATTTTTTAATGTAAAATTTAAAAAAAATTCCATTATTACAAAAAATATTTATAATTATTATAAATTTCCAAATAAAAATTAATAAAAAAATAATAAACCCATATTTCACTCTAAAAGTTAAAAAAATTCAAAAGTTCAACTTTGACCCAGAATTCCTTAAAAAGTCCTAAATCAATTTTAATGTAATAAAAACTGAGTCAAGCTGAACTAAATATCTATCCATTAAAATAAAAATTACTTCAATATTTTGATCGGTTCAAGTTACAGAATTTTGGCCAATGAAAAACGATGTTCAGCTACTGTGCGCCGGTACCTAGCTGTGTTTTGATTGAATGTCGCTTTATTAATGATCATAATTAATAAGTAGAAATGCCATAATTCATAATGTAACATCTCCCCTTTTCTAATACTAGTGTTCGCCCAGTGGTTGAAATTCAACCATTATTGCAATAATACAAAACCGCTCAGATAAAATGTCATATTTTTCTTCATTTCTAATAAAATGTATTACCGTACTTACTCCGTTCTTTAATATTTGTATCTATTAATGAGAGCTTTCCAAATAAATAATAGAAACGGTTTTGATGTTCATTTAAGAAATATAAATTTATTGCCTATATTAACAATATTAAAATTTTTTTGATTAATTAAAGAAAAACTATAAGTAAAAAAATTAATTTTATTCAAAATATTTAAAGTAGTTGTACGACTGGCATCTTTATCTAAAAAAAATGTCTTTATATACAATATTCTTCGTAAAAACTCTATTGTCATTGAGTATGCTTCCTTGACCATTTTCATTTGAAATATAAAATTTTAGGCCGTCGAACGAACGAACTCTACTCGCAGCTACATATATGTATGTAATTGTCCATGAGCAAATACGGGTCGTCTCAACACCTACCTTTTGAAATGTTTGCCCCTGTGACTTTTTAATGGTCATAGCAAATGCGGATATAATTGGAAATTGTGTCCGCCGAAATTTTAATGGAAGAATTGTTTCAGAAAATGTTAAATTTATTCGTGGAATTAAAATTCTTTTATTACGAAACACTCCCGTTAATACTTCGTAATCTATGGTGTTGCGGTGCAATCATTTTACTCTCATTCTAGTTCCATTTACTATGTCTTGTGCCGTGTTCAAATTACGAATCAGCATAACAATGGAATTTATTTTCAATTTCAATTTATGCCAGCGTTAGGCACATAGAGAGAATTGAATAAATAAGAAACTATTTCATGCTTTACATTTAGAGAAATTTACTGATATAAATTTAAATTATGTATTGAATGCATGGGTGAAAATATCAATGGGCGAATGAATAAAAGGAAAAAAAATATTTCATACTATAATTATAATCTGTAACGTGGTTGTACCCAAAATAAAAAAAAAATTATATTCATATAATAAAACTAATTATCCATTTGTCCAAACATGGTTGGACAAAATTGGCATATATTAGGCAACACTAAAATGTGCCATTATGTTATATACAGAAACCGATAATTATGCGTAATTAAAATAATAAAGAATTTGGTACTACTATTCTGTAAAATGAGCGACAAAAATACTATGTCGCGATATACTGAATAGGTATCTTTGTAAAATTTTTTTTTACTTTTTGATTATCTCACCCGTTGCAGAAACAACTTGAATTTCTAAAAAACAAAAAAACCTTAACGTTAAATTAGTACCTAAACTATTAAACATAAACTTACCTGAATTTGAATACATATATTAACCCCCAAATAAATCCTGGTATTGAAAGGAAGATACTCACAACCCTGTTTCTATTGGTTACCCAGAAGTACCTACCTGGTTTGTATCAACGATCCTGAAAACGAAGGTAAAATATATAATCAGTCGCACTTAAGTCTTAGTTGGAAGAAAGAAGTAAATACCTTCCTTCCTTCCCCCTTAACAACAGTAATTATAAATGCCAATCAGAGCATTCATAATTTGAATCTAACTTATAGATTAACAGATTTTCCACTGCAGAATAGATAAATCTATAAGATAGATTATTAATAATAACCCAGATTATTACATGGTCCTTCGAGCCTCTCGCCGTGAATTGGTATATGGTACCTAATACATAGCAAAGCTGATAATCACTTAAATCACAAAGAAAGCAGAAAGAGGAATATGAGGTAAATCGCCATTAAGAAATATTGCAGAAATTAAGATGATGAAAACATTTGAAAGTGCACGCATGTATGTAAGTGTAAAAGAAAAAGTGAAAATTTAAAAATAATACAAGGAAAAAGAGAAGTAAGATTTGCTTACGTACACATAAAATTATAAAAGTTAAACAAAAACGGTTAAAAATATACATAGGTACATACAGAGAAAAATTTATGCTCACATACATACATATGTATGTAGAAATACAGTGTTTGATAAAAAAGGCATGCAAAATTTGGTTTAATAAAAAAAAATAGAAGTAGAAAAAGTTACGTGTATGTAAGTAAAATATGTATGTATAACAAAAAGAAAAATTACGGTTAAAATAGGTACATATGTATGTGTAGGCTTAAAAATACAACAGAACCTCAAATTTTACAACCGCTAGGTTATATATACATACATACATACATATTCCATATATGTATATATGTAATGCTCAAAAAACAGTTCTGCTACAGCATACATGTATACATATGTGTATGTACATAACCCAAAAAAATTTTCCCGCTTTAATTGTACATAGTGAAGTATATATACATATATGCCCATACTCTTGGTTATATGCATATATATGTATATAAAAAGTGTAAAAAAGAAAAACAAAAAAATTTTTGAACTACGTGTGCAAGTGCATGTCGTTATACTCGTGTCATAGTGAAGAGAAGTCTACAGTGAAATTTCATAAGGAAGACTTGCTATAAAATCGCCCATCACTGTAAATAAGCAAGTGTACTTAAACCAGACAACAACGAAAGCTTTTGAATATTCTTCACCAACAAAAGAAGCAACAACAGTTTACAAGTTTGGAAATATTTTAAAGAGGTATTTATTAAAATGCATACATATATACATAAATTGGTCATACATACATCTCACGTAATATAAAATCACATTCATGCATGCATACGTACTGGCACATAACAGCTAGTATATACAAGTTAGAGCTTTTCTTGTTTGAAACTCTTAAAAAAAAGAAAAGTAATTTCTTTTTTTCTTTTATTTTATTTTTTTTTTTTATTATTTATTTAAGCTCTTTTCGGAGCTGAGTTATTAACTAATATAATTCTATAACTAACTTGAATGCAAGTTTTAACAATGCTTAAATACCAAACCTTTGGTGGTGGCGTGATACTATAATTCTTCGGAAAATTGACAAAATAAAAATTAACAAAAAATAAAATAGTTCAATATTCAATTCTTTGGAAAAGTAAAAATTGACAAAAATAAATTGACATTTAATTCTTTGGAAAAAAATAAGAATTGATAAATAAAAGAAATTAACTTTAGTAAAACTTTATGAAAATAAATTCTTTGGAAATTTGTCTGCAGGTGGCGGAAGTGCATTTCCTTTGTTGTTGAACTTAATTTGGCATGTGCTCCAATTGTTGTTAATCAAAAGAATGAATGATTACTTAGCAGTTTTGGTCTTGTCGAAAAATTGATTGTTAACGGGTGAAAACTTTTGTGGTGTTAACTTACATAAACAAAGTTTAAGAACCATTGCTAAAGATTCTCTGCAATGCAACACGGTCGCTCAAAAATAATAAATGTTTACATACGCATCAGAGTTGCTAAAACTAAAAATTTTTATATACAAAAATTTTCCTGAAAAATCCACTATAATCTACTGATTTGTCTGAATTTTTATAATAATTTTATAATTCATATTTAAAATATTTGATCGTGTATTGATGTATTAGTTAAGAATCTCGTTTTATTAATTAAGATCGTACATAATATTACTCATACACATACTTCAAGTTTCAAGTGTTCTTTTAAACACTAATATAAAATTATACAGTCTACAACAAAACTGAAAGTAAACATACAGGAAAATTGTAGCAGAAGGCGATAAAAGTTACTTATTACTTCATGCCAATTAGCAGCGGTCTATATTAGTGCGCACATAGGAAAATGTTGCTGGAAGTTTGAATATGAATGTTTCGCAACATTAATGGAATAAGACAGCAACATTTGAAATTAAACATTTTTATATGGATCGATATAAAAGTAAAATAGTGTTAACTTCTTACTAACAAAATAAATACATACAGTCCACTAGCATCATATACATATTTCATTTATTCAAAACTTTAAATAAAAAATTAAAATACATTAAAAACGCAAAACATAAAAGAACTATCAATATCCCTTGACTTATAAACATCCTCGCCTATGTACACAATAGTAAAGTGTTGCCGTAAGGTTGTTAAGAAATGTATAAGCGGGATTCATACTAGGGTTCGGTATTTAAAGTGCGATAAAATAATTATAGAAAAATTTATGAGTACCCAATCTCGTTTGAAACTTTGAAATAAATTTCACAACAAAGCAAAATATTTAATTTCCATACATACTGGATGGAAGCATACGAATTTTATAAATAAAATTTAAAATCTTTTAAAAATAAATTTTTTTCAATTGGTGCTTTTTATGGGAATCTTACAAATTTGAGTGTTAAATTTTTTTTATTCGCACTTTTTCCCAAAATTAATATTTTACTTATTATGTAAAACATTAACCATTTTGTTAAAAACAAATTGCAATTGATTATTGAGGGGTATAGCTTGTTCCTATGCGCATTTCACTGTTGCTAATGCAGATCATAAGGGAACTTTACCCAAATATTTCTTAGAACAACTGGAGATATTATATTAAACCTTCATTAAAACAAAATTTAACACTAAAATTTGAAAGATTCCCATAAAAAGCACCAATTATTAACTTGACAAGCACCCGGTCGCAAAATTTTGTTTGACAACACTCTATACAAATGTATAGCAGTTGTTGTTTTTACATTTTCTACAAACCTCTTACAACTACAATTAGAGTTGAAAAAAAGTCAGCCTAGGTAGTAATGGTAAAGTAAGAAAACAAAAACAATTGGTTGATTATTGAGTTCTTGTTACAACTTTGATATTGTTTAAACTTTTCATTTGTTTTAATGAAGGTTTAATATAATATCTCCAGTTGTTCTAAGAAATATTTGGGTAAAGTTCCCTGATGATCTGCATTAGCAACAGTGAAATGCGCATAGGAACAAACTATACCCCTCAATAATCAATTGCAATTTGTTTTTAACAAAATGGTTAATGTTTTACATAATAAGTAAAATATTAATTTTGGGAAAAAGTGCGAATAAAAAAAATTTAACGCATAATTTTTTTTCTTTTGAATTCCTAATAAGTTAATACCATTTGCCCATTACATAAATAGAAAATCCCAAATAGTTACCAGAACCATCTGGCTTACTAACAGTACTAAATAGTACACGTGGATATATAACTTTGCAACTTGAAATATTTCCCATTTCAAGTTTCTATATTATCTTTTTATTAAAATAGATGACTCATATCTATTGCTAACTCATTAGCCACTTACTAAAGGATAATATAGACGCAAAAAAGCTCTACATTCCTAAATTCAAATCTAGATCTCAAATATCTAGCGCTAAATCATTAGCCCTAACCCTATTGGAAATACTACTTAGTTGGTAATTAAAAAAACTCTTTTTCGCTAAATTTAAATTATAATATAGGTTTACATCAGTTGTATTCTAACTCAAGTAATTGTTATTGTAAATCTCTTGCGAAGTCTCAGTAATCAAAAATTGTCTTGCATTATCAATTGTTCGGGCTCGTGTTCAATTAAAAAAAAAAAATCCCTTCCACATCCCGCAGCCCTAACCCATCCATCAAGGAACACTTCCAGTTTGATTGCGACCACCTTCTCGCATTCTGTGAAAGATATAAAGAAACCCTTGAAGGCGATCAAACGGAAACAATCCTTGAAGTCAAGTTGAGAGACTTGGACGGAAGATGGGACAGGATAAACACTGCCCACGAAGAAGTTATGCTGTCCAATGATGACAGAATAACTGAAAAGTTTAGAAAATATGCTTATGAGAAGTTTGAGCTCTGTACAGAAGAATATTACAGTTGTTCAGCCCAAATACTAGATCTACTAAAGTGTATAAGATCAGGCCCAGGTGGTCCAAGATATCAATCCACACCACAATATTCATTAAATCATCAAGATATGACTCAAACAGTAATTCAAAGTAATTCTAGCGATTGCATTAAGCTTCCCCCGTGTGACACTGAAGTATTCAACGGCAGCTATGGGCAATGGTCTTCGTTTCGTGACATGTTCACCGCCTTGTATATTAACCACTCAAAGCTCAACTCTGTCACAAAGCTATATCATCTTCGTAATAAAACAAGGGGTGAAGCAGGTGCTATAGTCAAGAGATACCCTCTTTCTACAAATAATTTTGATTTGGCATGGAATGCTCTCAAGGCTCGCTATGACAACAAACGAGTGCTGGTAGATAATCAAATTAAAATTCTTTTTGATATCCCAGCAGCCAAAAATGAAGACAGTGAGTCGGTTAGAAGAATACAGTCTTCTGTTAGCGATTCATTGGCAACCCTGCAAACTCTCGGCGTTGAAGTAGAAAGTTGGGACCCGATTCTCATTCGGTTAATATCAACAAAACTTCCTGAAATTACTTTAGCACTGTGGGAGCAATCCCTTACATCTCCTCGTGAACTCCCAAAATGGTCAGAATTATCTCAATTTCTTGTAGACAGATACGAGGCGGTATAACGTGTCACAAGCATTCGAAACTACAAAGATAGCTTTAGTCTCATGAAGCCAAAACAGTCAAATGTGCAAACGTACATGTCACAAGAAAACATAAGCTCTATGTGCAAGTTATGTAATCAAGATCATGCTCTCAGAAATTGTCAAAAATTCAGAGATTTTTCGATACAGCAGAGGGTGGATTATGTTTTCCAAAACAAGTTCTGCAATAATTGCCTAGGTGCGTCACATATCAAGGCAAATTGCAAAAGTAAACATACTTGTGTATATTATAAAAAATTCCACCACACTTTGCTTCATTCATATGCCAAATAAATCTCAGAACACTGAAAATTTTCAAAAACGCAATGTCTCAAGTAAAAACAGTAACTGTCCAAACGTTTCCGCCAATGCAAGCCAAAACAATAAAAATAGTATTTATGATGAGCTACCCTCTTCCTCGAATAAAACTCACGCAAATTGCTCGACAGGAAGTGAAAATATTTTATTGCGTACAGCTTTAATGCAAATTGAATTTCGAGGTGAACGCTTTACTATTAGAGCCCTGATAGACCCCGGCTCGCAGCGAACTTTCTTAGCTGAAAGGATTAGAAACCGCCTTCAGCTCCCTTATAAAAAATCCCACTTTGAGATCGTTGGCATTGGTGGACAAAAGCAATCAGCTACCAAAGAAATGTAACTCACTCTTTACGCAAAAAGAACTAACACTCGCATGCCCATTAAGGCTATAGTCTTGCCAAAAGTTATAAAAAGGCTCCCATCCTGTAGCTTTGAGGTTCCTGTCTCTAAAGATCTACTAGAATTAGATCTGGCAGACCCAACGTTTAATAAATCTGCACAAATAGATTTGATTTTGGGTAATGACTATGAGCAAAACATTAGTATTGATGGCATAAAGAAAAACATTTGCGGTAGCACGTCGGCTTATAATACGATATTTGGATGGGTTTTAAGTGGGCCAATAAGATCTCAAATCATCCAATCTTTTACAACGTCCGTTTCTGAATCACCAGATCTTCATGTTCTCTTAAAAAAGTTTTGGGAAGAGGAAGAAATACCGTCGAACCGCCCTGTCTCAATCGAAGATGAATTCTGCGAAAACTTTTACAACACAACGACTACACGTGATGAAAATGGTAGATATGTAGTAAGACTACCATTCAAAAAAGATCATCCCGAAAAAGTCTTCCTAAGCTCGTCACGTTTTATAGCCTTAGCTCAGTATTCCAGAATGGAAAAAACGTTATCTAACGATCCAGAACTTCAAACCCAATACAAGGCAGTTCTAAATGAATATTTGACTCTAGACCATATGAAGGAAACTTCATCCCAAGAAATAATATCTGAAGGTAAATACTTCTCATTTTATTTACCTCATCATGCGGTGGTGCGCCCAGAACACAAAAGCAACAAAGTCAGGGTAGTATTCAATGCCTCTAGAAAAACGAAGTCGCAAATGGCTCTAAATGACGTACTTTATACAGGCCCTACTCTTCAGAATGATTTAGTAACAATAATTCTTAACTGGAGGAAATATAAGTATGTATTCAGTGGCGATATTCAAAAGATGTATCGTCAAATTCTCATACACAAAGATGATAGACAATTTCACAGAATTCTTTTTCAACCTCAAGTTGATGGTCCAATTCAAGATTATCAATTAAAAACAGTAACTTTTGGTGTGAATTGTGCACCATATCTCGCAATTCGTACCCTTGCGAGTTTGAGTTCCCAAAAGCAGCACTGATTCTACGTACGCAAACATACGCAGATGACATTCTATCTAGAGGATTCTTAATTGAAGAAACTTTAGAGGCTCAAACTCAGCTCATTAATGCATTGAAGGCAGCTGGTTTACCTTTAAAAAAAAGTCACAATAATGATTCCCAACTTCTTATCCATTTGCCAAAAGATGATCTATATGATCAAGATTTTCTCCGGTTTCAGGAATCCAGCTCTGCCAAAACCCTTGGTTAAGTGGAATGCGATCTCAGATGCATTCACTTACAGTTTCTGCCCGGTCGAAAAATCCTCAAAAATCACAAAAAGACAAATTCTTTCTTCTGTGGCAAAACTCTTTGACCCCGCTGGATGGCTAGCACCCATAGTCATCCGAGCAAAGATACTGATGCAGCAATTATGGCTTGAAGGCTTAGAATGGGATGAAGATATTTCAAGTGAATCTCTCAACAAATGGAATGATCTCGTATCAGATTTATCTCATATAGAGATTATAGATAAAAAAAATTTAACACTAAAATTTGAAAGATTCTCATAAAAAGCACCAATTATTAACTTGACAAGCACCCGGTCGCAAAATTTTGTTTGACAACACTCTATACAAATGTATAGCAGTTGTTTTTTACATTTTCTACAAACCTCTTACAACTACAATTAGAGTTGAAAAAAAGTCAGCCTAGGTAGTAATGGTAAAGTAAGAAAACAAAAACAATTGGTTGATTATTGAGTTCTTGTTACAACTTTGATATTGTTTAAACTTTTCATTTGTTTTAATGAAGGTTTAATATAATATCTCCAGTTGTTCTAAGAAATATTTGGGTAAAGTTCCCTGATGATCTGCATTAGCAACAGTGAAATGCGCATAGGAACAAACTATACCCCTCAATAATCAATTGCAATTTGTTTTTAACAAAATGGTTAATGTTTTACTGAATAAGTAAAATATTAATTTTGGGAAAAAGTGCGAATAAAAAAAATTTAACACATAATTTTTTTTCTTTTGAATTCCTAATAAGTTAATACCATTTGCCCATTACATAAATAGAAAATCCCAAATAGTTACCAGAACCATCTGGCTTACTAACAGTACTAAATAGTACACGTGGATATATAACTTTGCAACTTGAAATATTTCCCATTTCAAGTTTCTATATTATCTTTTTATTAAAATAGATGACTCATATCTATTGCTAACTCATTAGCCACTTACTCAAAGGATAATATAGACGCAAAAAAGCTCTACATTCCTAAATTCAAATCTAGATCTCAAATATCTAGCGCTAAATCATTAGCCCTAACCCTATTGGAAATACTACTTAGTTGGTAATTAAAAAAACTCTTTTTCGCTAAATTTAAATTATAATATAGGTTTACATCAGTTGTATTCTAACTCAAGTAATTGTTATTGTAAATCTCTTGCGAAGTCTCACTAATCAAAAATTGTCTTGCAATTTCAATTGTTCGGGCTCGTGTTCAACTTAAAAAAAAAATCCCTTCCACATCCCGCAGCCCTAACCCATCCATCAAGGAACACTTCCAGTTTGATTGCGACCACCTTCTCGCATTCTGTGAAAAATATAAAGAAACCCTTGAGGCGATCAAACGGAAACAATCCTTGAAGTCAAGTTGAGAGACTTGGACGGAAGATGGGACAGGGTAAACACTTCCCACGAAGAAGTTATGCTGTCCAATGATGACAGAATAACTGAAAAGTTTAGAAAATATGCTTTTGAGAAGTTTGAACTCTGTACAGAAGAATATTACAGTTGTTCAGCCCAAATACTAGATCTACTAAAGTGTATAAGATCAGGCCCAGGTGGTCCACGATATCAATCCACACCACAATATTCATTAAACCATCAAGATATGACTCAAACAGTAATTCAAAGTAATTCTAGCGATTGCATTAAGCTTCCCCCGTGTGACACTGAAGTATTCAACGGCAGCTATGGGCAATGGTCATCGTTTCGCGACATGTTCACCGCCTTGCATATTAACCACTCAAAGCTCAACTCTGTCACAAAGCTATATCATCTTCGTAATAAAAAAAGGGGTGAAGCAGGTGCTATAGTCAAGAGATACCCTCTTTCTACGAATAATTTTGATTTGGCATGGAATGCTCTCAAGGGTCGCTATGACAACAAACGAGTGCTGGTAGATAATCAAATTAAAATTCTTTTTGATATCACAGCAGCCAAAAATGAAGACAGTGAGTCGGTTAGAAGAATACAGTCTTCTGTTAGCGATTCATTGGCAACCCTGCAAACTCTCGGCGTTGAAGTAGAAAGTTGGGACCCGATTCTCATTCGGTTAATATCAACAAAACTTCCTGAAATTACTTTAGCACTGTGGGAGCAATCCCATACATCTCCTCGTGAACTCCCAAAATGGTCAGAATTATCTCAATTTCTTGTAGACAGATACGAGGCGGTAGAACGTGTCACAAGCATTCGAAACTACAAAGATAGCTTTAGTCTCATGAAGCCAAAACAGTCAAATGTGCAAACATGCATGTCACAAGAAAACATAAGCTCTATGTGCAAGTTATGTAATCAAGATCATGCTCTCAGAAATTGTCAAAAATTCAGAGATTTTTCGATACAGCAGAGGGTGGATTATGTTTTCCAAAACAAGTTCTGCAATAATTGCCTAGGTGCGTCACATATCAAGGCAAATTGCAAAAGTAAACATACTTGTGTATATTGTAAAAAATTCCACCACACTTTGCTTCATTCATATGCCAAAGAAATCTCAGAACACTGAAAATTTCCAAAAACGCAATGTCTCAAGTAAAAACAGTAACTGTCCAAACGTTTCCGCCAATGCAAGCCAAAACAAATTGCAAATTGCTCGACAGGAAGTGAAAATATTTTATTGCGTACAGCTTTAATGCAAATTGAATTTCGAGGTGAACGCTTTAGTATTAGAGCCCTGATAGACCCCGGCTCGCAGCGAACTTTCTTAGCTGAAAGGATTAGAAACCGCCTTCAGCTCCCTTATAAAAAATCCCACTTTGAGATCGTTGGCATTGGTGGACAAAAGCAATCAGCTACCAAAGAAATGTGAACTAACTCTTTACGCAAAAAGAACTAACACTCGTATGCCCATTATGGCTATAGTCTTGCCAAAAGTTATAAAAAGGCTCCCATCCTGTAGCTTTGAGGTTCCCGTCTCTAAAGATCTACTAGAATTAGATCTGGCAGACCCAACGTTTAATAAATCTGCACAAATAGATTTGATTTTGGGTAATGACTATGAGCAAAACATTAGTATTGATGGCATAAAGAAAAACATTTGCGGTAGCACGTCGGCTTATAATACGATATTTGGATAGGTTTTAAGTGGGCCAATAAGATCTCAAATCATCCAATCTTTTACAGCGTCCGTTTCTGAATCACCAGATCTTCATGTTCTCTTAAAAAAGTTTTGGGAAGAGGAAGAAATACCGTCGAACCGCCCTGTCTCAATCGAAGATGAATTCTGCGAAAACTTTTACAACACAACGAGTACACGTGATGAAAATGGTAGATATGTAGTAAGACTACCATTCAAAAAAAGATCATCCCGAAAAAGTCTTCCTGAGCTCGTCACGTTTTATAGCCTTAGCTCAGTATTCCAGAATGGAAAAAACGTTATCTAAAGATCCAGAACTTCAAACCCAATACAAGGCAGTTCTAAATGAATATTTGACTCTAGACCATATGGAGGAAACTTCATCCCAAGAAATAATATCTGAAGGTAAATACTTCTCATTTTATTTACCTCATCATGCGGTGGTGCGCCCAGAACACAAAAGCACCAAAGTCAGGGTAGTATTCAATGCCTCTAGAAAAACGAAGTCGCAAATGACTCTAAATGACGTACTTTATACAGGCCGTACTCTTCAGAATGATTTAGTAACAATAATTCTTAACTGGAGGAAATATAAGTATGTATTCAGTGGCGATATTCAAAAGATGTATCGTCAAATTCTCATACACAAAGATGATAGACAATTTCACAGAATTCTTTTTCAACCTCAAGTTGATGGTCCAATTCAAGATTATCAATTAAAAACAGTAACTTTTGGTGTGAATTGTGCACCATATCTCGCAATTCGTACCCTTGCGAGTTTGAGTTCCCAAAAGCAGCACTGATTCTACGTACGCAAACATACGCAGATGACATTCTATCTAGAGGATTCTTAATTGAAGAAACTTTAGAGGCTCAAACTCAGCTCATTAAGGCATTGAAGGCAGCTGGTTTACCTTTAAAAAAAGTCACAATAATGATTCCCAACTTCTTGTCCATTTGCCAAAAGATGATCTATATGATCAAGATTTTCTCCGGTTTCAGGAATCCAGCTCTGCCAAAACCCTTGGTATTAAGTGGAATGCGATCTCAGATGCATTCACTTACAGTTTCTGCCCGGTCGAAAAATCCTCAAAAATCACAAAAAGACAAATTCTTTCTTCTGTGGCAAAACTCTTTGACCCCGCTGGATGGCTAGCACCCATAGTCATCCGAGCAAAGATACTGATGCAGCAATTATGGCTTGAAGGCTTAGAATGGGATGAAGATATTTCAAGTGAATCTCTCAACAAATGGAATGATCTCGTATCAGATTTATCTCATATAGAGATTATCTCTATTCCCCGTTGGCTTCAGTATACTCCCTCTGACGCAATTCAGATACATGGGTTTTGTGACGCTTCTAAAGCTGCATATTGTGCCACAGTTTACCTCCGCTGTAAAACTAAAACCAATGTCACTTTCACCAACTTACTGGTCGCAAAAAGTAAAGTAGCTCCTATTCAGACAATTTGTCTCCCACGTTTAGAACTTAACGGCGCAGTATTGTTGGCTAACCTTGTCAGTTATGTACAATCAGATTTGCATTTTGGCGAAACTGAAGTGTTTTTATGGACTGATTCTTCAATAGTCCTGGGTTGGCTCTCAAAAACCCCCTCAACATGGGAAACTTATGTTGCCAACAGAATTGCTCATATTCACCGGCTGGTTCCGTCGGCAAAATGAAGACATGTTCCTACCCATTATAACCCAGCAGATCTCGGAACTCGTGGATGAAAGTCACAAGAACTTTCCAATCATACTCAGTGGTGGTACGGGCCAGCATGTTTACAGAAACCCGAGTCTGAATGGCCAAAGAGAAATCCACTCAAAGTAATAGAGATTCCTAAAGAAAATCATACGTTTCATGTACATGTTCAAGAAGACGATATTTTGAGTCGATTCTCATCGTATACCAAGGCTTTACGAGTTATGGGTTATGTTTGTCGATATTTTAATAACAGTATGAGAAAAATAAGGCCAAATATTCAGACCGTTACTCAGATAGACTTAACGCTCAATGAAATTGCGCGTGTAAAAGCTAGACTTCTTTCTATTGCGCAAAAGAAATTTTATCCAGAGGACTCTCAAAACCTATTAGAGTCAAAATCTCTACACGATAAAAGTTCTTTGAAAACCTTAAATCCATTTCTGGATTCAAATTCAGTTTTGCGAGTAAATGGCAGATTGGCTCGTTCGTCATTATCGTATAGCGAAAGATACCCAATTATATTACCAGGTGACTCAAGAATTTGCCAACTTTATCTCAATCATTTGCATCAATTTCTCCTTCATGCGGAATGCAGTCAAATGTGCCGCATGGTGCAAACTGAATTTTACATAAGCAGACTGAAACTCCGCGTAAGAAAAATAATACGTCAGTGTAAAACTTGCATTATCCACAAGCAGATGCCATGCTCACAAGTAATGGCCCCTTTACCAACGGAAAGATGTAGTCTGTCGGTTCCGTTTCAAACTACAGGCAAAGATTTTGCAGGCCCTTTTGAGTTAAAAACCTCGCTCTTACGAAAACCTCCTTCTGTCAAAGGATACGCAAGTGTCTTTGTTTGTTTTAGTACGAAAGCAGTACACTTAGAGCCATGTTCAGAGCTGTCATCAGCGGCGTTTCAAGCAGCATACCCTCGTTTCGTTGGAAGGCGGGGGCTCCCCAAAAGGGTAGTTACAGACAACGGCAGAAACTTCTTAGGTGCCAGTAGGGCCTTAGAAAGCGAATTTACAACTTTTGTAAAAATCGCTGCCGAAGATATTGCTCAGAAGTACATATATCACACAAGGCTTCGAATGGAAGTTCATACCCCCATATGCTCCCCACATGGGTGGTTTATGGGAGGCCGCGGTTAAAAGCTTCAAGTTCCATTTGAAGCGAATCGCTGGAGCACAAAAATTCACTTTCGAAGAATTTTCAACTATGTTAGCTCGAATAGAAGGCATATTAAATTCCCGTCCTTATCTGCACTGTCTGAAGACCCGTCAGATTTAACGGCGCTAACCCCAGGTCACTTTTTAAGAGGGCCCCCTTTAATGGCATTCCCTGAACAAAATTATCTAAAAATGTCCCTTATTAATAGATGGGAAAAGCTCAAAGTCATTCACCATCAGTTCGCAGTTCGATGGAAAGACAACTACCTTAAATCCTTGCAGAAACGCTACAAATGGAAGGACTCAGTAGTGAACTTGCAGGTCGGAGATCTTGTAGTGGTGATGGATTATCTACAGCCACCATACGAGTGGCGGCTCGGCAGAATCGAAAAGACATACGCCAGTTCAGATAGTAGCGTTGAATACATATATTAACCCCCAAATAAATCCTGATATTGAAAGGAAGATACTCACACACCTGTTTCTATTGGTTACCCAGAAGTACCTACCTGGTTTGTATCAACGATCCTGAAAACGAAGGTAAAATATATAATCAGTCGCACTTAAGTCTTAGTTGGAAGAAAGAAGTAAATACCTTCCTTCGTTCCCCCTTAACCCCAGTAATTATAAATGCCAATCAGAGCATTCATAATTTGAATCTAACTTATAGATTAACAGATTTTCCACTGCAGAATAGATAAATCTATAGGATAGATTATTAATAATAACCCAGATTATTACACCATTTATATAGTATAAATATACGAATGCTTAAAAATATGAATGAAAGTCATTTTGTAAAGAAAACTTCTAAACCAAAACTTTTCAGTGTACAAATCAAATTGCGTATTCTTAAAAAGATAAAAACACCCGCAGCAGACATACTCTGTTGATTTAGCAAGCTATTAAATGAAATTTATGATTCTCACATATTGGTTATTTAATTAGGTGTTGCCCTTGTGTTTATTTATGGAAAAACTGCGGCTTTTTTTGTGCAGTTTTCTAACAACGAAATACAAATGTGATTTCAAGATGTTGTAAATGGCATTATATAAGCAATGTCTGTGAATTAATTACTAATACCATATTAAAGATAACATAAAGTAAATCGTTGATATTTTCACAATAAAATTTAATGTTATAAAAACCGGGGATATGGGAGGTTTTGGTAGATTTTAAGGAAAATGGTTGTAGGGAAAAACCTTTCTTTATGGCACTCCTGGTTGCAATATTCATGAGTAGTAAATGTAAATATCCGAAAAAACTTCGTAACAGTGGTAAACAAGCGCCTATCACTGATTATGCGGTGGCATTCCGCTTACGTTCAATGAATTTAAAAATTCAGAAGGATATTCATTTACGTCATTGACATCATTGGAAACTTTAATCAAAACTGTAATAAACCTTCTCTTCCCCTGAAAGACGATTAAGTATATCATTATTTATTGAAGCACAGTCTTCATTGCTAGGAGCTAAAATTACGGAATTAAGAATTGGATCCGGTAGTATATTCTCACGAAGATTACCATAGATATCAGTAATTAAATTATCAAAACAACCAATTATTTGTTGTGGCAATTCAATAACAATTACTAAGTTTATTTAGAAATTCGACAAATTCTACTTCTTCTGGTCTAGCTTTTATATTTTATGTTAAGGTAACTTTGTGAAAAGAATTAAATTCGTTCCAACTAATGATGCAATTTTCAAGTAAAGTAGATCGGGTCCCATGTGGAACAACAGGTAAAATTTGCCTGGCAATTTAAAAGCACTGTGCAATGTTTTACCACTTATTACCACTGAAGGCAAGCAAGATTCAATGCATGCATTTTATGTATAATTGCTGTTTGAATAAATGTTTTACCGCAGCCCGCATGAGCAGTTAAACAAAAAACATTAGAACCTGTATCGTGAAATTGCACTTCGCGTATAACGCTATCAATTATATTTTTTAATCTATATTTGCTCATGCATATAGCTGTTGAAAAAATTCTTGCTCTTCTAATGGATAAAACGTATCTTCGGGACGACTATCTGGTAAATAAGTTGGAATTGGTAGTGGTGAATTAAAACACATGTAATTTAATTTTGCTTAAAAAATTTTACAATATATTTTAATTTTAAGTTCACGGTATTCCCAATTGATAGCGGCGATGCTGGATTGATTACTAAAAATGTTTTTCTACTCCTAATTTAATTTAACTTCAAACAGGTTTAAATATTTCTTTTTTATGTACATAAGTACATACTTATGTATATATGGTGAGTAAGAAAGAGAATGCAAAAATATGTATTGAACTGCATGTATGCACTTACATACATATATACATACAGAAATATGTAAGTTCAATTATTGATCGCAACGAAATGTGTACATATGTAAGCATATAACAAAGCAAATTAGTAATTATATTATTAGGTAGGAGTTTAAATATCGGAATTTCATAATCTCTTTTGTTAGTGATATTTAAAACTCTGTTATTATTAAACAATTTTAGTCAATTTTGAGGAACAATATATGACTTAGTATGAAAATTCGAATTATAAAAAATATGAATGTATAAAATTATTTATACAAATAATTAGCCAAATATGCTCCCCCGGTTGAAAGGAGGCTTTCAACAATTTTGATTTGGTAAAGGTGCGATTTTTTGAACAGCTCTTCGGAATGTACCTCTTTTTGTCTTAATTTCGGCTACTCGTACTACACCATCACGACCGGCAAAAACTTCAGAAATGCGACCAAGAAGCCATTGTTGAGGAGGAATATTTTCTTCATACATTAGAACCAACTGCCCAACTTGGATGTTTTTCTGGGGAGTGGCCCATTTTTCACGTTGTTGAAGAGATGAAAGATAGTTGCGCTGCCATAATTCCCAAAATTGTTGCTTTAAAAATTTGACTCGTTGATACCTTGTTAGGTATGGCACCTTAGTGCAATCAAAACTTTCGTCTGGTGTTGCAAGCAATGATGAACCAATGAGCAAATGCGCGGGAGTTAATGCCTCACAATCATTTGTATCATTGCTTAACGGTGCAATAGGCCGCGAATTGAGTATGGCCTCTACCTCGATAGCTACTGTTTGGAGTTCTTCAAATGTTAAATGAGCTTGTGCAATGTTTTTAATCAGTAATGTTTTAGCAGATTTGACTGCTGATTCCCAAAACCCACCAAAGTGCTGGGCACGTGGGGGAATGAAGCAGAACTCGAATCCAGTTTTGTTACTATAGTTGAGTACATCAGAAGTTGTAGCTTTATTAACAAGCTGCTGCAAATGTGTATTTGCGCCAACAAAATTTGTTGCGTTGTCGCAATAAATACGCTATGGTACACCTCTTCTGCCGACGAAACGTTTTAGGCATAACAAAAAAATATTTGACGATAGATCTGACACCAACTCGATGTGAACAGCCTTAGATGAAAAACATACGAAGACTGCCAGATACGTTTTATACGGCTGCTTACCTCTGATGCGATACGAAGTAAAAAATGGTCCACAGAAGTCAACGCCACTTACTAAAAATGGCCTTTGTGCTCGAAATCGGTCTGCAGGCAAGTTACCCATTATTTGTTGCGCAAGCCGGGGCTTGTAATGAAAACAATGTACGCATTGGCGTACTATTTGCCAAGCCAACTGTCTAGTGTTGACGACCCAAATTTTTTGCCGAAGAATACCCATAAGTGCCTTCGGACCAGCATGCAAGTGAGTTCTATGAAGATATTCTACATACAGGCAAGTAAAGCGATGGTCTTTAGGTAAAAGTGCTGGGAATTTGGCATCTATTGGTATAGGTGCGTTCAACAGTCGACCTCCAACTCGTAGAATTTCGAGATTATGTTTACCAAATTGTTTTTCTTCCAAAAACGGCGATAGACCTTTAATGTGAGTGCTAATTGATGTGTTACCCTTTAAACAGGCGATTTCCTTTTCAAACGTGTGAGATTGTATGACTGAAACTATTTTCCAAAAAGCTATTTCTGATTCGCGATTAGATATAGTTTTAACATCGGCTAATTTTAAATTTTTATTCACTGGAACTCCATTAAACATTCTATATATATACGCCAATGTATGTAAAACTCGTTGAAATGATGAGCAATGTTCGATTATATTTAAAATGATATTATCATCAGTGAAAACTTTGGTACATTGGAGGGTTAGTGCCCTGCGTAATTCAACTTTAGTGTTTCCATCTTTGCAGTTTAGATTCGATGGAGTATCTGGCCACATCCGTTTCTCTTCAATGAGGAATTCTGGTCCAGAAAACCAAATGGTGGTAGGCAATTTCAAAGCGCTGGAGCCACGTGAAACAATATCTGCAGGATTTTGTTTTGTAGAAATGTATCGCCAATTTATGTATTTGCTGAGCTCTTGCAACTCTGATAACCTATTAGCTACAAAGCAAGTGAACGATGATGATGGCATTTTCAACCAACTCAAAACAATGGTTGAATCAGTCCAAAAATATATATCTTTAGTGTACTTCTCCAACTTAGGGTGAATTTTATTCCATGCTCGGGCCAACAACAGCGCAGCACAAAGTTCTAATCTCGGGATAGATTGGACTTTACTGGGGGCAACTTTGGATTTTGCAATCAATAAATTAACATTTGTTTTATTGCCATCTATTGAGCGAACATATATGGAACAACCGTAAGCCCGCTGTGAAGCATCTGCAATAGCTTTGCACAGATGTAAAAACGTAACGTGGTATTTCAATGTTGTTTATATGTGATAAATCATTTTCAATTTCGTACCATAGTGCAGCCAGTTCAGTTGGCAGACACTCATCCCAATTTAAATTCTCTTTCCATATTTCTTGAATCAAGATTTTGCAACGAACGATGATTGGACTAAGCAATCCTAAGACATCAAAAATTTTTGCCACAGTCGAAAGTATTGAGCGCTTTGTAGGTGTTTGTACTTTTGGTAAATTAAATTTAAAATAAAATTTGTCAATATTGGGCTTCCACGACATGCCTAACGCTTTAGTGCATGGTTCATCTGCGATATGAATTGGAACTTCTTCGATTGCTTCCGATAAAAGGTCAGCATGATTTGAGTTCCACTTTGCCAATGTAAGACCAGCATGACTCAAAATGTCAATTAATTGAGATTTTTTATCTTGCAATTCTATTATAGTTTCTGCGCCAGTAAGACAGTCATCAACGTAAAAATTTTCTTGAATTACCTTTGCGCCCTCTGGATGCGATTCTGTGCACAATTCCGCAAGATAATTGAGGCATCGAATGGCGAGAAATGGTGCTGCTGACATGCCGTATGTTATTGTATTTAGCTCAAATGTTTGAAGTTTTTTGTTTATGTCATCACGCCAAAGAATTAATTGAAAACAACGATTTTTATATCTATAAGAAACTGCCTATACATTTTTGATATGTCTGCAGTAAGTGCATATTTATTTAATCGAAACGCTAGCAATGTTAAAATAAGTTCTTGCTGTATTCTAGGCCCAATGAATACAATTTGATTTAATGAAATGCCATTTGAAGTCGAAGCGGACGCATCAAACACCACCCTTAATTTGGTACTTGTGCTCTCAGGGCGTAACACGCAGTGATGCGGTATATAATAATGGGGCTTACTTTGATCGACATTGTCTTTCGGTGACATATGATTGAGCTCGAGGTATTCTTTGATGAATTCTGAATAACCAATTTTTAGTTCAGGATCACGAAGCAATCTACGTTCAAGAGAGAAAAATCGTTTTTTGGCAGTTTCATATGAATCACCCAATGTTTCTGGAGAAAATTTGAAATCTAATGTTAAGTTAGATGACTTGATGCTAAATTCTTCAAGTTGCCAAAAACGTTGTAAAATTGAGTCCAAACTAGGCTCTGACTTTATAGTCACGTTACAAGTAAAAGTATTTGAAGAATTTGTAATACTTTGGATGTCTAGATTTTCACCAACAATCCAACCAAATGTTGTATTCACTAATAGTGGCAAGCTTGGATCTTAAGAAATGATGATGTTCAGAGCCAATTAATAGGTCAACTCGTTGATATTTGTAAAAATACGGATCTGCTAGTTCCACATGTGTTGGAATATTCCAGGTCTTACAGTTTATTGGTGTACGAGGTTGATTATAAGCGATAGAATTGGTTACAAAAAATGTTGCAGTACGTTCAAATAACTTAGTTCGTGATTTAATTGTGGCCTTTACAAAACGTGTGATATTAGTTTTTATATCAGATATGCCGGAAACTTGCTGGTTTGTATATTCAGATTTAAGCTTTAAAAATTTTACTGTTTCTGTAGTAATAAAATTTAATTCTGAACAGGAGTCTAGCAATGCACGAACTGGTTGCCAACTATTTCTACAATCTTTGATGAATATTAGCGCTGTAGGTAACAGTGCACCAGTACCAGCGCGAGAAATTAATGAACATGCTTCGTTGCTGCATGACGGCTGAAGATTAGCAGTAACGGCATTATGTTGAAGTTGCAACGAATTGTTCTCAAAATGCAACACACTATGATGTGGTTTTTGGCATATTCGACAACGAGTTTTTGAAGTGCATTTTGATACATTCTGCCCTTTTCCCAAGCAGTTGATACACAACAATGATGATTTTACGAATTCAAACCGTTTTTGCGTTGCAAGCGATAAAAACTTTTCGCATTTATAAATGTCGTGTCCAGTGCAGCGACAATATGGACATTCTGATTTTGCATGTAAAAAGGTTGACTTACTACGATTTCGATTTTGGGTAAAAACGTCTTGATGTTTACTTGAAGAGAGCGGCTTGGCCTTTGTTTCTAAGAATTGTCATCTTCGACTTATAACTTGGTAGCAATCTTCCCACGTAGGAAATTCATCAAATTTTAGACTTTCATCGTATTTGGATTTTGTTTCAGAGTCCACTTTCATCATTACTAACTGTATGAATATTGCATTTAAAATATCTGTTTCTGTACCTAAAGAAGTTAATGATCCGCGAAACGCAGAAACTGTGTCTACAATGTTTCGAAGGCCAACAGCATCGGGCTTTGTTAGAGGCGTTATATTAAACAATGATGAAATATGTTCATTTAGAATCAGAACTTTATTATCAAATCTTTCTTTTAGGCGATCCAGTGCCTTGTTGTAATTAGTTTCAGTGAGTTGAACGCCTCTACCACAGCTAATGCAGGACCACACAAGCAGCTTAGCAAATAGTTGAACTTATCAATTGTAGGAATAGACTCATTGTGTACAATGTTTTTGAAACTATCAATAAATCTTTTGTACTCGCTGTATTTACCGTCGAATTTAGGCAATTTCAAGTTTGGCAATCGACTTGCTGCTTGTTGAGAAATTGTCTGGTTAAGATTTGCTTCGGGCTCATTGGTTTTCCGAAATCTCTTTAACAAATTTGATATTTTTATTTTTGCCGACACATATTGGTCTTCAATCTCACTTCTGGCTTGGTCGGTGGCATCTTGAAGCTCGATTTGGCTTTGGATGTGGCATATTTGTTTAAAATATGATTCCAATATATCTAAACGACATTCTAAGATTGTCTGATCGCATGTTTTCTCGTCTTTTTCGACTTTAGTTTTAATTGACGTGATGCTTCTTTTTAAAGCACTTCGTTGCTGTTTCAAGGCTGTTAATTCGACCGTTACGTTGGCAGCGTTTGGATCAGAGGTAGCAGGCCGTGGTGTACCGGCTTATTCCATCATCGTAGTTTATCTAGGCTAATAAAAATTGATTTTAGTAAACGAACTCTAAAGTGTTAAGAGTTAGCTTGGAGTCAACTTATAAATTGGTGTAAATTCGCAGCAATATGTTGTACCAAATGAACAGCAAAGCGACAATAATCATTCAGCACAGCAAGGCAGCGATGATGAAAGATATCTTTAAATTATGATCTTGACCTTCAATGTAGAGAAGGTCACAGTCGAACTACAAATTTATGTAGTATCAATACAGCAACGATACTGGCTTTAGCAACGATACTGGCTTTAGCAACGATAATGGTGCAATTGTATGATGTTAATGATGAGAAGCAACAATTGAAGTAATGGAGAACTGCGGCGTTGTGGTGCGAAGCGAAATTATTATGATGATTGTTAGTGCCAACCCTATATGATGAAATGACATAAGCTGCAACAACTAAAAATACAGGGCAGTGACGAGGTTTGAAATGGAGTTGAACTGGAGCAGTAAAATAGTCCAACGATGCAAAATTAGCGAAATGTCAGCAACAACGATAAATTGATATTGCACCCAATACGTGCAATTGTTTTTCCTCAACAAAAACGACAGGTAATTGTTTTGAATCAAAATGCTAAACCGCAAAATTCAACGGCAATTATGATAAGTTGTATTAAATTTGTAGTGTCAAATATTGGACTGCACAACGAAATATTAAACTGATATTTGCTTCCAACTGCGCCAACGAAGGTCACAAACTGTCCTGCCCACAAATTTATTTGCGTAAGACGAGATTCGTATAATTTCCGTTTGTGCAACAATGACGTCCAGCATCAACCGCTATTACACCAACAAATGCACTTGTTTTTTGTTAGAAAATATTTAAAAAATTTACATATGTACCGTACGCAAACCAATTAAATGCACCAAAGAAGTTTTGTATTATTATGAACTTTAAATTTTCTTTTTTAGCAAAATTTCTTTTTATTAATTAAAAAGCTTTAAAGTTTATTGCCACCAATTTATTATGAATATTTTACAGAGTCCTGTCACGGTCGCCAAATTTGTGTACATATGTAAGCATATAACAAAGCAAATTAGTAATTATATTATTAGGTAAGAGTTTAAATATCGGAATTTCATAATCTCTTTTGTTAGTGATATTTAAAACTCTGTTATTATTAAACAATTTTAGTCAATTTTGAGGAACAATATATGACATGAAAATTCGAATTATAAAAAATATGAATGTATAAAATTATTTATACAAATAATTAGCCAAATGACCAAACAGGTAGGCCTAATGATGCGCAACTTAAATTGTGAACATTTAAAATGCCTTCAATTTCTAAGAGCGTTCGATTATATGCAACACTCAAATTAAAATTTCTTGCAATATCTTCACTTAAATATGTTTTAAACTCATTCCATAGTGCCAATGCATTAGTTGGCAAATTAAGTGCACATATTGTCGTAAATAATTCCCTCATTTGTTTTGGTAACTGAAACTCTTTAGCTTCATCCAAACTCTTTCCATTCGTTATCATCAGAAGCAATACCACGCGCATGGCACGCTTCGACAAATGTGCTATATAGAACATTGTTATATGTTTTTAGATCTTCAAAAGACTTCGGACCATGAATATGCAATAATAGAATTCTTAAATGAAAAAGTTCGATGTCTTTGGGTGAAACGACGTACATACGTGATACTATTTTATTGCCACCACGCAATCTTTTTTTCCCATTTTTTATCCTTATGAAGCCAAACATAATGCACAGAAATTTTAGTATAAAGAAATTGATGAGCTTCGGTATCGACTCTATTTAATTCAAAGAATGCTAATAACTTAGTATTTGTCCTTCTATTAATGGCAGTTTGTTCTTGACCTGTTCTAAATATCACAGTTTGCTTATTTGGTAAATGTATATCTAAGCGGATTATGAAAGACTGAGACTGAAAGCGGAGACTGAAAATGCATTTCATACTCAAATATACGCCAAGCTGCTTCTGTGGAGCCTACATAGCGTCCATTTACATAATTTTTCACTTCATCAACTGAAACATTTTCATTTATTTCATTAGCGTCATTCATTTCAATGCTTCCACTATCATAGCCTTTATACACATATTTATATATGTACTTGACGCTTCTAACAGTTGTGCAAACTTCTACGTTAATATGGCAATCAAATTTTGCGAGGAGATATGGATTGTAAGGAACAACATATATGTTATCGAGAGTTTTACCTCTAACATCGACTGTTCTGTTATTGTCTCGTCTCCTATAAACTGGGTTCTTGTTCTTTCGCAAAAAGTTTTTAGGAAAATGCTTTGAACACTTCACATCTCTCATGCAAACAGCACTTGTATTTAATGCCCCACATGGCCCATGCATCATGTGGCATTGTACATATGAATACAACTTTGGATGCGTTTCATAATTAGGTATTTCACAGCACACAATATTATCGATATCTTCGATGGAAACAATTTTGTCATTTTATGATAAAGTAATTAAAACGTGTGCATGCGGTAAGCCTCGCTTTTGAAATTCTATTGTGTAAACCACTGCATCAACTTTTCCAAAAATTTCATTACTTACTATGCTTTTCATTAACTCTATAGTGTATCTTATAAACTCATAATGCTTGTACTATGCATACAACAAAACAATTAATAAAGTTGTGTGCATGGTGCAATGTTGAATTGCTTATTAATAACTATTTGAGTGACACATTTCTATTTGAGTGCGATTCTAAATACAAAGTACAATGATTGGTCAAATAGAAATGTGAATATAATACTTCATGGTATTGAAAGAGAAAGAAGAAATAATTGTATGTTATAATAAGTTAGAAAGGTTAAGATTAATTTTCAAAACTAGTATATAAGCATAAACAAATTGTAATAAAATCAGACTTTAATTTAAAACATAAAATGGCTACATCAGCCTTGTCTTATTTTGCAGTTTCAAGAATCTTTTTGCAGTTCTTTCGAACGCCTAACTCTTAAGCTGGTATCCCTAACAGATGTATAAAATAAACAATAGGGAACTATAGGGAAACAGAAGAAACACCCACTAACACAAAAACTTACCCCACAACTCTTTTAATTTAGCTTTGAATACTCGTACAATTATATCAGGTCTAAAATTTGAAGCATCATTTCTATGAATGCTATTTATTATTTCTGGCCAATTAGGGTTACAGGTCATTGTAACAAACAAACTTGGTTTCCCAAAAAGCTGAACTATTGACATAGCATCCAAATAATTTTGGTACATATTACGTGGAGAACCAATAAATGAAGATGGTAATACAATGCGACGTCCAATATTAGACACATCATCATTTTTGTATTTGGATTTGTATTTAAATAATCGGTAAGGTTGTTGTATAATTAACATCTTAAATTTGCTTGATTTTGTTTAATGAAGTGCAAGCGTGAACCTTCAATTCGCACATAAATATCAATAATCCACTGCAAAAACAATTTCTGGATATGGTGAAGGAAGCTGAATTCATCTCTAATAGCGAGTCGATAAGCAGCATATTGCAACATTGTCACTCGATTTCTGGGAACGGTAGCATTAGACGTGCTTGCTATGTTGTGATTTATATTTGGATGCCATCCTGTATCTCTGTACGGGAACAAAAGTGGATAAGCCAATGGATCTAAAGAACTATCTAAAACAGATAAGTTATTAACTTTTATCACCATGCACACTTCTTTATAAGCATTGACGTCTCTAGAGCAATATTCATGCATCGTCCTAAAAGAACGCACAAATGAATTAACGCGATCTAATTCAATTGCAATTTCCCTCATCAAGTGATTATCGCATCGTAAATTTGAGGCTTCGCGTAATCTGATTTTTTTTTTAATGCATTTATTATTATTTATTGAATCTTCAATTTGAAATTGAACTAACAATTAGTAATCAAATCTTAAATCTAAAAACGTTGATTATATGTCTAGCCAATGCCAGACAAAATATTGGTTTCAGCGGTTGATTTGTTGTTTTACGTCTCTCGTGTATGGCCGAGAGTAAGAGTATCCCTTTTTCTCAGCCGAGTGTGGCCTCTAAAGTGAATGATGTTGCGGGCTAGTGGATTTGGATGCAACTCGAGTTTCCTTATATATGTTGTAACATGTTTTGAAAACACCGTATTTACCATAGGTACATCTAGATCTTTATGTAGACGTTGCTTTCTTATATACCAGGGGGCTGCTGTTATTGTTCGGAGGATTTTATTTTGTCGCCTTTGTATTTTTTCCACATTTGATGCCGAGGCAGTGCTCCATAATTGGATGCCATAAACCCATATTGGTTTAAGAATCGAGTTGTACAACAGAAGTTTACAATCTAGGCTTAGTGTAGTTTCTACCAATAAGCCAGTTCATTTGAGCCGCTTTTAATTTCATTTGGGTCAGCTTTGCGTTTATGTGGGATTTCCATGTTAGACGACGATCAAGATGAACACCGAGGTATTTTACTTCAGACTGTTGCGGTATAATCTGGCCATTTATTTGTATAGGCGGGCATGTTTCCCTACGCAATGTAAACGTAACATGCACACATTTTTGTTCGTTAACATTTATCCGCCATTGCTTGAGCCATTTTTCTAGCTCGGGTATACTCTTGTAATTTGCGGGAAGCTTCTGGACAGTTTTCGTGAACGCTTAGGAAAGCTGTATCATCAGCAAATGTTGATATGTGAATGTTATTGCTTAACGGTAAGTCAGAGGCGTATATTAGGTATAATACAGGGCCGAAGATGCTGCCTTGGGGAACTCCGGCTTCTATCGGCTGCGGACGGCTTAAGAAGTTACCTTCCTTAACTACAAATGTTCGTTTTTTAAATAGCTTATTAAAAGCCTAACGGTGTTTGCGGGTAGATTTTGCTTTAATTTGTGTATTAGACCTTCGTGCCATACTTTATCAAAAGCTTGTGAAACATCAATGAAGAGCGCAGAACAGTATTTCTTTTCTTCGAAAGTTTTCCTAACTTCATTCACAAGTCTGTGTGATTGTTCGATCGTGCTATGTTGTCTTCGAAAACCGAACTGCTGATCCGGAATGCATCCACTGTTATTTAATATTGGGTTCAGCTTGCTCATAAGTAGCTTTTCGAATAGTTTTGACATGTTGGGTAATAAGCTTATAGGCCGATAAGATTCAACCTTCGTATGATCTTTGCCGGGCTTTGGTATCATAGTAATCAGCGAAACCTTCCATTCTGTAGGATAGTATTCCATGCGTAAAATACCATTAAAAGTGAATAGAATTATTCTTTTTGCAATATATGGTAGTTATAGAAGCATTTTGTTGCTTATTTTGTCAACACCTGGTGCTTTTTTTGAATTATGCCAGCAATACCCTGTTCAATCTCCATAATATTGAATCCCAGGGGAACCTCTGGTACAGCGGCAACTGGTGGCATTTCAACAATATCTACAGATACGTTTGGCGTAAATACATTTTGCAAGTGATTAACAAACAGAGTACATTTTTCTTCGTCAGTTCTTGCCCAGTCTCCGTTCGAACATCGTAGTGGAGGTTTACACATCACCGGTCTTTTAAGCCCTCTGGCTGCACGCCATAGCGAATAATCAGATTGTGGTGTTGCGTCGAGTTCATGCAGGAATTTTTGCAAGGAAGCAGTTTTTTGATTATCTAGTTGAATTTTAAGTTGTTTGCTACGTTCCTTCAGCCTAAGTTTTAACTCAGGTGATCTGTTACGTTGCCATTCTCTGCGAACTCTTCGTTTTTCCGATAAAAGGCTTTCTACATCTACAGAATAGATTTTATTATATCTCACCTGAACATTTGTAGAAGTAGCATTTAGAACAGCTTGCTTAAGGTTTGTCTCAAACATTCTTATAGAGGCGTCTATGTCAGCAGGCGTTTTCAATGGCATATTTTCGCTGCTTAAATATTTTTTGTATTTTAACCAATCAATACTTGTGGCTGTCGACGTTAAATCACGAGTGCGTGATGATGTTTTATGTGAGTATATTGTGACAATAGTTGGTGAGTGGTCTGAGGATAAATCTAAAGATGCTTCAACATGAATCATTTCGATGGGCACTCCTTTTACCACTCCAAAGTCAATAACATCAGGTATTTTTCGACTGTCAGTTGGCCAGTATGTTGGCTGTCCACTTGAAACTACATTCAAACCCATTTTAGAAATTGTGTCAAACAAAACACCGAAAGGGTGTGATAAGGCGAGACCCTCAGAACGTATGCTTAGCGTTGTAGTCGCCAGCCGCCAGAAAACGTGGGCCTAATGTTTTATAAAACGTACTATATTGGCTTTCTGTGATTGGAAACCTGGGAGGAGAATAAACTGATGAAATCACCAACTTTTGATGGAAATTTTCAACGCAGATATTTGTTGCTTGAAGATATTGTTCACACACATCATTTAAAATGTAGTGTTTTAGTCGCGATCTAATTAGTATTGCCGACCCCCCACAAGCTCTACCACGGGGGTCTTTGGTGTCGTATAAAGTATATCCGTGGACCTTAAAGCAGCTTCTAGGAGGAAGATGAGTCTCAGCGATAAGCATGATGTCAATCTCTTTATCCATCATGAAATATTCAAGTTCATTTTTATGTTGGCGGATGTCGTTTGCGTTCCAGAAACAAATTTTTAAGTTCATGGTTTGTTTAACACAGCCTGCAATAATGTAGACTGCATTTTCAACATTTCCTGCATCATGCAGTTTATGTTGGTTGCAAAAAAATTTACTGTTTGTACTAAAGTTTCTATCGAAGCTTCAATTCGATTAAAGTCAAAGCCGGTATTTTCACTTCTAGGTTTTTGTAGTGTAGTCTGATTTGACTTTAAAATGTTAGCGTATGAGATCTGGCTGGTAGGTGCTTTTTGTGTCACAATCTGTTTGGCCTTTACAACGTTCGCGTATGAAGCCTGGCTGGTAGAGGGTTGGGCTAGGTGGGGATAATTGGTGCTGGATTGCACAGTAGGCTGGACGTAAGTAGAATTTCTTTTATTGGTCATAGACCGCTTCACATTCGCGTAGACAGGGCAGCCTCTATAGTTGGCAGTGTGGTTTCCACTGCAGTTGATACATTTTTTAACTCGTGAGTCTTCTTTTGCTTTGTCACAATTGGCGGCATTGTGTAGTTCACCACACACAACGCACACGGTATGCAGCTTGCAATATGTCTTGGTGTGACCATATTCTTGGCAATTTAGGCATTGGATTGGTCCAGCTCTTTTATGTGGCTCCTCCACAGTAACTCTTCGGTGTAACAAATATTTAAGGTTATAAATTGGGTGTGTTTCGTTCTTTTTTAATCTTATGTCACCAGGCTGTAGTTCCACTCTAAACATAGGCTGTGGAACTCTTGCTCTATTTGTAACATTTGTTACAATTTTTACCTTGAAACCACTAATTTCAAGACCAGACTTTACTTCTTCTGGATCTACGCAGGAATCGACACCTTTTACAACGACAATGAGACCTTTAGCACTTTTCAACTGGTACGTATAGAAATTTTTCTTTTGAGCTTCAAACTCTGTAACTATTTTTCGGTAATTATATTCCTGGATTACCTGTATTTTTGTCTCGTGAACTGTTCCGCGCTTGATTGGAGTTACATAAAACTCGTTTTCTCCAATTAACGAGATAAGACTCTGCACTAGAAAATTTGAATTTTTTCTCTCAAATAAATCGGTGGTGGTCTATTTGATCTTGTTACAATTGTTTGTTCATCTGGTTCTTCGCTTAAAAACGCGAAACGATTTTCACAGTTTTTCGTCTTGTATTTTCCATCTCTGGGAATTTTCGACATAGACGTTATTTTGGCAGATTTTGGGCTTCTTCCCCGTTTTAGCACGGTTACGTATCTGTCCATACCCGTTTGAACTTTCTTGGCACTATTATCTTTCTCATCTGCAGTGGTGTTTGTCACGTCAATTTCGTTGGTCACTTTATCATCACTTATTATTTGTCTGTTTGTTTGCATAGCTAAATTCACCAGCTTACTAAAGGGTGCTATTGTTGTTGTTTCATCAATATTTAACATTGAAGGTGAACACGATCGCACACGAGAGACTGTATTTTCTGTTATATTCAAGTTTGCATTTAATTTATTGTTTTTGTTGTCGTCTTCAGCAACAAAGGTAAAGTAAGCATTTCTACTTTTTGTATTTTTATTGTTGTTGCTACTACAGGAACTCATTTAGAGTTCTTATTTTCTCACTCTTATTGTATTTATGTGTGTATGTTTGTATATACACAAAACATAACAACGATTAAAAACAAGTAAACTAACTGTAAGACTTGTTGCTTTGCTTTTGTATATATTTTGAAAATTTTAATTTTTTATTTTGTTATTTTTCAATTGCGAACCAAATAAAACATGCGTCCGTACACTACAAAAGTTGAACGAAAATCTGAAATTAACTGCGGTTTCGACATCGTAAAAGTACAGTTGCGCATAGCACGGAGTCCTTCCGCGTGCGGGTGTCATTGCACCGGCTCGGTGGTAAAACACATCATTAATTTTAAAATGGTAAACACCCTGCATGCAGTTTTGATCAATTTTAGCTTCAGAGCTGACCATTGCAAATGCTGAATTGTATGCTCGAACATTTTCAAAAAAAATTCTTGGATCTGTGCTTTTCAGATGGATTATTTGAATTTAATGCATTAAATAAAATATTGAAAAAATTATTTTGGCTCAATGGCATCAGAGACACTTTACCTTTATGACAACATGAACTGAAAGAATTAACATTATTTTGGGTAATTTCTGATGCGAAATGCTTAGCGTAACAATCATTACAAATAAGATTCATTGCTCCACAATCAAAGCTAATAAAATTTCACGGAACAGTTATTAAAGCACATTTGAAATTATCCGTCAAAATGTCCAAGTTATTGTCAGGGGGTTTACTCTCTATTGCGATGCGAAAGCGATTTCAGTGTAAAATTAGTTTTATTTTGTTCCAATTTTCTTTCGCATCGCAATAGAGAGTAACCCCCCTGTATTCTCCAAAACGTGATCGCTATTAGTAGGCATATTATTGTCATTATTAATTACAACGTTATTATTGTGTCTTCTTCGCAAAAGATAATAATTCCTGTTTTGTACTCTCTCGGCTCTACCTGTTAGTGAACGACATCGAAGCATTTTGGAACAATTTCAATGTATATGGCTGAACAATTTTTTTTGTTTAAATGAATGGTCAATGTAAGTCAATTTAACATAGAGCACGCAGATCAAAACGGAACGAAAATAAAACGCACAGAGAAAAAATTACTACCGAACAGGTGGGAACAGTGGAGAAGAGAATGAAAATAATTAAAGTTTGATGAATTTTAAACACAATTTAAAAACTATATACAAATATATGTATAGAGTTCAGGTTAAACCACTCTCTTAAATCACTTTCTTAACTACTAAAAACAAATTTAAATCGTTTTTAATGTTTCTATTCACCGTGCCACACAGCCGAAGCTACACTCGATGTTTTGCGCCCTGTTATCAGCCGCAGAGCTGATGTCGTTTGGCCACCTCGAAGCTGCGATTTGACACCGTTGGACTATTATTTGTGGGGTGCCGTCAAAGATAAGTGTTACGCCGACAAGCCAGAGACAATTGACGCTTTAAAGGACAATATTCGTGAAGCCATTGGTGAAATACACCTGCACATAATCGATAATTTGCTTAAAAATTGGACCGATCGTGTATGCTACTGCATGGCCAGCCGAGGCAACCATTTGAATGAAATTATATTTCATTATTAACCGGAAGGATTGTACTTTCAAATAAAAAAAAGAAATTTGAGAAAATATTCAGTAGTTTTTTTTTTTTTAATTATCTGGCGGACCCTTTAATACAGAAGCTTTTTATATAGCGATACCAAGAGCTTGTGATCAGTCTCAACTACCACTTTAGAGCCATATTCATAATGATGGAACTTAGTGTAGTGTATGTGCACTTATGTACATCACTGTAATAATATGTGTATGTCTGTACACTTATGACCAACACTATATGTAACATAAAACTTAAAAGTAAAACTGTTAATGTTTGAAATTGCAATGTTTAAGAATTGAAATTCAACAAATAATTCTATCGGGAGAATTTTGTTTATGTGAAATAATTTTTTGTAGCTAGAATATCATTTGGATATTCAGCAATATTGTATTGAATACTGACTATTAAAATATTTTACTATATAAGCCTCTATTTTTGTTCAATAAAGACAGAATTAATCTAAGAGCAAAACTGAACACTTGTTTTAATTTTGGTTCTCAAAAAGGGTATTTTAATGCTCGGCTAATGCGGCAGAAGTGCTTAGAAATACTTAACCTTTTTTTATTTGACACTTTCATTTTTCCTAATACAACAAAATTGCAAAAAACTCCTTTTCGAGTTGTGCATACTTAACATGGCATTCAGTAAGAACGGCTGAGGCGCACGCAAGAAGCTGTTTATCGTGGGAAATTGTCGCACCTACTGCGAATTTGGAGGCATCTACAGATAAGACTAATTGTCTATTTTTATCAAAATATGTAAGTACAGGGGCCTTAGTTATTTCTCACTTCAAATTTTCGAACTCTTCTTGCTGAGCAGACTCCGAGTGCCACGGTACATTCTGTTTTAGTAAATTCAGTTCTTTTCATCCCCAATTTCGACTTTGATTTTTTAAATTTCAGTCTGACACTCCTAGCTCTATCGAGTACTTTAAATACAATTTTATTATGCTCTTTCAAAGTAGACGCATGGATTAGAAAATCGTGCAAGTAGATAATCAAAACTTTAATGTCTCCAAATAATTTTATCATTTCTCCATGAAAAATTTCTGCTGCCGCATTTATACCAACAAGTCATCTTCGCCTTACAATCCCCTATACGAGAGAATGGAAAAAGAGGGCGAATAACTTCATTAAGATTCCTAGGATATAAGCACAATCGTAATTTTCCATTGGGTTTCTTTACCAATACTATCGAACTTACCAACTCTGTTGGTTGGTTGGTTGAATCTTTAAGTCGTCATGCAAACAAATTGGGATTCTCCATGGGGGATCAACAACAACCTGTCTAATATTCTCCTTCAACTTCAAATCACACGTATTCTTCAACAGACCCAACCCAGAAAACACATCCGTATATTCATCAAAAACTTTATTCACTCCTATAGAACCAATCTTACAAATAAGACCCATTTTCTCAGCTGTAGCCAAACCAATTATGTTCCTACACATATCAAGAATATAAAATTTAGACGTATGAGACTTATCTCTATATTTAAATTCAATGTCAACAACACCTACTAGAGGTAATACTTCACAAATGTCGAAAGTCTTTTGCTAGAGTTCGTAATAAAGTTGTTTATCTTAAGAAAATTAGCAGTACTTAATGATAAAATTTTCGCCTGTGCTCCGGTATCAATCTGGAATGAGACCTTCTTATTCATTATAGACACATCCAATATATATTCAGATGCTGCTTTAGATGCTCTAACTTTGTTCACGGATTGTTGCACTATTCCTACAAATAACTGCTCATCTTTATCGTCATTGTCAATCACAGCTTTAACATATTTCTTGTTGTTGGTACATAAATGACAAACCATGCCAAAGGCAGGACATTTTTCTTCATATGTAGTGCAAAATCTATTGCACGCGTAGCTTTGTGGACTAGCTGCTCCTATTCCAAATTTATTTAACGCCGCCACTGCACATATCGGTTCTCCCGAAAATTCTTCCTTCAGCTGCGAAGCATTTTCCTTAACAAAGTGCATAATTTTAACAATTTCCATAGCTTTGAACAACTTAATTTTACCTTCACCACCACTTCACGTTCTTTAATATAAGAGTTCTGTGTAGTCAGACCACATACGAAAATGTCTTTCATTAAATCTCTTAGATTCTCAAATTTGCAGTTAAGAATCAAGTTTACATACTTTCCTGTGGCTTTTGCTTGCGTGTGAATAACTTGTGTCTTTCTATTGCTATGTTGCATAAAATACTCATCAAATTTTCAATCAAATCTGCATACTTCACGTTGTCTATATCCAACTCAAAGGAGTTAAAAATAAAGCCACTTTCTTGTGTTTAATTGAGTTTCTAAATTAGATGCCCTCATGAAAATTTGAAACTGATTCTTCCACGATTTCTGTGTGGCTGTATGTTATTGGCAATGTTTTGCGAATTCTCTGGTATTTGCAAACTTTGCCCTGGAGATTTATCAGTTTCTATTTTCAACATATCTAATAATCACATTTCCGTATTTTTGTACTTTTTTTATACCCTTCACCACAAAATTTGGAAAGCGTATATATAGGTTTGTCATTCCGTAAGTAATTTCTTCATTATTCATTTAAGACCCCATAAAGTATATATATTCTGGATCCTTATAGATACAGAAGTCGAATGAGCAATGTCCGTCTGTACGTCTGCTACATTTTGGTGTAGTTAGAATTAAGGCCAAAACACAACATAGAGAAATAAATTTTATACCATTCTCTTAGAATTTTTCATAAATTTCTTCGGTTTGGAAATAACAAAACTCGGTCCAATAATTAATGAGCTACAGCCAAAAGACTTTTTTTGTTACATTTCCTATCCTGTTGTTTTTTTATGGCCCCAACTGTCCTACGGTCAATTTTATGAAGCAGATCTCTTGTATGGAGTTCTACGAAGGTTTAGACTGAAAATAATTGAAGTCGGTCCATTAACGACTAAAATATGAGCAAAAAAAATCGCATTCGAAATAATTTTACTTTTAAATTTTTTTTGAAAAAGTTGCGTGGGGATTCAATCACACAACCTCTTGGGTGGTAGTCAACGACTGCTTCTTTTACACCACAGAGCATTTGTATTTTTCATAGTAGTTTACGCGTTTAAGAACATAATATATCTTATTTATTATAAAATACTAAAATTTCAAATTCTTGATGGAAATTGGTGTGGTTGTTGCAAATTGGCCCGTTTTTGTCACACATGCATACATCAATACTGAAATGCGTTCTTGGGCACATGTACACATTGTGTGTATACATGTGTATATTTAAACAATCAAAAGCAATGATTTGTTGTTTTGTTTTTGTTTGTTTCTTTAAACTTATTTTTGTACGTTTATTAGTATAATATGCATGCATATTACAGTATTTTTTATAGTTTACATTTTCTTTTCGTATATAAATAACCATAATTATTTTTTATATTATTTATATTAAAGAAATGTAATGGATCGTCAAGACACTATGTACGAGTAAATATACTAAATCAATGAAATTGAATTTTCGTTTTGTTTTGAAAATGTATTAATATTTCATTTTTTATGACTATTTGTGATTTCAGAAGAAAGGCAAAATTGATGCTTATATTGTTTTATACTTGTGCAATTTTAATTATTTTCAATATTCAGGTGCAGAGTGTACCTGCAGTATATCAGAACCCGGGATTATTATTTGTTTGTACAATTTGATAAAAAATCTTTTGACAATTAAAATGTTGTTTGGATACTTAGTAACGCATAACAAAGCAGAAAAATCTCTTCCCGGCTAGAATTTGATAAGAAATGTTTCTTTCATTCTGTAACATCAGTGAGTTAATCTTCAAAAGCACTTCAATTAATTGCCATTTTTCTATAAAATAAAAACAAAGTTTGATGTAAGAATTTAATTTGATATCAAGCTTCAAAATGTAATTAACAAAGAAACTAAAAAACTAAAAACCCCGCGAAAATAGCGCATATTCTAAAAATTGCAACTGCAATATTGGAAATTATTTCCAAAATTTATTTAAAAAAAAAATTAAAAAATATCATTTCCATTGTGAAAATTACACTTTTATTAAAAACTATTTTGTATTTGGAATAAAAATTTAAAATGCATGTGTATTTTGAATAAAAGTATTGAAAATACCTACTTTCCACAAATTTATATTTAGCTTCTAGATTGCATTATCCAATTGAATAATTTAATATGGGCTTAATTAAAATGTATTCTAAGAATTAGTTCGCAATTCATTAAATATTTTTCAAACAATCAGTTCCTATCGTATATATCATACATATGAACTTTGGATTTATAGAGCGGAATGTTTGGGGGAAATTTCCAAAAATAGTACATGCGTACATATTTGTATTTCATTTTTTTGTGCATATTTTCGTATTTTCCCCAATTTAACATATATAAAATAAGTTAAGATCTTAGGAGATAAAAAATTGATTCCTTCATATTCATATAAAATAAACTGGTCTTACATTCATCAAAAACACCTAAAAAATCATAGTTTTGCGGAATATCGCATGTCGATAGCACGCACTACGGAATTAGACGCGGATTAATGGTTAAATATTACGAAAATAAGCCGAATTATGGGTTGGATTTGAGAGCAAAATGCTTTTTGTTTGCGACATTATCGTATTTTTCATATTTACTTCTCTGTCTTACTTAGTAAACGCAGAAGATTTAAATAAAAAAATTTTTAATTAAATTCATCTGTTTTCTTAGCAGGCTGAATATGAATTACAGAATTCGTATTTTTTAAATCAATTGTGGTTGAAATTCCATTGTGTTTCTATATCAAAAATATACAGGTTACATTGAACACCAAAACCTTTATCGTCTGGTCCAACCGCAATACAGATAAGTAAATGGAAAAGTTAACAAGATTTTAAACAGACAACAATCAGAATACAACTAGTTTACATACATACGTACATCATACGAGTTTCAAAGAAAAAATTAAATTAAAATAATGAATTAACATATGTTGTTATATTTTATAATTTAATTTTTTTCTTACACCGTCAAGTTATTTTTATTTTTGTTATTAATATTATATTATATCAAATAAAAACGTCGACAACTTACTGAATTCATCATATAATTATTTTATCACTGTACAAAATCTTATCTGATAACATATTGGATATTTTTGAAAAATAAACCTTTTATGGTTCATAAAATTGGAAAAAACGCAAAAATTAAAAAAAACATTATAAATGAGATTGTGCTTGGTTTTTTAAAGAAATTGTGGAACAAACTTTTTCAAATAAAAAGTAAAAGTAATAAAAACAACTAAAATGAATCGAAAATTCTAAAAAAAATTGCATTGTGTTGTGCTCAGGATTCGAAACCGTGCCACCGGGTAAGAAGGTACGGTTTCAAATCCTGACCAACCATTCATTAATTTTTTTTTAATTTTTGATACATTTTAGTTATTTTTATTACTTTTACTTTTTATTAGAAGAAGTTCGATCTTTTTTTAAGAATTTTTGATAGCTTTAAATTATTTTCAATGTGAAGATAATATTGGAACATTTTAATCATTAGAATAGCAGATTTATGCAATAGGTGTCTATATTTTTTAATCTATTTTGGGAGAATGTCTTCATTATTAATCATTTTCTTACGTTTTAAATCATCTCTTAGTTTAGTATTTTGTATTTGGAATAGAAAAATTAAAATGCATTTGTATTTTGAATAAAAGTATTGCAAATACCTATTTTCCAAAAATTTAATAATTTAATGTAGGTTTAAAATGTATTTTAAGAATCGTTCGCAATTCATAAAATATTTTTCAAACAATCAGTTCCTGTCATATACATACATATAAACTTTGGATTTTTAGATCTGAATGTTTGGGGGAAATTTCCAAAAATTGTATGTGCTTACATATTTGTATTTAATTTTTTTGTGCATAATGAATTAAAATATGTTGTTATATTTTATAATTTAATATTTTTTCTTACACCGTCAAGTTATTTTTAATTTTGGTGTTATTATTATATCAAATAAAAACGGTGAGTGGCATTTTTTTTGCTTTAATGTAATTTTTTCCATTTAAATTATTTTTTTTTTAATTTTTTTTCTCGTATTTCGTGGGCGCGAATTTTCGTGATTGTGACTTCTTTTGTCACTCTATACTATGGTGAAGGGTATATAAGATTCGGCACAGCCGAATATATCTCTTTTATTTGTTTAATTTATCAAGTCTATTTTATATATACATATATATTTATTAAAATTTCTTATATTTTTTTTCTTAACCTGACACCAAGTTTTATGATTGAATGTCATTTATTAAGTAGAGATGCCACAATAATATATGCATAAGTAAGCATGTGACTTCAAACTACTAATTCATTAATGTAACATTCTGGTTCCGAATCTTTAAAGATCCTCATGGACACCCATTTTCCAGGATGGCAACCCTATACTATTGTACCTCCCCCTTCTAGCCGGTGCCCTATATCCATAACTTTTACCACAGACAGGCTGCACTGAGCGATCAAAAGCTTCCATTCGTTCAAATCTCCCGGACCGGATTGGATAATTCCCGCAGATCTCCAACACAACTTGGACCTAGCAACCCCTTGGCTCATAGTATATATCATATATACCGTACCAATGGACCAAATGCAATGTGATCTTTATCCTGAAAGGGGGGAAAGCATCGCACACTAAAGCAAAGGACTTCAGACCAATCAGTCTAACTTCCTTTAAGTGTTGTGTTTTTCTTCCGACGGGGTTTGATGCAATTTGGAATGAATTTCCGTCATCAGACGTCAAATTTGGTTGATAAACAGACCGGTTTCGGCTATGTGCCATCTTCAGTGTTCTCTCAGTAACTAATCGTTTTTTGTGTTGTCCCTTGTCTTTCGTATAGTTTCCTTGTGTACCTAACCTCTTTTCCTCTCTTTCTCTCTTGTTCGTGTCTGCATCTCTCTCGTTCGTATATATTCGTGTGTGGCTCTCTCTCGTTCGTATATATTCCTGTGTGCTCTATATCTACCTGCTTCTTGTTCGTTTAATTTTTCTCTTGTTAGTCTCTTGTGTTTACCGTTACAGTTTATTATTTGAGTGATCATTTGCTAGGTGTTTTATCTTTGTGTAGGTAATAGTCTGTGATTGTACGTTTTTGGGTTTCTTTTTGGTTTTGTTCGTTTGTTGTGTTGTCTGGTTTTCTTGGGTTATTGTTTTCTTTTGTGTAAAAATGTTTTAGCGGTTCAAATATTATGTCTGACGCAGTGTTTATTTGTTCGTTTATAATTCTTCCGTCAAACGTTTTTTGTTTGTATATTTCCATGTTTTCTAATACGTTCAGTCGCCGTCCTTTGTGCTGTAAATGCAGTAATTCAACTGTTTGTCTGATGTGTCTTGGTGTACATTTGTTGTTGAATATGTGGTTCGCGAAATTTGATTCTGGCGTTGCTCCTGGTTGTTTCAGTTTCTTGTTGTAGTCTCTTATGTGCTCCCGAAATCTTGTTTTTATTTTCCGTCCTGTTTGTCCGATGTAGCTATGTTTGCATGAGCAAGTCAATTTGTAAACTCCTTGCTTATCTAGGGGGTCCGTTTCGTTTGTGCTATTTCGTAGTATTCTACCCAAATTGTTTTTTGTTCGGAATGCTGTGTTAATATTGTGTTTTCTAAAAAATTTTGCTAGTTTGTATGTTGATTTGCCCATATACGTTAAAGTAGCCCAAGTTCCATTTTCTTGCTCCTGTTCTCTGTTCCGTTCTTTATTTGTTTTGATATCATTTCGGATTTTGTCTACTAGTTCTTTTTTGTATCCATTGTTTTCTGCTATGTCATATATTGTTTTTATCTCTTTCTTATAGGCCTCACGTGTTAGTGGTATTCGTTCAAGTCTTGTTACTAATTGTCTAATTGCCGCGTTCTTGTGTTGTTGAGGATGGTTCGATGAATTATGTATTATTGTGTCTGTGGCCGTTGGTTTTCTGTATATTTCGTATTCAACTCTATTTAAACTCTTATTTGCTTTAATTGTTAGGTCTAGGTAATTTATTTTGTCGTCTTCTTCTACTTCCATTGTGAATTTAATACTTTTATGTTGCTTATTCAGGAGCTCCAGAACTTGTTCTTCTCTATTTCCTTCCAGTATACATATAATATCGTCGACATATCTTGCATAGAATGTTACCCCGAAATTGGTTACAAAATCCTTTATCATGGAGAAGATGTCATTAAATATCATTTGGTGCCACTTGGAGATCTACCAGAGGAGGCTCAGGAAAAAAGGAACAAGGATTACAGATTTTATAGAGACCACAATACTAGAAAAATTTCACGAAATTTAACAAAGGAAGATCTATTTAATATATTATTGGCAACGTCAGATCCGTTTATCTCCAGTATTCGAAATCAATGGAAAGTGGAACATCGGGATTTAGATGAAGAAGCCAAAAAACTACTAAGGAACAGAGATAGCACAGAACAAAATATGGAATATTTGCAATCAATATTTGACTCAAATGAATAATAATTATAATTGCCTTTCATTGTTATTTAAGTACGAAAAACATAGTATTAGTAAAAAATAATAATAAACCGAACCTACCATTGTTACAAATGCTATTAAAATTTATTGCAGTTTTTATTTTTAAAATGTTTTTTAAAATTATCAAATTTGACAGCAAAAAATAATAAATTTTTCTGTAGTAATAACAATATTTTTACATAATATTATTAACGTTTTTTTTTAAGTGTAACTATTCTTTGACTAAACAAATTTGCAAATTTGACAGCAAAAAATTTTTAATTTTTCTGTAATAATAGCAAAATCTCCAGTTGATTTTACAATTTTTTTAGTGTAAAAATTTTTTTCAGTGTAACATTAAAAAAATTCCATTATTAGAAAAATTATTTATAATTATTATTAATTTCCAAATATTAAATTTTTTAATAAATAAAAAAATAATAAACCCATATTTCACTCTAAAAGTTTAAAAAAATCAAAAGTTCAACTTTGACCTAGAATTCCTTTAAAAGTCCTCAATCAATTTTAATGTAATTTAAACTGAGTCAAGCTGAACTAAATATCTATCCAATAAAATAAAAATTACTTCAATATTTTGATCGGTTCAAAAGTTACAGAATTTTGGCCAATGAAAAACGATTTTCAGCCACTGTGCGTCGCACAACTCACTGGTGCTCTTATTGCACAGATTAAGCAAATGAGGGCTCTTAATAATAGAATGAATAGCTTAGAGAACACAATTCAACGTCCTCAAAACGCTGAACCACCTCTTTCAAATCCTTAAACAGAAGCTGACTTGCAACAATTAGTAAGCTACCAGACAGCGTCCGGGACTTACAAGTCTTCGACGGTAATTCCGTCCAGTATATTTCATGGATCCACAACGTGGAATCCATATTGAAAGAGGCACAAAGTAAGGGGGCAGCAGACACTGCAATAATCTCCTATAACATTTTCGACGAAATTTGGGAGAAAATAAAAAATTGCCTTTCATTACACTACGCGGACAAACGGGACATACAGACACTAGAATATGAACTTAGTGTCATACGACAGTACGGTTGATGAATTTTATGCAAAAATTAATCATCAACTATCACTAATCATAAATAAACTTAAAACAGACAACTATTCAAGTGAAACAGTTGAAGCACTAATATCCAGCTACTGAAATAGAGCATTTTATGAGGCAAACACTTTATGTCTCGAATTCCAGAATTTAAATTTCAGAAACACTTCTATTCACCCCAGGTACCATAACACCATAACTTCACCAATAAACCAAATGTATAAAGCAGGAAATTCATATAGACCACCAACACATCAAAGGAAACTTAACTCGGTTGAAAAGATAAGAATCTATAACGCCCCTACTCAAACACAAATGAAACCACCACCTAGACCTACCAGTACCAATGGAAGTTGATTCTACCATTAAATCTCAGAGAATAAATTACATGAAAGAGCAGAAAAATCACATTCGCCTAACTCGTCATACTCTTATAACATTCTTCAGAAACAACAACGATTATTCCATACCAACACGATGGATGAAGAAGAGGACCACTATAGTCATGATGAACCAAATAACGAAACATATGAGAGAAATCCCGAAGAGGACGAATTTTAAGAAAGCGAGGAAAACGAAGTGAATTTTATGACGGATGCCTCTCTAGCCTTCCATACCTAGAACTAACAACAGGAAAGGATCAAACCTTAGAATTTTCGGTGGATACTGGTGCGAATAAAAATTTTGTTTCCGAAAAAATTGCATATAACTGCAAACCTGTGGAGTCTACATTTAAAATACGATCCGCAACAGGGCAAGCTGTAATTACTCAAAAAGTCGTTGGTAGATTCTTTAAGTCTTGGTATAACGAAATATATTACCTTTTTTGTCCTACAAGGCTTGGAGTCATTTGACGGAATTATAGGTGACGACACGCTAAGGGAACTCGAAACAATAATTAATAGGAAAAATAATACGCTTACATTTTGCAACGGCGCTACAATTCCTCTAAAATTAAGATTGTCATATCAAGTTAATTGCACCCAATCCATAGTTCATGATGATGAAGATATACAAGGATTGATAAATGAACATAAAGAATTATTTGGACCCGTTTCAGATAGTAGTACCATTAAAACAAATGTTCGCGCGGAGATCAGATCATCTACCGACGAACCAATATATACCAAATCTTATCCTTACCCCAACCATCTTAAAAGTGAAGTAGAGCGACAAATCGAGCAAATTCTCAAAGATGGTATACTGCGGCCATCAAGAAGTCCTTACATTTCACTCCTTTGGGTTGTCGCAAAAAAACCTAAGGCCAATGGCGAAAAACAACATAAAATTGTAAAAGACTTTAAACGACTTAACGCGATAACTATATCAGACACATACCCTATCCCAGACATTAACCATACACTATCTAATCTTGGAAACAATATATATTTCACAAACCTCACTTCCCGATTTCACCAAATTATGATGAGGGAAAGTGACATTGAAAAATGATGATATAATATTGCTTGGAAAAAATAAAACAGAACATATTGCGAACTTAAGAGAAGTATTCTCTCTTTTGAAAAAAGCTAATCTGAGAGTAAATTTTGAAAAGTCAAAATTTTTCAAATCAAGCGTAGAGTTTCTCGGACATACGGTATCTGAACAAGGCATAAGGCCGGATCCAGGTAAGGTTTACGCAATATAGAAAATCCCAATCGATAGGAACCTAAAAGAAATAAAAAGCTTCCTTGGATTGGCTTCTTATTATCGAAGATTTATAAAAGACTTTGCAGCTGTGGCAAAACCTCTTACAAACATCACCAGAGGTCCCAATGCACAAATCAAGGCAACTAAGTCAAAGAACGTTCCCGTGACTTTGGACAATGAAGCTCTAAAATCCTTTAAAAACCTAAAAGAGCTATTGGTGTCATCAGAAATCCTGGCTTTTCTGGACTTTGAAAAGACTTTCATTTTGACTACAGACGCCTCTAATTTCGCAGTTGGAGCCGTTCTGTCCCAAGGCCAAATTGGTAAAGACCGTCCTATTGTATACGTATCTAGATCCTTAAACAAAACGGAAGAAAACTACTCGACTATAGAAAAAGAGATGCTGTCCATAATATGGTCACTTGATAAACTCAGAAACTATTTATACGGCGCTAAGAAAATAAAAATTCTGACAGATCACCAACCATTGACCTTTGCATTAAGCAATGCCAACAATAATGCAAAATTAAAACGCTGGAAATCTAGAATAAAGGTATACAACTACGAGCTAATATACAAACCCGGAAAAACAAACGTCGTAGCTGATGCGCTTTCGCGAATACCCCCTGAAGTAAATGTGCTTACTCTAACAGATTGCTTCCAACACAGTGGTGAAGAAGAAGGCACAGATTTAATATATCAGTGTGAATCCCCAATCTACGTTTTCAGGAATCAAATAATAATATCAGAAAAAATAAAATCCAGCTACACGGAAAACCCCCATGATAAATTTCAGCGACACTATGTTAAGGTAAATAAGTTAAATGAACGTTCATTAACGAAAATATTAAAGGAAAAACTCAGTCCTAATGTGATTAACGGAATAAAAATACCAGAGTCATAGATCACGTTAATGCAGTGATGCTTTAAAAAACATTTTTCAAAGTTTAAAATAAGAATCACTCAAAGGGTTGTAAATGATATAACAGATAAAGAAGAACAATTTCTAATTATAAAAAATGAACACAAGAGAGCTCATAGGAATTTCACTGAAAACAAAGAGCAAATCTTATAAAATTATTACTTTCCAAAAATGAAAAAGCTAATTAAAGACTACACTAAAACATGCGAAGTAGAGTATAGTATAGAATACTAAAAATAAATACGATAGACACCCACCGAAACCGGAATTACAGCCTACCCCTATCCCATCTTTCCAACAGAAATTCTACATATCGACGTAATGGATATAAAAAATGAAAAATTCATCACAGGTGTTGATAAGTTTTCTAAATTTACAAAATTTTTCAATATCAAAAATAAGTCAGTCCTACACATAAGAGACAAAATGATCAAACTACTCCATTTTTTCTACACCTAAAATTATTCTTGATGGCAAAAACGCTGATTGCGAGTATCCGATATATCAACAATCGGTAGTCGAAGAGATAACACCAGCCACACTTTTTTGACAAGCTTTCAAGGGAACATAACCTACACTAAAACCATTAAACACCTTACCGGTACTTTTATCGTGAATTTTTTTAACGAAACTGTTACTTTACTTACTCTAATTGGCAATCGAATTCAGTTCAAATAATTCCATCAATATTTCAAAGCAACCTAACCGAAAAAGACATAAAATTGGACTTACAATACCGCCATCACCTTCATCTTTAAAATATAGATAACCTCTCTCAAAACGGATTGGTTTCAATAGGTTCTAACTTTTTGATACTTCTAACTGGCTTTATTATAATGATAGCTATTCAGTTGCATTCTAAATACAAGAAAAACCAAACTTTACAAATTCCAACCCTTACAACCTTCCCTGAATTAAAAATAAACTACCCATAAATCAGCGGGACGCTGATGCTTAAGGAGGGAGGAGTTAACACATCTCACATTCACACAAACTTATTATTCTAGACTTAAGTTGATCTAATATTATTAAATTTTATTGCCTTTAGTCAAAATTGTTTATTAAAACTTATTGTAATTTAGCACTGCTAAAAACTGCATGGTAAGCAAATTATGCTTTACCATTTTTTATTAAATAATATTAAAGTTTATTACCATTAGTCAAAATTGTTTATTTGAACTCATTATAATTTGGCACTGTTAAAAACTACATGATAAGCAAATTATGCTTTAACAATTTATATTAAATAAAATCTTTAACACAAACAAATGTAATTGATCCAATCATACACACAAACAAATTTTAATAACAAAAATAATGTAATAAGCAAAATAATTCTTAAACTAATTTTTATTGCTAAACAAAATATTATACAACAACAATTGTCAATATTATATTTTGACTAAATTTTATTGTCAAGTCGCAATTATACACACTCACACAATAGCAAGTGCTAATTGTGCCGATCTTGCAAAAAATTAATATGTATAAAAATTGAATAATCCAATAAAGAATCAGTTCACTTTAAACCATAACAGATAGTTGATTAACTTACATACATATAAACTTTAGATCGGAATGTTTTGGGAAAATTTCCAAAATATTTGTAGGGTGTAGCGATAATAGTTCGCGAACTGTACGGCGTCTAAAAATGGTATATACATATATATTTGTATTTTTTGCATATTTTCGTATTTTCCCCAATTCAATATATACAAAATGATAAGTTAAGATCTTAGGGGATAAAAAAAATTCACTTCTTTATATTCATATAAATTTAACTGCTCTTACATTCATTAAAAACACCTAAGAAATCATAGTTTTTCGGAATATCGCATTGTCGATAGCACGCATTACGGAATTGGACGCGGATTAATGGCAAAATATTACGAAAATAACCCGATTCGAGAGCAAAAAACTTTCTGTTTGCGATTTGATCGCAATTTTTCATATTTATTTCGCTGTCTTACACATTAAAGGCAGAAGAAGATTTAAATAAAAAATGTTTTTAATTAAATCCATCTGTTTTCTTAGCAGGCTGAATATGAATTACCGAATTCGTATTTTTTAAATCAATTGTGGTTGAAATTCGATTGTGATTCTATATCAGAAATATACAGGTTATATTGAACCAAAACCTTTATCGTCAGGTCCAACCGCAATACAGATAACTAAATGGAAAAGTTAACAAAATTTTAAAAAGACAACTATCAGAATACCACTAGTTTACATACATACGTACATCATACGAGTTTCAGAGAAAAAATTAAATTAAAATAATGTATTATAATATCTTGTTATATTTTATAATTTAAAATATTTTTTACACTAAGTTATTTTTATTTTTGGTATTATTATTATATTATATCAAATAAAAACGTCGATAACTTACTAAATTCATTATATAATTATTTTATCACTGTACAAAATCCATCTGATAACATGTTGGTTATGATAAATAAACCATTTATCGTTCATAAAATTGGGAAAAACGCAATGCTACCTATGGACCTTAACAGTGGAAAAAAGGGGAAAAATTTTTTTTTAATTGTTTGCGAGTTTCATCTTGAAGATGAAGATTTTTTGATTTTATATGTTCACAACTTTTGTTTTTTCTGATAAGATTACAACTTTTCCTAAGAGCGTAAATCACAATTTCGATCGATTTGCTAGATATAAGCCTGAGAAAATGATCAGTATTCTGCAAAAAATACCCATAAAAAAGTGCAAGACACTGGTCTTCTTTTTTTTGGTCTTTGATCACGTAGTGGTGTCCGTATATGGTTATTTTTTTCGTGTTGCACTGTGTTATAAAACCTTTTCTTACGTTAGTCGAAGACCGTTGGCTTTTTGATAAAGACGTTGAAACACTTCTTGAATGAGTGAAAACTGATTTAAGTGCTAATAAAGGGATGCTCATATTTTTATAATGCACTCTAAGCAAGAAAGGGTTACAAATTTGTTACGAAATTCATAATTTATGGCTGACTTCATAAACGCAGTTTGCAAAGCAACACTAGAATGCCTTGTAAACTCATGCTTCCAGTGTTGCTTTGCAAGCTGTGTTTATCAAGTCAGCCTATACTATGGAATAGAGATAAGAACTAATCATGCAAATTAATAATCAACTTGATTTTGGTGAGTAAAAAAATATGTTTTTCCGACGACTATGCGTCTCTTTTATTTCACTATATTTTTAAAACTAAAAACTATTTCATTATATCTACTCTTATATATAGGTTACTAATTTCTATTATGACAAAGGTCACTTTCTTAATTATTAAATCTTATCTTATTTTTACAATAAGTTCTTTTTTAAAATTAATATGTCTTATCTTAAGGTTCTTTGTAGTTGACCTTGAAGTGAAAGTGTATTTATCTTATGTTCACAATCTATACATTTTAAAGGTTTATGTATATTCCTTTATTTACTAACAATACATTCATTATCAAAGGTCACTTCTTTATTTATGAAAATACATTTGTTATCAAGAGTTTCTTCTTTTATTTATGAAAATACATTGGTTATCAAGAGTTTCTTCTTTTATTTATGAAAATACATTTGTTATCAAGAGTTTCTTCTTTTATTTGTGAAAATATACTTATTATCTTACTTTACTTATGGTGTGTATGAGGCTGACCTTAACTTGCATGATCGTGATTAATTTTTTGTTTCCATCACGTGAGGGAGCGTCCGTGAGACGGTGAGTGGCAAATTTTTGTTGCTTTAATGTAATTTTTTCCATTTAAATTCTTTTTTTTTTAATTTTTTGTTCGTATTTCGTGGGCGTGAATTTTCGTGATTGTGACTTCTTTCGTCAATCCATACTATTGTGAAGTGTATATAAGATTCGGCACAGCCGAATATATCTCTCTTACTTGTTACCATTGAAATCGATGGTGCAGAGTCTCCGTAGTATTTATCGAGATTTTCCTGCTTTGATTGACGGTTTTTTCGCAAAAAAATTATCTTTAAGGCGTGTGTCGACTAAAAATGTAACTGTGTGACAGATTTTTTAGGCCAGTCGTGCAATTTGGTAAATTTTATGAAAATTTGCATAAAATTATAGTTTTCATGCAATCAGAGTAGTATTTGTTATTAAACAGCACCAATGATGGTAATATATGAGCTTTTTCTTCATGCGTTAGCATTTTACATTCACTTTTTCTATTTTCAAATTAACGAAAGCAAAGTATTTTTTATAATAATGGATTGCATGTATATACACAAAATAACAAAGAGATGTTTGTGCATCATTATTGTTGAATAGTGTGGCACCTAAAACGCCATTTCGAAGCGATTTTTTAAAGTCAGTCAGTGAAATTTTCATGTGAATGAATCGTGCGAAAGTGTAGGATGGTGAATCAGGGTCTTTAATGAGTCTTTTGAACAGCTGTTAAACGCAAAGTAAATGACGCCGCTTGCTAAAAATTTTACAGTAGTCTATTAAAAGGTGCTATTTGATGGGAACAGTGTTGCATTTCATATAACTACGAGGCAAGTTCTAAAAGTCACGGACTTATTGAACCGCCCTCGTAATATATGTATAACTTCAAGAATTCTATGAATTTTCTTTAATAGCAATCCATGTTGAATACATTGTTTAAGATTTCGATAATGTATTATCTAATTGGTTTTATTATTTAAATCTGTTATTAATTTTCATGCTTTAAATTTTCTTGTTTTCTGCACAAAATGGTAGGCCACTATGATATTCGTGTAATGTTGTTGGATATTGCAAATCAACTTGCATCATGTAACCCACTGCTGAATCTTCTATTACATTATTTACATCAAAATTTTCACAGTTTTCAACCCCCTAGAAATTTTTAAACGGTAGGTATTGAGACATTGCATAACCATATAAGTTATTTACATCTAAATACATCAGGTAATTAGATTCTTTTGTAGGATCATACTGCATTGAACAATACCCCCCCTGATACCTTGCACAACGAAATTATACATGTTAATAGCAGTTAATAATTCCAACTCAATTTCCGTTGTTTTCAACATTGCATCCCATGATAAGCCCGTGCAAGTATAATATTGGCAGGGGTCTAAATTGTAAATGTTTTTACGAACTATACGGAAACTTTTAAAAACATCAGAAAGTAATAAAACATCTACTTTTAAATATAATAGAAGATAGTCCATCAGAGTTTTAAATTTGAATGTACTGCAAACCTCTTCAGCATGTTCATAATCATCTACACTACACGACTCATTAGAAGGTTCATTAAAGAAGCAGAAACTAAATAGTCATACGGAGACACATTTACGCTTCATTACACTGCGTCTTCACGTAGCAATTTCATTGCTGAGAACAAGCAAAAACGTCAGCAGAGTTTTGATAGTTCGATTGCTGATTGCTTTTAGGTGGAGAACACGTAAAATTGCTTCATCACAAATTTAAAATTTTCATAGTGAGAGGTTGTGTAAATATGCTATAATTTTATATATATAAAGATGGGAATTGTTGATAAAATTTTATTATTTTAAATATTTCTTCGGGTTTCCACTCCATTAGGTGTTTTTCTTTTAATAAATATGCAGTTTTTAGTTTTCTAAATTCAAATTCGCAAATGCACAGAAAAGAGAAATGCCAGCAGATTGATAGGCAAAAATTGCTCAAGCAATCATTGCGCAATAGATTGCCACTTATGGCAATCGCAATCCACACGTAGCAAATTTCATGAACGCAATCAAATTTGACGATTGCTGCAATGGATATTGCTACGTGAAGCCCCAGTGTTAAATTGAACTCGTTGTCAATGCGGTAAGTTGATTTAACGATTGATAAATCAACATCAGACAAAAACGCTGATGGTTTTTCTAAAATCGATGGCATAAACCGACAAGAATCAAGAAAACGTAATTCAAGAGTAGTTTTTTTATTTACAGGGTTTCTCTTTGATATGGATACATAAATTCCTTATTTAAAAGAATTATTTTTATATCACCTTCAATAGATGAAAGTTCTCGTACAAACAAATGACAATCATATACCGAAAGATTATGAAGAATATATCCATTTCCAATAGCTGAAAGTCAATCTATATCCTTGCCTTACCTCGATATATACAAAAGTCATAAATGAATTAAAAAAGCTAACATTTTCATATGATGCTGGTCCCGATAAAATTCCCAGTTGTATTTTAATCAACTACGCTGAAGCCTTAGCTATCCCGTTGAATATGATGTTTAATTTATCAATTAAGTATGGATATTTCCCCAATATTTGGAAAAATTCCTTCATTGTGCCGTTGTTTAAATCTGGCAGAAAATCTCAAATTGAAAACTATTGTGGCATCGTAAAGCTAAGCTTTATACCGAAATTGTTTGAAAAACTTATTACAAAATATATATGCTACCAAGTTGCAAATATCATATCCCCGTGTCCACATGGCTTTAAAAAAATTGTTCTACAACCACAAATCTTCTTCACCTTACGATTGCAATAAATCGTGGCTTTTTACAAAAAAATGCAAACAGATGTTATCTACACAGATTTTAGAAAAGCATTTGACAAAGTTAATCATTTACTTCTTATCAAGAAACTTCGAATAATGGGATTTACAGATCTAAGCATAAAATGGATATATTCGTACTTAACGAACAGATCACAGACAGTTCGTTTTAAAAACACATTTCCTAAAAGCATTGCCGTACCTTCAGGTGTACCCCAGGGTAGCCATCTTGGGCCGCTACTATTTTCACTTTTTATTAATGACTTGCCTACAGCAATAAAACTTTTATCTATCCTAATGTATGCTGATGACGTAAAAGTTTTTCTAAGTTATAATAATTTTTTTTGATCATATACTTCTTCAAATGGACCTGGACGCACTTTATGAGTGGTGCAACGTAAACTTGATGGAGCTTAGTTTGAATAAATGTAAATTAATGTGATTTGTGAGATCAATTCAAATTACTGCAAACTATTTTCTTGGTGTTCTTCAATTGGATTTGGTCGACAGTTTCCTAGACTTAGGTATTTTACTAGACCCCAAGCTGAATTTTATCTCACATATAACATTTGCAGTAAACAAGGCCAGGGTTATATTAAACGCTGGTAAAAAGAATTTAATGCCCTGCACGTTGGGAAAGCATTACACATGTCACTGGTACGTCCGATTCTTGAATATGGATCAATAATATGGGATACTATTTATCATATTCACTCTGATGCAATTGAATTGGTGCAACTGCAATTCCTATTATTTTGTCTTCGAGGGTTACGTTTTAACCTAGTTAACTTGCCTTCTTACTCTGATCGACTTGCCCTTATTAAACTGCATACTTTAAAAAGTCGTAGAACTATACTGAGTGTATCGTTTGTCTTCAATATTATTAATGGTGATATCTGTTCTGGATTTTTGATCGATGTAATTTCGTTTAATGTTCCTCAACGTACATTCCGCAATTTCTTTTCTCTATCAGTAAAAGTTTTTAGAGCTAATTATGCTGACGCCGATTCCCTTAGAAGAATGTGCAACACATTTAACCAGTTACATAGATTAGTAGACTTTTCATTAAATGTCGATGTAGTAAAAAATTCGATTATAAATTTTCTAAATTCATAACAATTTGTATGTTATTTCAATGTTTTTATTTAATGTTGTGTAATGTAAATGAATATTAGTAATTGTCGGTAAGGAATTCAATTCCATAGATAAATAATAATTAAATAAATAAATAAATAGATATGCGCCTCATGCCTAAGTCCAATCATTGGGAAAATTGAAATGTTTAATTTCATTTAAAAGTGGACGAAACAAAAGAAAATTGAAAAATTCACCCACATTGCAAAAATTGCGAAATTACGCAAAAAGTTGTTAAATCTTCTAAAACGACATAGAAATGCAAGGAATGTGAAAAACTCGCAAAAAACTACAAAAATTACGAAAATTCGCAATAACTTCCAATTATTGGGAAGATTAAAATGTTTAGTATAATTTAAAAGTCGATGAAACAATAAAAAAAACCCGAAATCCCGCAAAAAGTTGCAAATTTTTGAAAAAGCCAGCGACATTTGATGCCATGTACCCGTGTAGCCTGCTGTCGTGAATGTGTTTATATATCAATTTATCTCGATTTTGTACTTGGTAAGTTTTGCAATAACTAATGATATACATATCCTCCGACGATATCATTTATTTATATATTTTATGTAATTTCACAAACAAATATTTATACGGCTCAGCATATGTAGCACCACATAAAATTCAACATATCTGTTGTATTTGTACGAATGAAATAAATGCACGACTTCTATTGGTTTAAGTACAATTCTATTTATTATAAAATCATTAGTTATATATGTATAAGCTTTAAGGGAAAAGATGGAGGTTGAACTAGTTAAATGCAAGATGGCGAAAAAAGAATAAAAATAAATCGGCGATAGCTAAAACGTTGACAGCTGAAGTTGGCGTTGCCATATCAATGATGAATAGTTATAACAATATCGAATAAACACAAAAATCGTGTGCTAATCGATGGCCGTCGCACTGTGGCTGAAAATCGTTTTTCATTGGCCAAAACTCAAATTTTTTTTTGTCACCGATTTTTAAAATTTTTACGCCCTTTTGCAGCTAATATATCCAGATTAAGGTAGCCAAAAAATTAGGTTAAACTATTGATAATTGTGAGCGTGGCATGCTGTCAAACTCAACGGTTTTTTTAATTTCAGAAAAAGGTGTTTTTCTTTTGTTTTTTATAAAAAATAAATGGTTACTACTCGCAAGTTATCATCGATAATGGCCTGCGGTATTTTTTATAATGTTGGTAGGATTATAGTCTTTAGTTTTTGTAAGTGGTCAGAGCTCTAGCGTTTAATATTAAGGGCGTTACGGAATATTTATGAAACTACTATATTTTTCTCAAATTTAAACTTTAGTGGAATAGAACTTCTAGGGAACAAAAGGGAACAAGAAATGTATACCACCCGGAGAAAGGTGAAAGTGTCCTCTTTAACGCTATATATACTTTTGCACCCGCCACGAGCCGCCTGTAGAACACTTTTTTCATTTTAATGAAATTACTCCAAAGTACTCGTATACAATGGTGTATATAATTTTCACTTTTTTGTCTAAAAGTTTATGTTTTTTACTTTAGACTACGTAAAACTAAAAAAATTAAATATAATACCTGCGAAAGGGTTTAATGGCTTTGTTTTGATCAGCAAAAAATAAGTCATAAAATTATCACAAATTATCACAAAATTCTACAGTAAACATATGATCTGTTTCTAAATTTACCTGTTATCAAATGTTAGGGTCAACCAAAGTCATAAGCAATTTTATAACAATAATCGGGACATTAAACCACTAAAAATAAAAAAACAACCCAACAACAACAACAAATATTGGCGAGATACTAATCAGTTTTACCTGATATTAAGGTCTGGAGAACATGTGCAGTTTTGTGCAATTTAAGCACTACCTGCTATTAAAGATCAATGTGTGAATAACATGTATCTAAAAATGTATAAAACTACGGATTCGATAAGGGATTACTCAGTAATAAGTTAATCCTCTAAGTGTACGGATAAAACATAACAGACGCAAATAAAAATATTCAGAAAAATATGGAGAGCTTCAGTTATAAAGAACTGGCCGAAGAGTATTTTAGAAACAAAAACCAGGAAGATGTTCTTAGCTACGTTAAAATAAAATTAAACTTAAATTCGTGTAGCACCGAAATGCAAGAGCAATTATTTAATTTCGTAAAAGCACTAAAAAAACGCTACAAAGAAGTTAGCTACAGTAAACAAAAGTTTTATATAAAAAGTGCAACCTGGTTAGAGGGCCAACTTACTGTCGCTGCAGAAACAGCAAAGCAAGATAAGGCTGGAAGACCACGCAAATCATTAATGGGCAACTGCAGCGATAGATCTAAGAGGCGGAAACTTAAAGATATTAACGATGCAATTGGTTGTACAAATATAAAAGAATCTTTCCTACATCACAGAACCAATTAACAAAAGTGGATATCATTGAAAAAGTTGTTAAAACATATGAATTTGGATTATCACCACTACATGCAAGAATACGACTTATGGAACACATACTAAAAATCAGTTATGATTTGGATTTCGGGTCTTCAGAATCAATAAGAAACAACGAAACCAACAAAGAGTTAAGAAGTTCAAAAAAGAAACATGTTCAAGATGAATATCGCAAATTAGGATTGATTATAGATCAGCCAAAACAAGGGTCAGGCAATACAAATGATGGCAATACCGCAAGAAGATTCTTTTCAGATCCAGAAACAGCATCTGAAATAACAGGAGTGGATTTAAACCTCATTTTCAGATTTAAAATAATCCTAGAAGTACTTGCGTGCAATGAAGAAATTGACTCTAGAAAATTTGGAGATTATGCAAAGGAAACTGCAAAAATATATACAACCAACTACCCATGGAGAAATATATCTGCAACAGTTCACAAAATCCTTTATCATGGAGAAGATGTCATTAAATATCATTTGGTGCCACTTGGAGATCTATCAGAGGAGGCTCAGGAAAAAAGGAACAAGGATTACAGATTTTATAGAGAGCACAATACTAGAAAAATTTCAAGAAATTCAACAAATGAAGATCTATTTAATATATTATTGGCAACGTCAGATCCGTTTATCTCCAGTATTCGAAATCAATGGAAAGTGGAACATCGGGATTTAGATGAAGAAGCCAAAAAACTACTAAAGAACAGAGATAACACAGAACAAAATATGGAATATTTGCAATCAATATTTGAGTCAAATGAATAATAATTATAATTGCCTTTCATTGTTATTTAAGTACGAAAAACATAGTATTAGTAAAAAATAATAATAAACGAACCTACCATTGTTACAAATGCTATTAAAATTTATTGCAGTTTTTATTTTAAAATGTTTTTAAAATTATCAAATTTGACAGCAAAAAATAATAAATTTTTCTGTAGTAATAGCAATATTTTTAGATAATATTATTAACGTTTTTTTTAAGTGTAACTATTCTTTGAGTGTAAACAAATTTGCAAATTTGTCAGCAAAAAATTTTAAATTTTTCAGTAATAGCAAAATCTCCAGTTGATTTTACTATTTTTTTCAGTGTACAATTTTTTTAAGTGTAACATAAAAAAAATTCCATTATTACAAAAATTATTTATAATTATTATTAATTTCCAAATATTCAAATTTTTTAATAAATAAAAAAATAATAATTCCATATTTCACTCTAAAAGTTAAAAAAAATTCAAAAGTTCAACTTTGACCTAGAATTCCTTAAAAAGTCCTCAATCAATTTTAATAAAATTTAAACTGAGTCAAGCTGAACTAAATATCTATCCAATAAAAAAAAAATTACTTCAATATTTTGATCGGTTCAAAAGTTACAGAGTTTTGGCCAATGAAAAACGATTTTCAGCCACTGTGCGTCGGCGATAAAACGTGATGGTAACTGTAAACAGGCTGTAAGCCGATAATCGATGGCCTAACTGCTGAGTTTATATTATTCAAATAGTTTATTATCAGGCCTGTCACAGAAATTATTCGGAATGGTTTTGATTCCGAGTTTTCATTTCGATCAAGTTGTTTTTACCTTCTTCAGACTTTGCTCGATTTACTCCATTCCGACAAATTTTAGATTTGTTATTTTTCACTTACATGTGGCAATATTGTGCGTTAAATGTGGCTACATTGTGTAAACCAAAACAAAAACATATGTTTATTAAAGAAGAAAACAAAATAAAGTAAAGAAATAACAATTTATATAAAAGTTACAAAAAATTAAAATAATAAAATGGTGGGAGTTTCAATTATTTTGGTGTTGAATACACAAAACCGTCAACATTCCGTTGAAAAGTTACGTCGAAGAAACTTAAGAGATGCCTCAGAGCCACTTTCTAATCCTGACACAGTGTAAGTATTCTCAATTTCTTGCAATCAAGTAATTAAGTGTAATTCTGTATTTTAAGTTTTATCAGTTATTATCGTTTAAACAAAGAAGCATTCGTAATGGTTTTACAAAAATTGAGTCCTTACCTTAAAAGTTCTTCAATTCCATCAAGTATACAACAGGCAACCATATTGCGGTTTTTAGCCACAGGCTCATTTCAAGGTGTTATAGGTAAGTACTGTGTACAACTGTAACAAGTAATATAAATACATACATACATACTCGTACATTGTTTGCAGCTAAAGATAATGATATTAATTTGGGGAGAAGCACGGTATCAACCTTGATGTGGAGGGTAATAACTGCAGCGGAGAATATTTTATGCCCACGCTGGATAAAGCTGCAGATGACGGAAGACGATATTGAAGTCAAAAATTAATTTTTTAAAGAAATTCCAGATACCGGGTGTTATAGGTTGTGTTGATGGTACGCACATCAAGCTCTGTAAACCATCTGAAGGACATTTAGCATTAATGCAATGATTGTAAGAAATTACTTGAAATTTTTATTTTGTTCTTAATATTAAAAGCAATATATTTCCTTTATTTCAGATATGTGATTATAAAATGCAAGTGCGCGCTGTAGACGGTTGCAGGCCCGGGTCATGCCATGACTCATTTATTTGGCACATGAGCAGGCCAAGGAACATACTTCTTGACAACTATTTAAACGGTACCAAGAATTCTTGGCTACTAGGTGATTCTGGCTATGGTTTAGAGCCTTATTTAATTACACCTTACAAAAATGTAGTTGCTGGGAGTATAGATTACAAATTCAATTTAAAACACGCTTCAGCCAGAAACATAGTTGAGCGTACGATTGGTGTTTTAAAAAGCCGGTTTAGGTCTATGCATGGGACCCTTCCCTATACGCCTCGTAAATCTTCCTAAATAATTAATGTTTGTTGTGCATTGCACAAAATTTGCAGAAAATACAATGTTGACCTGGAGGAAATTGTAACAGATGGCATTGAAGAAAATATTTTAAATGAAGAAAATAATTTTGAAAGAGAATTGTTTAGAGTAGGACAACGCATACGTGATGGCATTGCTGCTCAAATAAATTAACAAGTTTCAAATAAATAACTTTAATAAATTTATTAAATTCAGTATTCAATTTATAGGCACAAGTACGATATAAGGAACTTTTAATTCTGTATTTTGTTAATTACAAAACTTGTTTTTGTTAAAAATAAAATGTATTTGTGTTAAAAATTAAACTTTCTTTTTTATCCATCTTATAGCTTTAATAAGGAACTTTTTACTTTTATGCTATACTTATTCTAATTTGTGCCACTTTTTGTCAGACTTTTATGGTATATTTAAATTTGTACTATTCATTTTATACTTTTATAGATAGTTTTCATTAAAAATTAAAGGTGATTTGACTTAGTCTTTTCAATTTAAAGCTTAAGCTCCTCAATTTCTAAAAGTTTTGCCTTTATATCATTTTTTTCTTTTAACAATTTGTGCATTTCTTTGTCGTGTTTCTTTTTTTCTTCAAAAAAGTTTTTAAAAATATCACAGTCTTCCCAACTTTCGATTTTGACTTTTAAATTCTTCTCGTTGTTCCTCCATTAACTTAACAATAGATATTAAGTGTTTATTTTCTTCAAAAAGAAGATTATGTAAGTCATGTTCTGGTGCAGTTTTAGGAGTACATGTGCGCGTTTTCTTGCTGTTTAGGTTTGGTGATGGTGTTGAACAAAGTCGTTTTCTTGCTGAGGTTGTGTTATTTTTACCACTTGGGTTTTGTTCTGAATCAATATTACATGTTTTATTAGAAAAGATCAAATCAAGATGTGAGGAACTTTCAAAACTTTTTTCGGCTTCAATATCCATTAATGCATCCTTTGAAGTAGAAGGTGCGCAGCTAAGCTGAGGCATATTTGAGTGAAAAGTATCGTTAATAGTTTCCAAACTTTTCCCTGCTCTTTGTGCTACTGTACGAACTGGCTTTGCAATACTTGTTTTATTTTCTTCATCAGAATCCATTAAAATAACTAAGTCTGAATCAGCAAAATCTTTTGCACCAACAATGCCTTCAACACTTCTATAAATACCACTCAATGCTGCGAAAGATTCCTCAACGTCCGATAAAATGAATTTATTGAATTGGCCACCTCCAGTTTTATTAATCTCCCTTTTATTGTGGCTCAGTTTGTTCTTCACATATGCTTTCCAGTCTGTCCATGTCTTTTTCCAACCCTGACAATCTTTGCTTGGTGGGCCGCACGAATTCTACTTTAATGTTAAGGATACCCATAGCAATTCTTTTGCCACCCTGTCGCCTTTCACATAGCCCCTAGCTATGTCTTGGTTGTTTTGCATAAATTCAATAAAAATGTTTTCCTGCTGAGGATTTCTATGTTTACGCCTAATAAAAGTATATTTTAAATAAAATTTTAAGTTATTTTCTAAAAAACTACAAAACTTACATTTTTCAACCACCTTCCAACGCTTAAGAACAGACACATGTGTTTTTTATTTTGTTTTTTATCGTGTTTCGTGATGCCAGTGTGTTATTATATTGAACAATGAATATTTTTTCTAACAAATTAAGGTGGTTTCGATTAAAAAATTGTGTGGCAACACTTACTTTCAGTTTTCCTTGTTTCTATACATGTTTATTTTAACTTGAACTATTTTTACAAATAATTAAATATAACATAAAAATATCAATAAATTGTAATTGAAAGCTTAAAAAAGGGGTTTTATTTGTACAAATAAAAATGTTATGCACTTGTTTTTGTACTAACAGGTACAAAAACTACTAATTCGACCACAAAATTAAAAGTGATTTCAATTCGAGAAAACTGATCGATTTTCGTTTTCTGAAGAAACTTTTTTCGGATTAAAACGAAATTCGATCAAAATGTATTTCTGTGACAGGCCTGTATTTCTACATTTCTTAGTTATTAATTGATTCGCTTTCAGCTATATTTCGTTTTGTGTGCGTGAGTGTGTATGTTTATAGGTACATATGTAACAAGAAGTGTATTTACATAAAAAAAATCTATCGGCGGCTGTATTTAGGCATGCGCCGCATATGCACAGCGTTGCCAGAATGATGATTTTATCATATTTTTTATGATTTTTTAACAAAAATATGATTTGATTTTTTCCCCCAAATTATGATTTCTAATTTATAGAAATTATGATTTTTAATTTGGGTGTGTAAAACTTTCATTGTAATTGTACTACAAAGTGAAGTTAAGTTTTGTGTCCGCTTTTTGTTCGTTGCTTTTAATTACTTTACACTTGTAACCACGGTACAATTATCACAGGTAAGAGTGACTTTAATAAAAATTACAACACCAAACAACACACGCATTTTGTTGGTAGAAACGTACAAGGTTTATGTCAAAATCTATTGTCTGTGTCTCGCACACATTCATAATCTCTCTCAAATTTACTGACACAGGCATATTGTTGGTAGAAACATACAACGTTCATGTCAAAACCTGTTGTCTGTGTGACGCACACATTCACCCTAATTCCAGTTGGCGACATCGATGTCACGTCAACACAATACCAAAAAATGGAGCTTGTCTACTCGCTCTCGAGAACTATTTTGTGCTACAGTCTATTTCTGCTCTCTAAGGTCTAGAAAATAACATGAGCCTGTCAATAGTAGTCAGTTGTTTTCGACAACGGTTAGACAAGCCCCAATTTTTTTGGTATTGTGTTGACGTGACGTCGATGTCGCTAACTATAATAAGTGTGATTCTCAAATTTTCTAAGTCAGCTGTGCTATTAGCATTACCTGGTAGTATTGTACCATGCTTGTAACCCTGTAACAAACATATGTATGTTCAAAAAACGAAGAAGTCTATTTGGGGATTTTCATAAAAAAAATATGTCTAGCTCAAAGTTCAATGCAAAAGAATTTATTGAAAATTGCGTGGCATTTTACATTAATCTATGTAAGCAAATATTAAACGATTTGATTTTAACGATATATTTTTCAAAAAGCCGTTGAACGCTATAAATAGAAAAGTTAATTTGTGAAAATGTTGAATTTTATCTTCGACCTTCTTATGATTTTATGATTTTGGTTTTATTTGGTTTTTATTCCAAAAATTCAGGCTTTCAAGGTCATTTGAAAAATATAAATAAATAAAAACTACTTATTTAATTGTTCATCCTACGTTTCGTTGGGGTTTTTCCAACTTCTTCAGGGATGTTTGTTTATTACAATCTGGCAACCATATTAATATAAAAACAAAATAAATGTTTTGTATTACACACTAATAATAATAATTATACATTTTCTTATTAATTGTACTTACATCTAATCTTTTCTTTTTACATAATTTTAAAAATCAGTGTTTTTTCTGTAAACTGGACAAACACAAAACACAAACTTAATAATTTAAAATTGTAAAAATAAATAAAATATCACAGTATCTTTATTGTCGTCGCTATACTAAAACTATGTTGTAGTTGGCATTGATGTTGTCCATGTCGTCTTTGGTATTAATTGCACTCTCAGCTTTTTGTGTATTCTTAAACTCTCCAATGTATATCGTTTGTTTACTTTTTTCTCTTTATTCAATATTTTTAATTCGTTAAAATTAGCTTGATGTCCATTTTCAATACAGTGCTGCGCTAGTGCAGTTGCTTGTTTACCTTTTCTTATATCTGCCTTATGCTCGTCAATTCTTATTCCTAAACTTCTCTTAGTTGTACCAATATAAACTTTTCCTCACTGTTCGTCTTCCTTACCGGTGTATTTTATTTCATACACCACATCACTCTGATCCCTTGTTTTAATTTTCGTTTTTGCTTGTGTAAATAAATGTGTAATTGTTTTTTTTTGGTTTGTGTGCAATTGTTACGTTATCCTCTTTAATTATCTCTTTAAGTTTGTTGTTTTCTGTAAGTTTTGGTATAAACGATACTCCGTAATATTTAGTGTTACCAGATGTTTTGTTTTCAGTGTTAACCCGTTCATTTGTATTATTTGTTACTTTACGAATTAAATTGTTTATAATGTTGTTCGGGAAGTTGTTTTTCCTGAGAATATCTTTAATAATTAATATGTTTTTTGCCCTGAACTTTCCGTCGCTAAGTTTCATAACTGTATTAACTAAATTTTTGCCGTGTTTGTTTTTTGTTTCATTGGTTGTGTTAAAGCGTAGTTTATGATACGTCCAGAAGCAATTGATTTAGAGTACCAATCTGTAATTAATTTTCTTTTTCACGGTATATTTTCATGTCAAGATATGGAATAGATTTATTTTCTTCTTTTTCGATGGTAAATTTTAGCTTTGTATGGTAATTGTTGAATGTTTTGAGTATAATGTCTTCATCTTTTTTCTTTATGATAGCAAATAAATCATCTACGTATTTGGTTATAAGTTTTATTTGCACGTTTTCTTTGTGAAGGTCCTTAATACTGTCGTCAAGAATATTATCTAATACGATATCAGCGATAGTCGGTGACAATGGATTGCCCATGGGCATACCATAAGCCTGATGATATATTTTATCCCCATACATGAAGTAATTGTTCTCGTTTAAGCAAAACTTTAGCACCTCAAGAAACCTCGCCCTGGGAATTTTTGTATTTTGTATAATATTCCATTTTTTCATGATGTTATTTATTGCTAAATGTGTAGGTATATTTGTGAATAACGATACCACGTCAAGGGATACTAGTATTTCATCTTCGTCTAAAGTTATTGTTTCCCTTTTTGTCTTTCAGTTCTAATGAATTTTTAATATTGAATTCTTCTCTCACGATGTTTCTTAAAATATTACCGATATATTTCGATAAACTGTAGCATGGTACACCTATTGATGATGAGATTGGCCTAAGTGGTACATCAGGCTTGTGTATTTTAGGCAGACCGTATAATCGAGGAGCTGTTGCTGCATTGGATGTTAATCTTATCTTCTCCTGACCATTAATGTATCCGTGTTTATATAAGTCCATTATAATTCTATTATTTGCTCTTTGGAGTTTTTGTGTAGGGTCCATTCTAATAGTTTTATATGTGTTTTTGTCATCTAAGAGATTGTTCATTTTATTTAAATAATCATTTTTGTAAATAACCACTGTTTTATTTCCTTTGTCCGATTTTGTTATCACGATTTCGTTCATATATTGTTTTAGGAATTTCTTCGTATTATCATAAACGCTTAATATGAATTTTTCTTTTTGATTATTCTTGCAAGTTCTTTTATGAGTCAATATCCTGTTCGCAATCTTCGATCTCACTGTTTCTTTTTCTGTGTCATCATCTCAGGTCTGTACCCATTGTTCCAAATCTGCTATGACATTTATTGTTGAAAAGTTCTTATTGTTAACCGGCAGTGCAAATTTCGGTCCCATAGATAACAGCCATTTGCTGTCTTCTGGAAATTGTATATTAGTCATGTTTATGAACCATTCTGGATTAAATCTCAAGTTGTATTTTTCCAACTGCCTTTGCCTTAGTAGTTCAATCTTCGATGAATGTGTATTATTGTCCCTTGATCTAATTATTTTATATCTGTGTTCTTGTTTATACATAAAGTTGTTATATTCTTCGTCATCTAGCGATCTTTTTATTATATGTTTTCCGTTGCTTATTTGCCAACGTATACCTTTTATACAATAATTGGTCTTTTTTATTTCCATGTTCAGAATTTTTAATTGAAATTTTCGTTCTGTCTTTTCTAGGTCCTGTGAGATTCTCGTTGATGTAAATAACTGCTTAATATTTTTTGTCGTGCTTTGTATATGTTTTGGTATAAGACCCTTTCTTCGACAGTCAAGTAAATATCTCAATCTTTCATTTTGTTTTGCGAGTTTTTCGATGTTTCTGCAAAATGTTTTCAATATAGAGCAAAGTGATACATTATATTTTGCTTTTATATGTTCAAAGAAATGTGCCATGTTGTTAGTATTTGATTTTTCAATTCGGCGGGCCCTCCGAGAATAGATTTGTGCAAATGTTGAATTTTATCTTCGACCTTCTTATGATTTTATGATTTTGGTTTTATTTGGTTTTTATTCCAAAAATTCAGGCTTTCAAGGTCATTTGAAAAATATAAATAAATAAAAACTACTTATTTAATTGTTCATCCTACGTTTCGTTGGGGTTTTTCCAACTTCTTCAGGGATGTTTGTTTATTACAATCTGGCAACCATATTAATATAAAAACAAAATAGAAAAGTTAATTCCTTGACCGGCTTAATACACAATTTTCGAGATTTAATATTCAACACTTATATGATGAATTTAGAGAACTCCGTTTCATAAAATTCAATGACAATTTTACAACTCTAGATAATCTTATCTTTGAAGAATTTTGGTCAAAAGTTTCAAAAAAAATTGTGCTGAGAACATTATAGACTTTCCAGTCTTGTAAAAATTTGTTCAAAACTCAATATGTCTTTCTATTTCTTTCAAGGTTCAGAAAATACGCACATCATACATACATGTACTGTTCAAAAGCAACCAACACATATTTTTATTTACACAACATTTATGTGTGTGTCTAAATTTTGTACGGTGGCGAACACGCACATAAATGTGTTTTATTTTAAAATTTGCGCACACGAACACGAGTCGCACACGTACTGTTCGATCCGAACACACTTGAACTGCACATGGTCGCGTGTTTTTTATTTTAAGTTCGTGTACGGCAAAAAAGGTACATATATGTGCGAACACACGAAGTTCGTGTGCGTGTTCTCAAAAAAGTACATATATGTGCGAACACACGAAGTTCGTGTGCGTGTTCTCAAAAAAGAACATATATGTGCGAACACACGGGATAGAGTGTTACATATTTATTGCTTATGTATGGATGTGTGTTAATGCATATTTTATTATTGTACGAATGGAACTGCATCAATTGTGATCGAATCTATGCACCTTTCTTAATTAAATTTTTTATCTACATTTAAGTTTTAATGAATTGAGATAATTTCGATACAATAAAACTAATAAAGGCGAAAACACTTTTTAAGCATTTGAACTTCATTGGAGGTATCTTAAAATTTTTATCTACATATCGATGGCTTAATATAAAAAAACGATAACGATTTTTTGTTACTTTACAGGAGAAGGAAAAAACTTAATAAAATCCGCAAAATTTTAGATACAAACAAATTTTAATGCAATTTTCAATAAAAAGAGGCAACACATTTTATTTCTCATCAAAATTGTTATTTGAGATAAGGTGCACGACATTTGCTAACGAGAATAAACAGAAAATGCTATTTCGAAAAAAATTTAGTTACGCCTTTTTTATATTAAGACATCGATATGTAGCTCTGACGTGATTTTTTTTAATGTAAAGTTTAATTAATAATTGATGTGAGCTCCTGGTCCTTTCTTCTTTAAAATTAATTATTTTTTATTCAAATAGCTATCGATATTTTGCCAACAACTTTTTGGCCTCGCCAGGTATATTATTGTCCTGTACGTCATTGCAACTGTCGGGAACAAGTATTAATGTTGTGATAACAGTTTTTTATTGCTAAGTATTTTTTTGCATATAAGATACCTTCGAGAGTGCTGCTGTCTAATCTATTTCTATATTTACTTTTGTTTAATTTAAATTGATTTTTGTTTGGTTTTCTTAAATAAGTAAATATTTGTTTATGTAAATACATACTACCATTGTTCTAAGTCTTCTGTTTGTTGGTTGGTGAATGTGTGACCAAAAAAATTTTTTTCACTGATTTTGTCGGAAATATGACTATATATATGTACATATGTTTGTCAAAATATAAACATTAATGCATATAAATACTTTAAACAATAATAATTTAAATACATATGGAAATATATTTTATTTAAACATTTTTGTCTTAAATAAAATTTTCCATAAAAAAATGATAATTTTTTTCCATAAAATGATTTTTTTCGGCATATGATGATTTTCTTCTTAAAGCTTCTGGCAACTCTGCATATGCAAACGAATGTGGCACTTGGCATTGTTAACAAAGTGTTAGCAAATGTTGTTAAACACACATATGCTGAAAAAATTTTGCGTTTACACGATATGCAAGCACTTGTTGTAACAAATTTTTCAGCATAAATATGCTGATTCAACATTCGTCTAAACCTAGCTTGTCTAAGTAAATTTTTTATTTAAAAAAATATTTTTTAATGCGGGGAAGTGACGTAAAACTATTGTAAAATTGCGTAAGGTCGTTTTAGACTACATTTAATTTTTCGTTTAAATTTTCAGGTGGTGTTGAAAGCACAGCTGACTGTTTCGCCATGGTAGTTGTGGTTTTAAGAATTTTATTCATTTGTGTTTTCTGTTGGTCGATTCTGTAACTTTTAACAATAATCGTTAAAGTTATTTTACAAACACATTTGATTGCTTGTGATAATAATACATCAATTCTGTAACTTGATTTTAACGATGTTGTTAAAATTTTCAAACTTGTGGCATCTTTAAATACTTAACGATTTGATTAAAGAAGAAAAATCTAAGAATTGGCACCAAATCCTTGCAAAAATATTACGGTACAAATTCTCCATTAGGCACCTGTGGAAATACTAAAATTAATTCAGTCACATCAGCAACACTTTTCTTTCTTGCCCTATATAAGATATACTTTGTATATATGGCAGCACTATGAATTGCAGTAAATTCTAATTTTACTTCTCTTTTTGTATTAAACCAATTCACCGTGGAACACGCCATGAAACTGCAGGGCTTTTGGAAGGCGGTTTTAGGCACAGAAGTGAATGCGGATTTGTTAGAGAAGGCAACTTCAAGATTGGTATTATATATTTCGCCAAATCTTTACGTTCACATACAGGATGTAAAAACAGCGAAACGAATTTGGGAAAAATTAGAAACTACATATTGATGACTCCGGTGTGACTCGTAGATGTGGTTTACTAAGAAAATTAACAACAACACAATTAGTAAACTGCGACAGTATTAGCGAGTATGTGGATACGATCATTGACACTGCTCAAAGGCTTAATCAAATAGGTTTTAAAGTCAATGATGAAAGGATCGGTAGCCTTTTGTTAAGCGGTTTGCCTGATCATTTTAGACCAATGATAATGACCATTGAAAGCAGCAACGTTAAAGTTACGGCAGGCACAATAAAAACAAAGCTGCTGCATGATTTTAATAATTACAACAGTTTTACAGCAACAGAAGTCATTGTTTTACATTAAGCAGAAAGGAAGAAAAATGCTCGTAAGAGGTAAGAAAATAGTTTGCTACAATTCCAAGAAAGAAGGCCATATTGCCAAATATTTTTAGTTGCCGAAGAGCAAGCAAAATGGCGGAAAATATAAAGATGCATTTGTGGGTTTTAAAAAATTTGAAAAAGAAGATTATGTGACGGTCGCATTAAGTCAAATTCGTTTTAAATACAACCAACACTGCAAATTGCTACTATGTACGTTTGACACCACCTTGTAAACAGGCCATTGATTATGGGTTTAAATATTTGTATCGATGTGAAGAAATCATACTACTTTAGCATACCGTCTCCCAGAGTTTTATAAAAGAGTAAAAAGGCATTAAAATTTAAAGTACTTATTTTGGTAAATAGTACAGTAGTAGAAATAGTATCTTTTATGCAATTTCCAAAACGTTTCTTTCATTCTGGTGAGAAATAAGTGTTGAAAGACCCAAAGAATTTATTCAACCAAAACTTTTAAAAATGTTGCCATATAAGAATTAAATAGTAACAACTTAAAGCTATTTAATTTTATTTCTTCAAAATAGTTTTATGTTTTATAATTAAAACAAGTATAACTTGTGATTAAAAGTAAGTTACAGTTATAATGAGGCTCTAAAATAAAAAAGGAACATAAAGCACGTAAAAGGGATATAATACCCTTAATGTAATAAGTATGATCTGTGCAATGCGATACAAATAAAACAAATTCATTTTTTATTTTTGATTAAGCTATTGGCCTACCGCGTTTTATGTAAATAAAAATGCAAGTTTTTATTCCATATTGTCCCGATTGTAAAATAGTATTTGACTGGTATGCTAAAGAGACATCAACAGGCAAAATCATGAATTTCAACTCAACCCAACCAAGAACGCAAATCATAAACACTGCAAAAAACTTTATTCGAAGAGTACTGAACATTAGTGACAAGCGGTTTCACGTACAGAACAAAAATAATATTACGGAAATATTAATAAAAAATAGTTTTCCCATGGGAATAATAAGATCCCTAATAAAATCCTACAAACCCATAATACACAGCTGTCATGGCAACCCTAACCAAGACAAACGTTTTTGTAGCATTAAATACATACCAGGTCTTACCGACAACAAAATCATAAAAACAGCAATAGCTAATAATGATAATTATTTTGGTTATAAACCGAATAAAACACTAAATACGATATTCACAAAAGTAAAAACACCAATAGAGAAATTACAATAAATCAACGTAGTTTACGAAAAACCGTGTAAAGGCATAGACAATAATAGCTGTAATCTTGTTTACATAGGTACAACAAAAAAAGTTTGGAAACAAGAGTAAATGAGCATAAAACTGACATAAACAAAAATAAAGTAAACACCGCACTATCACACATACAAAACACAAACCAGACTTTAACAACTGGACAAAGTAAACAACATGAGAAAGCGATTTATAACAAAAACTCTAAGAATCCAACAAAAAAAAGGCAAAACTATGAACATTAAAGAAGATACAGATAGTTTGAGTGCGAACTATAAAATAGCAATAAGTTAAATTAAAAAAAGCAAGCTGTGATTCAAAATAAATTAAAAAAAATTTTGTGCCTTAAAAATAAAATTTAGTAATTCAATTAAATTAATATAAACAATTTTATATAAAAAATTTTTTAAATAATATTTATGTGACGTTTATTCATATTCATTAATTGTAAATATTATATTATTGCAACTTTGTTGATGTTTTTCTCCTTTTAATAAAATAGACAAAAATCCTTTGAAAAAGTGAACATACAATTCACGAAACGTCGGGACAATATGGAATAAAAACTTGCATTTTTATTTACATAAAACGCGGTAGGCCAATAGCTGAATCAAAAAATCAAAAATAAAAAAATTCATCTTTAATTTCTTAAATTACGCCACTGAAGTAATATTTAAATGAAAAGAAAATTCTAAAAGTTTGTATTTGCTAATTAATGTTTATAAGTAATTAGTCGAACTTTTTATTAATATTTTATATATTGAAACGATTAATTTTGGCTCAAGTTCAAACCCGAATTTACCCATTTATTTATTCTAATTTTTATTAGAAATTTTTTTGGATAAATTCATTATTATTTTTTTATTAAGAGAGTACTATATATAGAACAATTTTTATTATTCATCATACTAGCAGAACGGATCAGTACTGATTTCGAGGTCTCTACACCATCTCATCAGCGTTCTTTGTTCAATTTTACCACTTTTGACGGTGGATACTAGTGATCAGGAATATCAACTATTTAACCGTATTATTTAACAAATTAGGATACGAAAAGTGGAAACTTGAACAAAGAACGCTGATGAGATGGTGTAGCGACCTCGAAATCAGTACTGATCCGTTCTGCTAGTATGATGAATAATAAAAATTGTTCTATATATAGTACTCTCTTAATAAAAAAATAATAATGAATTTATCCAAAAAAATTTCTAATAAAAATTAAAAAATAAAAAATTAGAATAAATAAATGGGTAAATTCGGGTTTGAACTTGAGCCAAAATTAATCGTTTCAATATATAAAAGTTTGTATTTGCTTTTAATACTAATTCTAAAAATGATTGAAATCGAAGCAATGCCTAAATTTCTTGGAGTTTTTTCAGTAACGAATTTAGAGGAAAAGTAAAAAACATTATTTGAAACATTTTTGAAATTTGGTTTTTGCTTTCATTACATAGAGTCTAGCCCAGACATAATATCAGATTATTTTCTATCAGGGAACGTCAATTTCAATCGCAGAAAGAATTATCTTACGTGTAGACTTGACATTAGTGTTATTGCAGTGTTATAATAATTATTATGAAAGCGTTGTTATAATAAATCTTATCACAACAATCTCATGATATGAAATGTCAAAAACTTACATGTACATGAAAATATATAATTGAATGTATATGTTCGTATATAAATAACTAAAATTCATTGTTTTTTTTTATAAAATTTATGTATTTTTTATGTTTTTAAAGATTTTTCAAGTTATTTATTAATATATATTGTTAAACAAATTGGCTAATTTTGGAGATATGGTACATGTTTACTCAATGAGTAATTGCACATAATGAAATCTTATAACAAAAATAAAAATACGTGTTCCTCTTGTAAGACATGAAGATAAATTTTGACATTTAAGTTTTGCTATTCTGCCGACGTTCTCTCGCACGTTATATCAGAGTTAATCGCAGTTGTGGACGCTATGTTAACATATTACTACGATGACATGATTTAGGGAACTAGGGTATACGTTAAGTCTTTTATGAAATAATGGGGAATTATAGATTAAATATTTTAAGCTGATTTCATAGTTGCTTCGGCCTTAGTGCATTTTTCGGTTTTTACCGTTTTTCGTATTTTATTTAAATTTCTCCGGTATAACTTCAATTCAAGTCTTTAATTATTAAATTTATTATTCGAGACAGGTCCCGCTATCTTTTTTTTAAAGAATTCAACAAACAAAACTTTTTGATTTATTTTTAAAGAGAATTAACACTAAGACAATTAGTATGCATACCAACGAGTAGGTGTGTTACCTTCTTTGGGAAAGGGATAGTGGGAGAGGACAGATGATGAAAGTGAGAAAGTTTTTTAGAATTTTATTCAATTATTTTTTTAATTTTTTTTTTTGAGTTCTGTTTTAATAATTATTAATTATTAAATAATAATTATTAATTATTATATATAATTAATTAATAATTCTAAATTTATTAATCGATATTGTGAAATATTAATCAATTTGTAGAAGTAGTTATTATTATATTTTTTATAAGTTGTACAACGGCTGAGGGTCCGGATAGAAATTGGGGATGAAAAAAATAAAAATTCATAGAAAGGAAAAAAATTCATAGAGGAAGGATATGTAAGCCCGTTCTCCAATAATTTATCCCCGAATATTTTTTCCTCAAGAGGGTTGACATACGAAAATTAAAGTTTTATAAAATTTGCCCACTAAATGGCCCAAGGGTACCTCTGGAGGAGTCAAATTTATGGTCGACCCATAATACTTTTTCAACCCCGTAATTTTTCCAGGACCTGCCTATTATCTATCTATAGGTTTTATTCCCCATACAAGTATTTTTTACTTTGCCTTTTTTATGAAATCAGCTCCTGCCGCTCTGTTTGTGGTTTAAATAGGAGTGAAATGGAGGATCAGCTCATTTTTATTTCTGTCTTCCAAATTTTTTTCCGATTGTAACTACTCCCTATGTCTACTATCTAAAGGCCGTGATTCACTATCCTACACGATCGCACGATTCCTTCACAGGAAAATTTTACATAAGTCTATAAAAAGTGAGTATAAAATGTTAACGAATGAAGAAAAAGTTCAAATATTATCATCATTGGTGCTGCTTAACAATAAACACTACTATGATCCCACGAAAACTATAATTTTCTGAAAATTTTTATAAGATTTACCAAATTGCACGACCTGCCAAAAAAATACACAACATAACAAAGAGATGTTTGTGCATCATTATTGTTGAATAGTGTGGCACCTAAAACGGCATTTCGAAGCGATTTTTAAAAGTCGGTCACACTTATGCAAAATATTCCTGTGAAGAAATCGTGCGATCGTGTAGGATAGTGAATCAGGGCCTTTACGGTAGTCGCCATATAAGATTTTTTAATGAAATCAGCCAATTTTTATTTCTCTTTTCCAAAATTTTTTACCATTGTAATTACCCCTATCTCTCTCCACTCCCTAAAGGATTCCCACACATAAGAGAGTGCTTCTAGAGAAGTAAAATACATGACCGTCTTATATTTTTCAACCATAACAATATGAGCAATATGTTTTTGGGTAATAAAAAAATATATGTTGGATAAGACATCTAATTTTCTTTCAGTATGTCTGTTATTAAAAATATGTTCCGATATCTAATCTCAAGAAGTTTTTATTTGTTGTAAATTGTGCTGACATATATAAACGAAAAAAGTTTGACTTATATTTTTTTACCAAACAAATGTTGACCATATTTTGAGCGAAATAATAAGAGTAAAATTTTCAATGAAATTTTAAATTAAGTTTTACTGGTTTGACTTCAGATCTACTAAAATTATATTTAAACCAACACAGTTCAAATAAATATACACAATCATATAAAATATTGAAATTTAAACTTTAATTTTTGACCGAAAAAATAATAAATTAGCCAATTTTCAATCCTGGATTTCAGCCAAAAGTCAGTAAATGTCTTAAACTATAATACAAAACCTGTGAGTTTAAACATTTAAATTAAACGCGTTTAAAACCACAAGTTTGAACAAAGTTTTATGGTATTTAAGTGCAACACTGTCGTTTGAGTATGTAGAAAAGCACAACTCTAATACATATCTTTTCATTCCATCCCACAAAGTTCCACAGCAATAACCAAAGAATTTTGAAAAATATTTTATAATGGGAGAAACCATGATGAAATAAACAGGTGGCATTATTAGGGTTACAACTACAACAATACAACAAAATCAGGAATTTTTGTTTGTGTAAAGTCAAACACAAAAAACAAAAGCTTGAATATTTTGTAAATATAAACTAGAGATAGGATCCTGAGTGATTTCTCACTCACGCTCACGATAAACAATTTTACTCATGCACGACCTTATATTTTTGGCTACCGTTCATGCATGCTCACGTGAGTAGGAAACAAAGTAACGCACAATCACGAAAACGCACGAAATATTAACGAAAAAAATATTAAATAATTAAAAAAATATTATTATTATCACTGATCCATTCTGATAGTCTGATGAATAGACTGTTCCAATAATACTCGTACTTTCTTAATAAAAATAATTTTAGTTTATCAAAAAAATTACTAAAATTAATAAAGAAAAAGAGTAAAGTAAGATTTGAACTTGAGCCAAACAATTCCTTTCAACATAAACTTAAAACAATTTAAGTTATTACGTAGAAATATTAATTAAAAAAGTATACGAAAAAATAACAATATAGCAAAAAAATCACGAAAAAAATCTACTTAAGCACGCTCATTTGCTTTGTACTCGCGGTTATAATATAATTTGTTTGTTGTGTTGTTATAATAAGTTTCAAGGTATATTAACTATGTCTTAGTTAAAATTCGTGATTTTTTAAAATTTATTTTTTTATAATATATTTTGCGTAAGACTTGCCATTTTCATGACAAAACTTAATCATAGTTTCTATGTTTTTACAGATTTGTCGATTTATAACCAGTTTGTTTTTGATTTTAATTTTTCGCAAATTTTCGTCATATTTGTGATATATTTTTCCTGTTTTGCTGTCCTTATTTAAGAATTAGTGATTTCAATACAATTTTGAAACTCTTTTACAATGCTCCCGAATTTTTGATCTTGTGATAAAGATTTTTCAACTTTATGGCATTTTTACAGGATTACCAATATTAAGAAGTTTTAGGCTTTGTTTTCAATTGCAACAATTTTAGTTTAAGTCATATTCCTGACAAACGTGATTTTATTTGAGTTATTTTATTCATTGACAAAGTTTCGACTTCCTAATTGACGATTTTTACTTCGATAGGGTATACAGCAGCTAAAATTCTTAATATGACACCTATATGGGCAGATTAGGTGCTTATTCCTCTTTCCAAATCAGTTTTCATTTTCGTGACACCACTTCATTGGACGATTTTATTCATTGACAAAGTTTTGATTTCCTAATTGACGATTTTTACTTCGATACCGTCTAAACGGCTAAAATTCCTAATATGACATATATATGGGCAGATTAGGTGCTTATTCCTCTTTCCAAATCAGTTTTCATTTTCGTGACACCACTCTGTCGATTTTCCAAAATTCACGATTTTCACCTGTTGCAACATTATGTAGCTGAAACTTAGTGGAATTGAAATAACATACATTTTTTGTAAACAAACTTATGCCGAGTGTTTGCAAAAATGTGTATTTTGGTACTTTTTAGTTTGTTTTAATACTTTTTTCGTTGCTACTTTTTTTTGACTGTGTGAAAAAGTATTTTATAAAGGGTATGTTCTCGGTGTGATTTCTTCACAGGCGTAATATTTGATTTGTATGGAGGTCAAATTAAAGATGGTCTATGGTCTACCTTATGTCAAGTGCTAAATTTGACAAGGTGACATTGAAAAAAGAGTTGAAAACGAATGGAAAGACGAAAAAGGTCACAAACTGTTAAGCAAGCAAGAATACAAGACGTGAAGAAAAAATTGTCAGTGGAAAAAGAAAAAGGCTTCTAGAAAATAAGAGAAAAAATGGTGAAAACCCGCGTGTAGTTTTTCTGAAATTAAAATTAACTAAAAGAAGTTTAAAGCAACACAGTTACTAGCCCATGTGAAATAACGTGTACAACATATTCGTGTAATTGTTACATATGAACTGGCTAATTTAATAAAATAAATAATTATAGAATAAATACGAGGAAAATATGAACTTTTTTTAATTCTTTGTTGGTCATCATATTCGTTCCCCACTGTGACTTTGACATTTAATTTTTGTTTAAATTTAAAACCCGTAAAAATGCAATTACTGGGGTAATTAAAAAAAGAACGTTATGAAAAATCCAATATCTTCAAAAAAATTTATAAAAAACGGTGCGGAGGTTTCATATAGTGAGGCTCTTTATATACAAATATAAAGCTGCTGAATAAATTATAACGAGGAAAGAAGAAACGAATAAAAAAAGTAGTTGCGGAAAAAGAATACGTTATATTCCTAGAGCAACGAATTGAAAACTTTTCATTCCTATTCCTAACTTCAAAACAAACCACGCGCCTATGCAAAGTGAAAAATATAGAAAAATGCGGTATTTCATCTTTACTCATTTGCCGGAGTCAGAAGAAACTTTTTCTGTGTACGTGTGAGCTGAAAAGGAAACGCTTGAATGAGGCAAAATCCTAGTCCGATGGGAGAGGAGTTCCTCCAACCTTCAGCGCCATTGAAAACCAACACCTGGCTACACTCCCAAAGCGAGATAAGTACCACATCGGCACACTGGTATTTCTTTTCCGGTAATGTAATCTGCATGTTAAGTCCATATACATAATTAATACCACTATAATTTATAATACCCCTATAAGAATAAACAGATATTTGCCATAACTCCACAACTAACAAAAACCCTATATATATACAATTGAATTATATCCTAATATTAAAGAAAATTATTTACAACCTAAAGTAAATAAAATAATTCAAAAATTATAAAAAAATACAAAACAATTTCTAGCCTAAGATTGAAACAAACAAAACAAAATACTATTTACTATTTACGACTAAGAAAATCGGTACAAAGTAAGATAATACTTTTTACACCCTAGCACTAGTGTCTGAACAATACAAAAAGAAAACAAATGCACTTAAGTCTAGATTTAAAATTGTACCAAATATGTTGAAAAATAATAACTAATAAATACAATTACATATTTATTAATTTATATTAAATGAAACTGACCATTTTAGATTGTTTGGCTATGTGCATGTACTAACTATCGTATTTGTGTAAAAATGTATTTGTATACATGAATAATGAAACAAAAGTGATAGCAATAAGAAATTGAATTGTAATTATATTAAAAAAGAAGTGTAACTTATATTATATTATAGATACATACAGATATTTTGCATATAAGCTATATACTATTTGTTACATTTATTTCGATTGTGCTATATCCTAGTTATAAAAGAAAATAAAAACGTAATATGTAAACTTTATAAAAAAAAAGGGAATATGAATAATATGTGCTGATTAATGCAAAGGTTGATGAGTAGTTAGGTTTGAAGGTTGGTTATTCAATATATGTTTTGGGACGTTACTATTTATCTTTTCAGGTACCAGTAATTTCATGGACGACATATCTATGTTGAAAGGGGGGCAGCCTATCTAGGGAAACAACATCATTCGCCTAGCCCTAAATCCGTCTCCACAGTCGCAGTCCAATGTCCGTCTGTCATCTTGGGGATACACTAACAGCCCAATTATGAATAAAAAATTCCCCGGGAGATTTCTCCCTTTTCCCAAAATGGGGCTGTTTACATATAATATGCAAACAATTCATATGAGAACATATATGTGAACAGCCCCTTTTTGGAAAAAGGGAGAAATCTCCCAGGGAATTTTTATTCATAATTGGGCTGCATGCATTTCCCCGTGTGTCTATAAAATTGTCCGTTGAGCTATGTGTTTTTTTTGTCACCCAATAATGGCACGTGAATTTGAATTGTGCTAACCAAGCGGAGGAAAGACCTCCCATTCCGACGAGCTACAGCATAACCACGAAAAAGGGGGTTGAGGGTAAATTCGCTGGTTGTAAATGTGTTGTGCGTAAGGACAACAGAGGTTTTTTATAAACATTTTTGGAAAATAATGTGGCTGTTGTGGCTGTCGTCAGTTGTTGATTACAGCAAAAGCACCCGTCCTAATATTGCACGTCATATTTACAGGGTAAACAAACACGTTTGTCATATAAGCCTTCTGAAACAAAAACAAATGAAATTTTCATGACTAGTATGAGACATAACAGTAGTTATGTAATAGTCGAGAATGATTTCCCGCAACTATCGAGCAAAGCACACCACAGCATTGCTCAAGACTCCCGGTTTCAAGAGAAAAATATGTTTTCTGAAGTGGCTAAAAGCAAAACACGGGATAACAACAACGAGTTATCCAATAATAAACTAGTGGAAATATTTTTTAATGCAGTTGATGCATTGGAAAAATGTCAAATTGAGTCTTAGGTATGATGCTTAAACATGCTATTTATAACATTTGTTGTACACAATGTTCATGTTATGCACTGGAACGCTCAAGGCATAGCATCCGGTTCAGCAGCTGCACAGCTCGAGCAAGTTCTTCACGACAAAAAAGTTTATATACTTTTGCTCAATGAGACGTTTTTAAAACCACATCACAAACTTCAATTAGGAAGCTACAAAATTTATCGTGAAGACCGGCTAACGCATGGCGGAGGAGTACTCATTGCAATAAAAGCTAACATAGTTCGTAAGTTATTACCCAAAATTAACACAAAATGCATTGAAAATATTTCTATACAGGTTACTATTAATAGTCGTCCTGTAGTTTTTACTGCTGCTTATAATCCAAATTATACTGTGTTCTTTAAGGCGGACTTAGACTTACTCACAAACTTCTCTTGACTTTTTCAGTTTTGATGATTTTAATTCACATCACACACATTGGAACGTTGTATCTAATAACACAGCCAGTAATGAGCTTTACACACATTGTTTGCTTGCAAACTATTACATTTACTTTTCATTTACCCGATTCGGTCAAAACTTAGCCCAAGTCCAGCCCTCAACAGTAGACATTTTACTATCTAATTCCAATATCCCTTTTAAAATCTTAATGATGAAACAGTACAAATCTGCAACTTCAGGAACAAACGCTGATGGCACATAATAAAATCGACGGCAATAACTTCAAATTCTCTCTTATTATTGTTTGATTTTCTTTTGTTTGCATTATTCGTATGAAAAATGTGTGATTTCATGAAAACACGGTAACATTGTTAAGAGAATGAGTGTCTAAAATTGAGAGTATAAGAAAAAACGCTGTAAAAATAAAATAGATTCCATTTCATGACCACATTCTCTGGCAGAATTTTATGTCAAACTGTATGGAAAATATTCTTCAGCCTGAAGTTGCAGTTTGTTCTGTTTAATCATTTAGAATTACACCCACATATTTTACAGTCAGATTATGTTCCGATTTCCTGTTCCATTTATGGACAGTTTCAAAATAAATTAATTAAAAACATAAACTTTGTATAATCGTGCAGACTGGCCAGCAATTACAATTTGGGTGGAAAGTAAAATTAGACGCCAAAACATTGACCAAACAGAGTGTATTCCCAGCAACGTAGATTTAGTTTAAATATTTATTTAGTTAATAGTAACTATTTAAATACAGTATATTTTATAAATTTTCTTTAACATACTCAAAAGTTGATTGTTTAAAATTGTTAAAATTCTGTTCATACTTTATACACACAGGTAATTCATTAAATAGAGCAATATCCTGTTCTGTGCTGATGCACTTCTAAATGACACTATTCTAAAATCTTCATTATTTTTTAAATTATAGGGTTGCACATCCCTTACTATCTTTACATATCTAGTTAAATATGTAGGTAAGATATTATTTTTTATTTTATATACGAAAACTAATAAATTGAAATATATTCTTTGCTTTACAATCAACCACATCAACAAGTTCAGCATAACTCTTATAGGTGTTAATATATTACATCTTAAAATAATTCTCATGGCTTTATTTTGTATTTTTTGTAGTGACTCTAAGGCACTTTGACTAGACAGAAATAATATCGTAGATAAATATTCAAAATGAGGTTTTATCATTACATTGTATATTTTTACAGCAGTATTATAACTTGTATACTTTTTTATTCTTCTGAAAAATCCCACTTTTTTCGCAACTTTTTTTACTACATATTGAACATGCGTATCAAAACGCAACTTATGATCTATTATTACACCCAGATATTTTATTTCATACACATTTTCTATGTCTTCATTTTCTAATTATAATTTGTCTTGCTGTTTATAAACACACATTTTGTTTTATTCACATTATTTTTAAATTTGTTAGCTTTCAACCATACATCTATACTTTCTAGTTTGATCTGCATCATTTGTCTACATTCCTCCGCCGACTCTGCTTCTACGAACACCAACGCATCATCCGCAAATAGGGCCAACTTTACATTATTAACAACTTGACATATATCATTAACATATATTGCAACTTCTACTGACTGCAATGTGGAAAAGACGTCCTGTATTCTTGTTTTTTGAGTCCTTCCAGAAAGATAGCTCTTAAACCATTTCAACGCATTTGTGCCAATTCCATATTTTTCCAGCTTATTTATCAATATATCCCTATCGATTGTTTCGAATGCACGTTTGAAATCTAAGAATACACACAATACAACTTTTTTCTCCGCCACTTCTTCTTTCCACGATGTAATCACCATATTAAGGGCTTTTCTAAACCCTGATTGGTTTTCAAATAAAATTTTATTCACTTCAACGAATACTTCTAACTGATCATGAGCTATCTTTTCTAATAATTTTTCATGCACAGGCAAGGAGTTAATCGGCCTAAAATCTTCACATTTTGCTGAATTTTTTACTTTCGAAATTGGCGTAACTATCGAATACTTCCAACTTTCTGGAAATACGCCGGTTTGTTTATTATCGCCACTAAACCGCCACCAATCACACCTAAGCACTCCATTATTAGGCTTGGACTGATGAAGTTGAAGTCTTTTTTTATTTTTAATTTTACACAGCGCAATTTTTAAATCATTTAATGATACAGGTTGAAATTCAAAAAGATTTGTTGTTACTCTTATTACTAAGTTTGTATATGGCATTAGAGGAATAGTATTGTTTATCAACCGTACACTGTTATAAAAAACTTATTTAATTTTTCTGCAATCGATATAGTGTCAGTTTCTCATTCATGATCACTTATTGCTGTTTCTAAATCGATTTTATGTTTAATATTTATAACATTTGAGAATACCATATCAATAATCGTTTGAGATGTTGTAGTAATTCTTGTTGGCTTTTCTATTAATTTTTTGTATCCGTTTTCATTTGATATTAGCATTAGTTCTTTTTTATAAACACCATCAATATTAAAATCACCCATCACACACGACTCCTATTCAAATTCATTTATATAGTCCATTAATTCAGAAAAATGTTTACAAAATCTTCTTTTTGATGACATTGGTGATCTATATAATCCAACTATTATAACAGCCTTATTTCTGTTCCAAACTTTTACTGCTATCCACCAAACTTCTTTGTTTACTTTATTTTCTGATAGTATTTCAAACTGAAAGCACTTCTTTATACAAATAACTACACCACCAGTATATCTAGATTCACTATTACATCTTACTGTGTTATAACAGTTATTTCAATTTCATTATTCTGTATTTCTTCTGTAACACGGGTTTCAGTTAACACATTGATATCAAATTTTTTATTAATACACAAATATCTTAGTTCTTTAATATTTACTACCAAACTTTGAATATTTTGACACATTACTAATAATTCAGTTTGTTGCTATATAATAATTCTATTATTTTCAGTTTGAATTTTTTTTATGTATAGAGGACATTCTCTACTTCGAGAATCGTGGTGTATATTAAAGTTCAGGTTTAACTTATCATTTGCTTTTACACAATTAATACATTTGGGATTATTGCAGCACTCTTTATTAAAATGATTATCACCACATCTTGGAGAAACTCTTTTATTTTTACATTCAGTAGCTACGTGATTGTAGCCTTAACAGTTGTAGCACCTTTTTACAAATACATATGGAAACACTTTACAAGAATCCCATCCAATGTTAAGTTTTTGTCTATCTATTATGTGTTAATAATTATCCGAGTTTGTTTTTATCACTGCTCTATATGGATTGAAGCGTTTTTTTACTTTAAAGAAATGTACACATTCAATAGGGCCTGTAATATTATTTTATTTTTTATTGCTTCCATTACTTTATCTTTTTCCCATTCAGTGCTTATACCACAAACAATGACGCAATGATCCTTTATTTTCGGAATTTTTACCATATAATCATTAGCTAGCTTATTCTTCACATCATTTTCAATTTTTTTTCTCGATTCAACGTCTTCATAATTTAGAGCTATTCACCATCTTTACAATTAGATACACTTTGCACCTTCAACGACAATGATAATGGGTCATCAATACAATCTCTAATTGCTTTTTTTGTTAAGTTACTATTTTGTGTCATTTTAGGCATTATTATTTCTGGCGGTTCATTTCTAACAGCCATTGCATATGTTGGTTTCTACATGTGCTGTTGTTGGTTTACATTTACTTTACTACATTTACTTTTCACCATTTGTATTTCTTCATTATTCTTCTTTATTAAGCTTTTTATTTCTTTCAAATTTTCATATGTATATGATTTTCATCATTTGTTGACAATTCTGACACATAAATAATGCAAACTCTTTTTCGTTTATAATTCTGTGATCATTTTCACTCAAGTTAACACAACTCAAATGAAATATTCCGTTACAGTACCCTTTACATGTTATACTATCTTTTTCTCGCCTTAAATGTCTATCGCACTTCTGGCAAGAAGTCATAGCCCTTTTTTTAATTCTTCACTTTATTTGTCTTGTTTTTTTTTTTTTGTTAATTTTTATAAACACTGTTTTAAGTTATTTTTTTCAAATTTTGGTTTTTATTTTATCATGTTTTTTTATATTTTTCAATGATTTAGCACAAAAATTAATATTTTTATTTAATAAACTTTTGGTATAATCAAAAACACGTCTGTTCTCTCTTGCAACTTTTAATCATTTATTGCAAAATAAATTAATTTCAATTGTTAATGCTGCGTTAACAAGATTCCCGTAGAGAGGAAAAGCTCGTGGCAGAGAGAAATCTCAAATACATCTGAGATGATTATTGCTCAAAGAAATAAACTCAAACGTAAATTTACAGAGTCCACTTAAACGGTATCTTAAGGCAGTTAAATAGTCTAATTGAATTCTACCTTAATACTGAAAAATGGAAAAAAAAACTGAAAAAAATTAGTGGAAGATTTGCAGAAGAATCCCTCTCTTGCAGTGGGATTTTTCAGAGGCACTCTTCCAGGTAATTTTAGAGAACAATGGGAAGAAATCGCAAGAACTTTAAATTCTCTTGGCTCGCCGATACGTTTAGGAGATGGATGACAAAAAGTAAGGAAATGAGCGAAAATAGTGGAACATAAAAATAAAATTTCTTGATAGGTTTGGCGAGAATTGAAGTTTAAAGTATTCTAAAGTAACTTTCAAACCTTTTTAAAAGAAAAAAAAAACTACGCAATCATTAAAGCAATACACTGAAATTATTGTTCACTTGCTGTCCGGTAGGTTAAATATGTAGAATTTCTGGCTCAGAAGCTTTCGTTCCAATATGAGATTTTGTTTTCTTGTATTTTCATCACCAATCGAGTCTGAATTTATATCACAAGTAAAAAAAATTTCAACTTTTAATAAAATTTCTATTAAAAATTAACTAAAAAACCACAGAGCTGTTTCAAATATTTCGAGATGTGTGATTGATATGTTGACATAAACGATAAATCATCAACGTCGTCGTCATCCTGTTAAAGAATACAAAAATTTTATTGAATTGATGACGACGTTGAAACAAAATGATATTGACAATAAAATGACGGCGACTTTAACGACGACAATTGGAATAAGGGTGATTGTTTTTCTTATGTAAACAAAAACAATGTGTTAAAATGTTAAACAAACGGACAACAAAATAATATTAGGAGCATTGTAAAATAATACAGCTAGTGTCGAAGCTACAGCAACACTGATTTTACGTTCGAAGCTGTCAAAAAAACCAAAAAAAATTCGAAAATTGTTGCATTTTCTCTTCTATAAAAAATTTTGTTTCTTTTACTTTTCTTATTTGCATTTGAAACAAATTTTAAAGTGTGCTTTTTTTAGTAGTTAGTAATACATAATAAAATTTTGACAGACCCGAGCCCAAAAAAAGTCTGTTAACGCTTCGACACTACCTGTATTATTCTAACATGATTAGGAGCTTGTGTAGTAAAGTATCAATAAACGCAAATTGGACCTGCTGCGCAGTTCTTTAAAAAAACATACGTTTATCAAAAAACCCTTACCTTTACTTTATATTATTTTCACACATTTTTTATTATTTTAATTATTTGCGCGCGCACGAAATAAGTGATGCTTATATTATTTCGCAGTTGGAGAATACATAAGTATATTGCCAGAAACATTATGTAGTTGGAAAAAATGCTGCCAGAAACATTACGATCGTTTCACAAAATGAACAGAGTATTCTACGTTTCGCATGAATTTGAAAAAATTTTAAATATCACGAAAAAATAAATTGTTTTTAGAAATCGTACGATTTAAAGCAGTCGATTTAGAAACCATACCTTATAGTCTAATATTTCAAACGTGCGTAAAAAACATTAAATATTGTCTTACCTTCCGAAAAGAGGATGCCATAAGGGTGCATTTGTATCAACCGTCAGCACAGGGACTTTGTTATTAGAATGTCGATTTGCCTGGCTTTTGAAGTTTTGTTGATGAAGTTCAGTACTCGTATCGATACTAGTATTCATATTACTGCAAGATTTATGGGATGGAGGCACAATAGTTGCATTACACACAAATTGTATTTTACCTTCTGCATTGCTAGGATTAGCTCCGCACTCTCTTGAACTACGTTTCATATCATTTATATTTTTAAGAAAGTCGGACGATAAATTCTTCACTAGTGGAATGGAAGAGCTTGACGGTAACAACATACTATGTTCAGGGTCCAAAAGATTAGACAATGATTTACAGGTTAGTCTGGGCTTATCTATAATTTGTCTTTTATTGTAATTAGGATATTGTTTTGATTCAACGGATCGCCGACCTGCGACTGTACTCCTTAAATTGTAACACTTATCTTGTACTAAAATATTGTTGGTGCAATTAGTTGCCTGATTTGTACACGTAGATGTGTTCTTTTCTTTATTTGAGAAAACTTTTTGATTCCCTTGTTGACTTAAATTTGGTGACTCAATTTTATATTTGGATATGTCTATTGAAGACAATGTCTCTGCTGCTACTGAAGGCATAACTTGGGATGGGTCTGCTTTAAGTTGATTTAGTTTAAGTACACTTTGCATCTGATGTTGAACAATTTTTTGGAAAATCGATAAGTCTTCATGTGCTTTCGACTGCTGCTGAAAGCTTTCGAAAGATGAATTTGAAAATGATTTGCAAGCCATTTTACTGTTTGCAACATTTTTGAGAATTTCATCAAAGTTTGTTAGACTACTTCGATGAGAATTAGAAAATGGAAAAATGTTCGAATACTTTTCTTGCAATCTCATTGGATTTTTTATAGATTTTTCAATATCCCGCGAAAGTTTACCAAAATAGGGAAGCCAAAGCATTTGGTTTAGAACAGCCATAGAAGCCGAATCAATATCTGATAGAGCAGGTTCTATGAGAGGAATTTCTTCATGTTCATGACTTCTTTCAAATGAAGAGTCCGATAAATCTGTTTGACTTTTAGATCTGTTATTTGCAGTTTTGCTATTATTTCTACTTGACAAAAATTTTTGCGGATGTTTTGGCTTAAGTTGGAGATGCTTCCCAGGCGATGGCAATTGGGCATCAATTTGATCCACAGACAGGGGCCGGTTCACTACTGGCTTCACGACTTTTAAAGATGTCCTTTTCTCCACTTCAAGTTCTTTTTTTAAAATAGCTTCCAACTGGGCCATGGAAATAACAAGTATATTCGGATTCTGTATTATTTCTGGATAGGCAAAAGCTTCTGGTAATCTTAGTTCAGGTCTGGTAGTAATCAATAGTGGAATTTCTCTAGCAGGCGACGCTAAAACGGCGCTTAACCTATCTTTTGGAACTAGTATAGGATCTGGAACTTTCCATTCAGTGTTTCGTATAAGTAAACGTAGCTGTGTCAATGGATCAGGATCTTTATCTATCATTGGCAATTTCATCATATTTTGTGTTAAAACATTGTGTTTATTAAGTCTTAGTCGTTTCTTTAATGGTTCTTCATGTTCAATGTCGCTACCATTCTCATCATTTTCAATAAAATTATTACACTGTGCAGGTTTAGAGGAATACACAGATTTCATATTTGAAATATCAGAATGTATCTGTTCTTCAAGGTGTAAGGATTCTCTTTGATTTTGGGTTGTTAGTACATTAAATTTTAAAAATTGATCTAATATGAGATTTTTCAACATTTCCGATGATGAAGCTAATGATGTTTCTTCTCGTTCTGACGATTTTATTACATCGGAACTAGAAGTGACAGCACACTGGCTTCGCGAGTCTGAAGGAGGATAAACTTCTTCACGTTTTTTATAACTAAGGTCTTTTGGTGAATCTTCATTTTCATTCACTGAAGGCAAATTACTATTGTCTTTATCCATATCACCCACAATGGGTTCAATATTTTCACATGACGTTTTTTGAAGTGTCGTTGTCCCTACAACTGACGTAGTTGAATGTAAAAACACGTGTGGGGCTGTCAACATTGCAGATGACTGCTTATCAAAAGCTTCAATATAAGTATTTGACTGGAATAGTTCCCCATTCAAACCTTCTATTTCTCCTGCCTCATTAAAAGATAAACACTTTGGTGGATCGCTAACATCTGCTATAAGTTGAACAACCATTTCGTTTACCCCATGTAAGGTTTTCTGATTCATTTGGTCCATATTAACCTTAGTTATTATTTCATTCGCCTGAATTAAGTTGTTTTCACAGCTTGTCTTTACAATAGTATCTATTAAGTCTGCATCGCTGTTTGCGCTGTAATCGCAATTTTGGAGAAGATCGGCATCATCAAGCAGATCTTTAAGATTTCTAGTTTTGGCCTCTAAACTTTCCGTATTTTCTTCAGTTATTTGTATTTTGGATTCTAAATTAAATTTTTCTATATCACTATTAAGTTCTTCTTTGCTAAAACTAAGAAAACAATTTTTATTAGTTCTTGAAGCATTTTCTTCATCTATCTTATCTTTAGAATCATTCTCATATGCTGAAATAGACAAAAGGTTTGACAGAAACAAACCGGTTTTAGGGCACAAATGAAAGAATTCTTTTTCGGATTCTTTTTGATATGTAGAAATCTTATTCAAAGGTAAAGATGAATTTGTAGAAGTTGTATCAATTTCCAAATCACCGGTATTCTTTTCAAAATTTTGAACGAGATTAATTTTTGTATGCATGCCATTTTCAGACATTAGTTCTTTACTTATAGATTCGGTTCTACCACTTATTTGCACTGGAAAATCTAGTACTACTGAGGAATTCGTATTAAACGATCTATTCAACAGTGTTGGTACACTCTCGGTATTTACAATTCTTTTAAGAGCGGCAGTGGTATTCTTCGTATTTTTTAAAAAATTTTCAGAATGTGATTTTTTTTTTGATTTTTTTTTAGTTTTGGATTCTAAATTTTTAATTGCGACTGGATTGCATACGGTGTCAATGTCATGTAACTTAGTGTCAATTTCATTTGGTACATATCCAGGAAATATATTTGGTATTAAGAAATCTTTGCAAGCCACATCTTTAATATCACTTTTATTACAGATCTTTGCTTCATGAATATTTTCCTTTTTGACTTTCATTAAGGGCGTAGGATTAAACTTTATTACCCTTGATGTTGTAGCATCAGATCGTGGTATAGCACGCCATCCATTTGAAGTTTTTGTGATACGTATGCGGTTTCTTTTGTCGTAATCCTCACAACGAACTTCGACTATGCGAGTGTTATCTTGCTTTACCCATAAAAATATTGGATTAACTCTAGCAACAAAGTTTGGTTCACTTTCGAATGTGCAAGGCTGTGCTTCCAATGATGAGACCTTGTTTATTTTGTGAGAACTAGAATTTTCAGTTCTAAAAACTGGTGCTACGTTTTTTTCCGATTTCACATGTCTATCATTTTTTCTTTTAATCGGAGCATCAGTATGCAACACACCATTAGCACTTATAGAATTACCACTAAGGTAGCATTTTTTATCATTTTTTATATCTCTTAACAGACCCTTTTGCCTAATAGGATTCTCTACTCTAAGATGACCAAACTTTGATAATGTTTGCTTTTTATTTGATCTCGTTTTTCTTCTAGAGTTTTTATCGTCTTCGAACACCAGAAATATGTCACGAGCAACTCTCCGGCGTTCAGATTTTCTATGAAACACCTCTTCAATAACAGTTGCTTTTGGTGAATTAACTACCAATTCCTTTTTAATGCGATCTTCCTTTCTCACATAATTTTGTTGGTTTCTTGTTATGTGTTTTGAAGCATTACACAACTTCACGATATTTTTATTTTTCGTTTTAACTTTGGCCGTTTTCGGCATATTGCGAAGGCAAATTTATTGCTTATAATGCTATTGTCATCATCAATGTCTGATTTTCAATGCAAAGTAAGAAATGCACATACTACATACAAATGTATATATCCAAAAGCATTGAAGCCCGTTTCAAAAAAAAATTAGAAAAACAGAATTTTCAAGAACTTCACAATAATTTTTCTTTTATTTCTTGAGACTTTAGTGCAAAATATGGGAATGCCAAATGCAAAATCGATTCAATTTTGTATATATCATATCAAGTCATAATATTTTAAACGGGCGTATAGGAATTTCGCACATCCGAATCGTTGTTTTAGAGCACAAACACAACTTTTAAAGCATGCATGATAGAATAATATAAGAAACATAACATAGTCAAATATAAACAGGTGGCATTATTAGTGCTACAACTACACGATACAAACAAGGCGTATTGCCTTACACATTGAATACAACAAAAAAATTTTTGTTTATGTAAAGTCTAAGCCCTTGTCAAAATTTATTGTAAAAAAATTAAATAAAATAAGTTAACAGAAACCATTGAATTTTTTGGACGCTACAAATGAGCAAGAAAAGGGAGTTTGGAATACTTTAAAAGTATTTGCGGTCCATATAGAAGATAGTACCACTCTCAAAACAAAAAAACACTCGTATAAGTACCTATAAGAAATTATTGAAAATTTTAATTAAACAACACAAATTAAACAAACAAAAGCTTAAATGTTTTGTAAATATAAACTAGAGATTATATCGTGAATGATTTTTCACTCACGCTCACGATAAAAAGTTTTACTCCTTATAAATTTGGCTCCCGTTCATGCATGCTCACGTGAGTATGCAAAAAAGTTACTCACAATTACGAAAACTCACACTCGCGAAATAATCACGAAAAAAATTTTAAATAATTAAAAAAAATTGTCACTGATCCATTCCGCTAGTCTGATGAATAGACTGTTCCAAAAATACTTTCTTACAAATTTCTAAAACTAATAAAGAAATGAGTAAAGTAAGATTTTAACTTGAGCCAACAATTCCTTTCAACTTAAACGTAAAACAATTCAAGTGATAAGGTAGAAATATTAATTACAAAAGTATACGAAAAAATTACAATATAGCAAAAAATCACGAAGCAATCAAATCTACTTATGCACGCTCAATTTCTTTGTACTCGCGGTCATGCACGCTCACGTAACTGAAGCAAAAAATTAATTACGACTCACGCTAATTACGTGAGCGTGACATCATATTGGAAAAAATGCTTGAGCAAAAAATTTTCATGTGCCACCAGTTTATTAATTCATGATTTAAGAAAAATGGGGGAAAAAATTATATACTCATGTGTTTGATTTCTTTCTGCTCTTTACATAGCGTCTACAACAGATATTAACTCTGATATAATATGAGAGTGAACGTCAATTCCTACCTAGGGGAAGTCGTACTTTTGTAAATTACATAATATTTCATAATTAACAGGCAGCCGTGCAGTGAACATATTTATATATTTTAATAGTACTATGTGTTTTACAAACATTTTGGCATTTCCTTTTATATGTGCATTGCACATTTATATGCGATTGTTTAAAAACCACTTTTGACGTTTATTTTAATAAGTGAAATATTATTCACTTCAGAAGTGTCAAAAATTTACATATGGGTGTACACACCCTATGTAATAAATGCCCAAAACTTCCCCCAGGTTATTAAAATACTAATTATAATGCTGCGTCTACACACTATGAATGTCACAAATTTCCCACTGCAAAATGAATACATTGTGTTTAAAAAATTGCTTCTATCACAACCATTCCCAAATAAGAGCGTCGTGTTAGCAACAGGGTACGTATTTACAATGTATTTTAAGAAAAAAATTTACTCTGAATGTACTGGAAATACGTACCCTGTTGCTAACACGACGCTCAACGCTCTCATTTAGGTATGGTTGTCGGGCCACTTTTGCAGTTCACAAATTTCCTTCTTACATCAGTTGTTTTTCAAGACAATTGTGTACGGCGCCAAGAATATAGCTTATGTCATTCGGCAAAGTATGTATTAAAAATACATTGAAATATATATTTAAAATTATTATACATATTCTTAAAAAAAATTAATTACATAATTAAATACAATTGTTCATACTTTTGTAATCTATTATAGGTTATGTCAGCTGAAACCAAAAGCTCAAGTGTAAAAGCAAAAATTACAAACCGTCTGTAAATGTACAATTTTGACAGATATGCGCAATTACAGATACATTTTCAAGCTTACAAACACACTAGCGGTATTTAGTGTTTGGTTCGTTTTGCATTGGAATTCCTTGCAAGTGCAACTATGGCTGACTTCAAAAACGTATCAATACAAAGTTTGTATACAGTTGTACTACCGTATTTGAATCATGTACATATACAATGTTCCTAAACTATGCTACCATGTGCTTAGTTTGTGTTGACGCAGTGAATCAAAAAGTAAAATTGCAAATTATTTTTTCGCTGAAATATATGTTAAACAAGTTTTAGCTGTTTTATTTTAACAATTCAACATAAATAAATTAACTTACGCTTTTGAGTCGTCCATTTTCTTTTCGTTTTGTTTTAAGTTTTACGGTGTCAGCAATGAAGTATGAATGTATCAACTTTGAAACTGATCCCCTGATTGCTTTTTTAATACGTTACTAATACTTGTCGCCGGCGTTTTGACGTTTTCGAAGTCATCCTATATTGTCATTGATAGCGAGCGCTATTTTTGAACAACATTGCAGAGATTACTTTCACAGTCTTTTCAATTTTCTTTTAAACTTTGTTTCGTTTATACACACGCAGTTTTATTTGACAAATTTTACACATACAAGTATGTGTACACGACGAACGAAGTAGAAAGCAACTTTGCCATTACAGCAAAGTGTGTGCTCACCCCCTCTTTTCTTTCCTTTATAACCAACAAACACAAGACTTTGTGAAGTAAACTTTGCTAATAACGCTACCAAAAATCAGGTAGATTATTGAACAGACCTATATTCTTTTTACATAATTTTAAATATAATGGTGTTTTTTCTTTGTATAAACTGGAAAAACACAAACTTAATAATTTAAAAGTTGTAAAAATAAATAAAATTAACACAGTAAATAATCTCTCTATTGTCGTCACTATACTAAAGCTTTGTTGTGTTTGCCCAGTTTACACAAAAAAAAAAATAACACCATGATATTTAACATTATGTAAAAGAAAATATTAAATATTGTAATAAATAACATCCCTGAAGAAGTTGAAAAAATCCCAACGAAACGTAGGATGAACAATTAAATAAGTAAGTAGTTTTTATTTATTTATATTCTTCAAATGATCTTGAAAGCCTAAATTTTTGGAATAAAAACCAAATAAAACCAAAAAATATTTCCTTTGTGGTCCACATTTTATTTGATTTTTCTCTTTTTGTTTGTTTTATTGCATCAGTCGATTCCATTGCTTTTAATTTTTTTACTAAATAATTTTATGTTCTTTACAAATGACGCTTTAAAAGTGAGTGATGACAACGCAATGCACATAGCAAAAAAACATGCTATACCATTTTCAGTGTTGCTAAATTGCAATAAAGTGGCAAATGCAAATTCTAATATTTTGTTGTTGGATTGCAAAGAAAAGCTACGATATTTTGCATTCGCCCTTATGCAAGACCATTCGAATCAATCACTGAACCCCGCTACTGTAAAATACATAGTGTCAAGGCAGTTCAACAAGGTAGTAGCGATAACACAGCTGATTTGACTGACTAAATGTTAATTGTTTAAATTTAAATTTGTGTCGATAATATACTCGTAACATGACTGATGCCAAACACCACAGCTTTGTTTGTTGTTTGACATTCGTTAGAGGTTCAGCTGTGCTAACATTGCTCAGGTAATTTTACAACTAATTTTGTTTTGTTGTAGAATCGCTACTACCTTGTAGATCTGCCTTTCATAGCGTGTAAAGGCAGCATGAACAATATTTCGTCGTTGCTATCTGAGTAGCCATAAGTTAATAATCTTCACGTACCGACCACTCGACCAATTTTTTATGTCTGAATACAAGCAATAACGCCGGCAGAATTACGGTATCAAAGTGCTAATATTTAACCTTGTATCTCGAGTGGCGAACACGTAAATATCTTAGAACACAAACTTGAAAATTTTGTTGCAGAAGGTTGTGCGTTATTTTTATTGTATATGAAAAACGAGTCGTAAAGACAAAAATTTAACACTCTTAGTTGAATTAAAGTAAATAAATGATATTGCGAATCTTCCGAATCTTCCGGCTTAATTTAAATAATTTTGCACTTTTTTGCAGTCACAACTTTAATTTTAACGTTTTTTTACTATTGTTTATAATTACAATTTTCATTTTAATAATTTGTATCTTCTGTTCGTACATTAGTGATGTTAAATTTTTTTGCTATTTGCACAAAATGTATATCTTAAGCAAATTTCATTTGAACTTGACAGCTTGTGTTAAAAGATTATTGCTCATTAATATCTTCTAGCAATTATTGCTAAACACGTGTTTGAACAAGCTTGTGTCGGCAATTGATTTTGGCAGTTGCCACGGCAATAATTGCCAATCAGATTGCTCGTGTGAACGGGTTATCAATACCAGCGTTGTTTTGAGGATTTGTTCCTAAATAGGGAATTTTTTCTGTGATTGGGTATAAACATTTCGGGAGAATATCCATTTATTAGTACTAAATACATGATACACTTCAAGTATTTAAATTTAACGAAAGTCACTACCGGTCAAGATTTAGTTTTTAAAGAAAGTCATTATTAGGTGATCCGGCGCGGTGCGTAATAAACTATATAAAATATTGTTAAAAAATATCGTGTACTTTAAAGTAAACATATCTAGCGTTTTCCGTACAAAAAAGAATTTTAATGTTAATATACTTTGTAAATAAATCCTGAAGTATTTTATGAACCTGGTGAATTTTATTTAAAATCACGCGGAAGACGCTAGCTCCGGCCACTTGCCTTCTCAACAGTTCCTTTATGACCTCACCCTCAACGTAAAACGGCTCTTAGGCCCAATAATTGACTACTATATCTTTAAATGCCACTTAAGTACTAATTTCATTTTTTTAGTACAAAATTATGTGACATTTAAATTAAACTTAAATGACCATTCTTCTGCATTTAAAGTCCATTTAAGTTTTGCACACATACATACACAAACATATGTTTTTGCTTGCGTGTTGGTGTTTCGCGCAACAAAGTAAACAAGAAATTTGCGGCCATTGAAAAATCAACATCTTTTGGAGCGAAATTTGGACTTCTTTTATTAATATTATTTTTTTTCATGGTTTTTAAAATTGTTTTAAACTTTTAAAACATTGCAGCAATCTATCATTGTTGTTATTTTCAGCCTGTAAAAGAATCCACATTAGAAATTTTTCTTTACTTTTGTTCAACAACTGTTTCTCTAAGAAAACTGAGAGAATTTCGTGAGGCTGCCATATTTTTATCGTAATTAAATACAAACAATAATTTCACACTGAAAAACTCAAACTGTATTTAAATGGAACTTAAATTTAAGTGGCATTTAGCTAAATGGCATTTAAATGCGATGTCAATTATTGGCCCTTAGAAGCTCTTAGAATAAATATGCACTAAAAATAATTCAGTTTTCTGTGCCGAATTTATTCCCTCTTCTCAAATGCTAACACTTTTTAATACAACCAACCTGTTGAACAGAATTCCATTGAAAAAAAGTTTATTTGTATTCAATAATTTGCATATTTTGTTAAAAAAAAGTTTTATATATTTTTTACAGAATTTTGACAAATAAATGTTAAATATTCCAGAAGAATCTATCTGTTGTGACCAGTGTTGCCACCAACGAAGTGTTAAATTACACATGCATCATGCCAAAATTACACATGAAATTAGGAATTACACATGCTTTTTTCGCAAAATAATGTGCTTTGATTTTGTTAAATTAAATATTTGACCTTTTTTGGTGTAATTGCAAAATCTTTATGATGATGATTTTCAATACTTGGGCTTTCAAGGTCATTTAATAAAATATTTTTTTTACATATTATTCCGACGTATCGTTGATATTTTCTAACTTCTTCAGGGATTTCTTATTTTTCTAGATATATAATCTCCTTTAGACCAATCCTACATCAATCTCCTTAAAAGTATCACAGTTTTGTTTTGTATAAAAAGGACTATCACAAACAAAAACTTAATAAATTTAAAGCAAAACAGGTTCATAAATAAATTAAAATATCACAGCCAATCCACACTTGCCGTCATAACAGTCACCATCAAAATAAAAAAAAAGTAGTGCTCAAAAACGACAAAATTTTAAATTACACATGAGTTACACATGCCGCCAATTACACATGGTCTACACATGAAAATAAAAATTACACATGATATGTGTAATTACACCTAAGGTGGCAACACTGGTTGTGACTGAGAAATATTGAATTTGATAAAGCTTTGTTAATTTATAAGCTAGAATATTCTTATTTCAGATCGGTGGGGATTATGGGGGATAAGATAAAGATATTTGGGGGAATTTAGGGAATGAAATATTGCAAATTAGGGATAAGGTGTAAAATAAAATTTGGAACCCTGCACAATACCTACCGTCATAAACCCAGAGCAAGGTGTTGAGCTACCGTCGTAGACGAATTTTGTTACTGTGCCGCCGCTAAAGCAAACTCGCGTCTTGAATCCTGAGCACGTGTCAAAAGTTATATATTATATGGGAATATTGTTTGTGTTCAAATGCCTAAATCAAGGAGCGATAAGAAGGGTAAAGAATTATTATAGAATGTTATGTATATTTTGTAATATTTTTATTTTACTTTAAATAATAGTTTCTCTTACTAAAACTGGTCGAAAAGGATTAGAATGGAAACAACAAATAATTGATGATATTCGCAGATGCATCGTAAAATATCCAAATATTTTTGTGTTCCATGTCGAAAATATGCGTAATAACTTGTTAAAAGATTTAAGACAAGAATGGAAGCAAAACTCGAGATTTATTTTTGGAAAAAATAGCATTATGCAGATTGCTTTAGGCAGAACGAAAGCCGAGGAAATAGAAGTAGATGTGCATAAACTGTCATGTAGACTTACTGGGCAAGTTGGACTACTGTTTACAGAAAAGAAAAAAGAAGATGTTTTGGAATGGGCTGAAAAATACTGGGCTGTGGAATATGCTAGAAGTGGGTTTGTTGCTACAGATACTGTAATTTTACCCCAGGGACCTTTAGAGCAATTTCCACATTCAATCGAGCCACATTTGAGATCCTTAGGAATGCCAACGTCGTTAAAAAAAGGAATAGTTATGCTAAATTCAGATTTTACAGTATGCGAAAAAGGCAACGTTTTAACCCCTGAACAGGCACGTATTCTTAAGCAATGTGCAAAACCTTTGGCAAGATTTAAATTAACGATTAAATGTTCTTGGAACAAGAGTGATGGTTTTCAATTACATTTGAAAGATGGTCTTGATGATGCGAAAAATCATGCAGACGAGACTATGAAAGAAAGTGAATCTAATTTATAAACAATTTATTTTGTTATTGAAATCCTAAGTATTTATTTTTAAAACATGTACATATATATGTATATTTCAATAAATGTATAATTTAATTTACAATAGATCTATCCTGAGAGAACGTTGCCACTGCATCCGCTAACCGTATTAATCTTCTTGGTAGGTTTATATGTAATAACATAACGTTGAGCTACAGGTAACGGTTCAGCATACCCATTTGTGTAAGAGGAATCTTCAAATAAAACCTCATAGTCTTCAGTTGCTGTATGTGGAAGTCTGTGAATGATAGCCTTGTAGAAACATGTAGTTTGTGGATATAGAGCCATAACTAAAAATTAACAAAGTTTACTGTAAAGCGATAATCTTTGGAAATGTATCACGGCGCTACATCTGGTGCGATACGCATTCGTAATATTCCCTGCTGATACCTATACCATCATTTTGGTGATGTGAACCAGATGCAACGAGGTAACACGTTTCCGAACATTACTTATTTTTAATTACCAACTGTATCTTTTGGAAAAAGAGCATGTCCGTCAGTTTCTGGATTTGCCCTCATTAAGGGCAAAGGAATAACTTTCCTTTTGCTTAAAACATGTCTATCCTTCTGCTCCTCATCTATATCAACAACATCGTATTTGTTCTGTCTATTTAGAAATTGAACTACTTCGGCCAATATCCAGTTTTCTTCGTCCTCTACACCTTTCACTAATGCAGCAACATTATCGCCAACTTTAGCTATATAATGACTTTCGGCTGGGACTGCACCACAAAGAGGGGGTACTTTTTCACCCGGCTTACTTACAAATAAAGGCAAAGTCTGAGCTGAGATTTGCACCATTTTCATTAGAGCTCCTCTTCGAATAGCCTCTTTATTACCAGCATTTCGAGCTTGTATTCGACGTTCATTTCTAAGATTCCGAATTTCTTTGATTTTTTCTAGTGCTTTTCGTATTGAATTTTCTTCGGCATTAGCGTCATGCAAACAATTTTTAAGAAGATGTTTGGCTTTCTGCGGCGGAAAATTGCTATAATACACCCTGGTTGCACTGTTTATGTTTGTTTCAGAGTGGCGACGTTCAATATCAATTTGATGTATTAGGCGTTGAACATCCTTAAGGCGATCCTAGTGAAATATTTAATATGTAGGCCCAATTAATACGTTTTCAAAAACTTTTGTTTGTTGAGGGTTTTTTTTAGCTAGTCTATATACATACATGCATTTCATTGATGCTAATGCCATCATCAGTAGACCTTAGTCCATATTTTTTAAATGTTTCAAACCTTTTATCTTATACAAAAACTTTTACAAATTATTAAATACTTTCATTGTCACCCAAAGGGCGTCTAAATGTATAAAGGTTGTAAAGAAAATAAAATAGATTCATATCGAATAATATAATTTGTTTGTTGGGATTTTTGAATAAGTTTCAAAACCTACTTTTGTAATTTTTGAAATTCTCAAAGGTTTTTAAAAAGTTTTTGTATAAGATAAGAGGTTTGAAACATTTCAAAAATATGGTTGAAGGTCTACTGATGATTTGGCATTAGCACCAATGAAATGCTAATGCAAAAAACAAGTTTTTGAAAAAAGATATCGAATATCGAGGCAATCTCGATTAATAAATTTAAAAAAATAATTAATTGGTAGAAAATTTAAAAATATTTAAATTAAGTCTCTGAAACGCATACCTTTCTAGTTATGTATCTGAATTTTTGATATGTACAGTATGGTTCGAAACCTAAGGAACTTTTTCTTATAAAAGGTCTTATACATATATTCTTTTTGACTTGGTATATTAAAAATAATACTTTGAATTTTTATTGTACCATGTACCTATATTATTTAAAATTATTACATTTCCTTGCAATTATAAAAAAAATTAACTCCATATATGCCTGTTCGAAACTTAACCAACTACTTTGTTGTATGTTTTTGCAACAAATAAACAATTTTAGAGTTATTTAAGTACCGTTTAATATGACAAGTAGAAATTTAAAAATTGGCATTTGGCTCCAACTATTTGAAAGTGAAGCTATGGCGCGTACAAGTTACAGAACAGCTTTTAAGCTAAATATTATTGACCTAGAAATGAGATGGTATTGTGCCTATCAAGAACTTGGACTTTATTTTGATCTCAGTACTTTTTACGGCCGAAATTTTTGGATACTTCTTGGTCATATTTTCATTTATGTTTTTGTGCGGATCTACTTTTTTCTAAGTTAATTTTGTATAAATATTTATTTCTGTATTTATATATATTTTTTAATTTAAAGTCTTATTTCTCACCAGGACCTACCTGCATGCCAAATTTCAGCTCTAGATATAGCGGAAGTGGCCAAATAATATTGATGAGTCAGTGAGTGAGTCAGTCAGTATGTACTAAAATATGCACTTTTTCACCTTAATATCTCGGGAAACTTTTACGGTAGAACTTTGAAATTTCATCTATGAGGTTACCTCCGTAGTGAGACCTTATGTTTCAAGTTTCATTATTTTATGATAAAGTGGAGCAAAGTTGTGAGGGGGGTAAAAATATACACTGTGTGGCCGGAACTTGGCCTGGCCCACTACCGTGCGTCTAGATAAAAATAATTAAAATAAATACGAAATTCTTTAAAAAAAATTAACATGTTTGGAGTTCATGATTTGAACCCGGGCCAACGAACGTCTTAATTTAGTTCGCGTTTAAATCCTGAACTACAATATGCTATTTGTTAAGAATTTTTGATACATTTTAGTTATTTTTTACTTGAAAAAGTTTGTTCTTTTTTAATAATTTTTGATAGCTTTAAATTATTTTCAATATGAAGGTAATGGAAGATTTTAATTATTAGACTAGCAGATTTATGTAATAGTTGTCGATATTCTTATTAATTTTGGGAGAATTTTTCATTGTTAAATATTTTTTTACGTTTCAAATCATTTCTTCGTTTAGTCGAAGACCATTTATTGGCTTTTTGATAAAGACGTTGAAACACTTCTTGGATGTGTCTAAACTGATTTAAGTGCTAATAAGCGGATGTTCATATTTTTATAATGCACTCTACGCAAGAAAGACTATTTGAAAACTATTATAATAGAAGTTCTGAAAGCACATGACATAAATTTAAATCAAGTGGTATCCATAACAACGGACAATGGAAGGATGGATGATGGCTAATGTAGACCCCCAGTAAAAATAACAGATTTATTTTTAGTGTGTAAACTCATTCTTGACACTACATACATATGTATTAAAGACGTGCATTTGTGTAACAAGTATTGTGAAAACAGTTCCAACATGTTACATATAACATATTACAAGTATAAATGAGAAAATGAGTGCTACTGTTATTGTAATAATTCGCTCTCACAACAAACCAAAAAAATTTTACTTGTTCTCTTGCGCCTAAGACAACATTCCACTGTTTGTATTTGAGAAAATACTATTTGTACAACAAGTATAAGTGAGGAACTTATGTTACAAGTAAAGTTGATATGAAGTTTATTTGCCGAACCGATAAATGGCTTTGTATTATAAAACCTTTATTTATTATTTTTTATCCATTAATTGTTTTTTTTTATTATTAATAATAACCTTTAACTAAAGACAAGTTGTAATATTGGCCCTTAATCTAATAAATACAAACAATAACATACTTATGTACATACATATGTATGACATAATTTATTTTTGAAATATTTGTTATTAATATTTACAGTAATAAATGTACATACAAACAAAATATATGAATTTTAATGACTTGCATTTTGTGTGCCTTGTATGCGATATTTTTTATTGTAAATGGCATAAGTTGGATGTTTATATAAAAAGTGGCCGCCATATTTTTTTAAATGTGTGCAGCTATATGAAAACGTTTTAAAACTGCCAAAAAATATAATTACAGAAAATATGTAATTTGAAGCAGTTAGTAAAAATGCAGCTAACGTTGATTTTTTTTATGAAAATAATTTTAAAATGACAAAAATTTTGGACAGTTATCTTAAGTGTGCAAGTATAAAGAGGAAGGGAGAAAGTAATTTGTGTGGGATTTTGAATAGTGACTGAAATTATTAGTTTTGTGCAGTTAAGTCAAAAGTGCTCTTAAATAAAAGGCAGCTAAATCAAAACTACTCTATAACGTCTTTTATTGAAAACCCCTAGCATTTACATGTGTATGTATGTGTCCTTATTTCTACTTTTGCTTATTTAAAAGAATGGGCACAAACATACACACACACTTCCCAAATGAAAGCATGTATGAACTGCGTATTTAACAAACGGCATACAATGAGTTACTTATTGTATGGCGTCCATATTTTCAGCAAAAAAAACAATAATTTTCTTTGTTGAAAATGTATAACACAAATGTGTTACTCTCCTTTTCTCTTTACTTCAACGCACTCAATCCATATAAGACATAAATAACAACTAATACAACAAGCGCCAATTTACGTACAAGTACGCACAAGAAGCAATGATTTTAAAAACTTGTATCATTTGGATGGAACAATGCACGTCGTCTTTAATATATATGTATACAGTAAAAGGCTGCATGAGTACATTCATTAGTTTGGCTGCACACAACGAAAACAACATTTATTCAAATTTTCAACAGCCAGTGAGAGCTAAAAAAAAAAAAAAAGAGTTGAATGTGTACAAATACAAAAATTAATGAAATGCCTGTTATACTTAGTGACACAAAAACGACGCATATCTTTTACATGTATATTTTGAATGTGTATAAAATTCATTTGATAAGGGTTAAACATAGGAATGCGTCGTTATAGTGCTAACTTCTACAGCAAGCATTCAAATATTATTTGAATGTTTAAAAATGTATAGTAATACTTTCTGTTGGAACAAGTGTGTTTGACCAAATACTACACATTTAAACAAACAGAAATTGAGAATTTCTTTTCAGGAGGAAAAGAAAGAACAATATTTTCAAACGTAACACACATCCGTGGCAATAAATAATGGCTTAAATAGATAGTATTATCCTAAAAATATGCCAGATTGCTTTTATGATATTCTAAGTAAAATATTTAATTGTTGTTTAATTAATGACTTCTTTCCCCGTACTTTAAAAAAATCGAAAATAATGCCGATTCATAAAAAGAGAAAAGATCTCAAACTATCCACCAGCTATAGGCCAATAAGCATCTTAAGTTTACTGGACAAGGTCTTTGAAAAAATTATTCATAAAAGATTAGCAGATTTTCTGATCAAAATAATATTATTAAACACCAACAGTTTCGATTCCACAAGGAACACTACCGTACAGCAAATAAAGCTAGTTGTGAATTATATCGAAGTTAACAAAAGGAATCGCAAGAGTACTGGCGTTGTTTTTCTCGATATAGAAAATACTCTTGACACCATCTGGCACGATGGAATGCTATATTGTATTTACAATAAATTATAAGTTTTTTAAAGAACCGCACATTTGTTGTGTGTGTTGACGGGGAATTCTCAACAGAAAGAACAAATTACATCTGTGATAAAGCTATAAAATGTGGACTTGCTCTATACGCTATACTTAATAGAAGGTCTAAGCTCAACCTTAAAAATCAGATATTGTTGTATATCTTGTGTATTAGAACGTTGATGACTTACGGCTGCCCAGTCTGGTTTCACAGAACTGCTAAGACACATACAAAAAGGCTTCGGGTTATTCAAAATAAAAATTTTCAAATAATTCACGGACTTACTACGCAATAGATTTAAATACAAAAAGATAAACGCTTTCGCGAATGATTTGACGCTGTCATTTAGTGAAAAATGCAGATCGTCTAATTTTGAAACAATAAGAAATTTTCTAAACGGTCGCTGAGAATCTTTTGTTAAAAAGAATCTTACTAGAGATTGTTTTACCAAATTTCATTATAACATTTTCAAAGTTTTTAAGAGGTTTTTGTGACAAATTTTCCTCAAGAGAGTATTATTAATAGTTTCGTTATTCAATTATAAGATTTAATTGTTGTAGTACGTAAGTAAAATCTCATAACATATTACCTTAATTAGCTTATAAGATTCGTGAATAAAACATTTTAATACTAATAATTAATTAAAACATTTCTGACAACTCCTACGCACTTTTTCCTAGTTGGGGATTATTATAAATTAATTGAATATTGTTATACGATAATTTTTTTCCTGGCATTTTTGATATTTTTATTGCCACTTTACGATGCGTATATTACAAAAATTTTGCAATTTGAACAATATGCTCATTTTATAAAAGCAAATCACCGCTAATTTGAAAGAGAGAAAAATAGCAAGATGTGAAGAGTATACAAATAAAACATTTTTGTGCAGAGTTTTTTGGCAATGTGAAATGAACTATACATTTTTTGTTGTAGTTGTATTTCTTTATTTGAAACTGATAACTAGTTTTTTTCAGCATGATAAATAAATATCTATAAATTTATGATATACATAAGTACATAAATAAAATATTTTTTTGAACAAAAAACCATATGTGAAAACTTATTGTTGACAGACTGTACATATGTAAAAAATTTAGAGAGCCATATCACGAAACCTACGCACTTCAGAGACTTTCCAATTAGTATATTCTTATTTTTTAAATTTTCTACCACCCTATGTAATTTTTTTTTATTATTCTGAGGTGCGGTGATAAACTTGATTTGTTCCAATATAGTACGTATAAGTGAACGGTAAAAAACGGAAAATCGACTTTCGACTTTTCGATCAAGCATTTTCTGTTACGATTAATTAATCGTGGGCGAAAATCGATTCTTTTATAGTCGATTTGTATTTTTTCTTTCCTTAAAATAAAATTTCTCGTTTGGTGTTTATTTCAAATTCTAAGTAAAACTTAAAATTGTATTTATTAACTGCTTGTCCCAGTAAATTTTAAAGAAAGTTACTTTCATTAATTTTTATACGTAATTGTTGAACTGTTTTAAGGTATATATTGAAATGAAATTTTTATGGCTTGAGTTCAAATCTGAGTTTACCCATATCTTCTTAATTTAAGAAATTATTTTTGGATATTTTCATTATTTTATTAAGAGTACTTTTTATTTGAAACAATTAATTCATCAGTCTATCAGATTTCGAGGTCGCTACACCATCTCATCAGCGTTCTCTTGTTCGATTTTACAACTTTAGACGGTGGATACTAGTGACTAGGAATATCAACTATTTAACCGTATTATTTAACGAATTAGAATACGAAAAGTGCAACTTATTCATTTCTTACAAGTTAAATCAATTTCGGTTAGTACGAAATTCCATCTCTAATTTTTAATTATTCCAAATATTCCATTCTCCCTCGCTTTTTCCAGAGCCATTGGCTTTGAGATCAAGCAGTTTTCCATTTTTGTTTACTTTATTTTTGTCCTGTAGTGGACTTTCTTATTCAACCACCTATAACAATGTAAACATGATGGTTTATGACGGGTGCCTTCGTTTTTAATAATTAATATTTATACGTAATTGTTGAACTGCTTTAAGGTATATATTGAAATGAAATTTTTTTAAAGTTTCTTTCGTAATTAATATTGAAAACAACAATAAAAAACCTTTTTTTGTTTTCTATATAAGGAGCAATATAAATTGACATAATATTAAAGTCCACTTTTAAAACAGAATCAATTGTTTATTTTTGTTTACACTCTTCATCCGATATTTCTTCAATATCAATGTTTGTTGTTTCTGCTGTTTTAGCAAATGAAATTTTATAGCATTTTTGCAAATGATTGTCCAAAATGGATGTGCTAAGTAATAAGAGGCTTAAGTATAGTTTAGTGACACAGCTCCAAAAAGAAAAAATATATATAGGGGTGTAGAAAATGGTGAAATAAGAAAATGTTAAATCAAAAATTGGGGGAAACGTATAGTTCCCGAGTTATGGCCCTCTGAAGTTCCCATATAGTCCTATATAGTCTTTATAGTTGTCTCTTTCTTCAACCACCGGCACTTTAGCTGATTTGGACAATTTGCAAATGTCATTTTTTACATGTCTGTTAGTAGTTTGTGGCTTTATTTCGTAAACGTCATTCTTTACGTGTGTTTCTTAATTCGATTTCAGCATAAATTTGTTAATGAAAAATCGACTACAAAAAAAACGTTTTTTGCCATTGAAAATCGATTTTCGAATACAATCGAAATCGACTTACCTTACGTATACATAGTATGTATGTATGTGTGTCAAAGTTTCGACTTACCGTTCATTAGTGCATATACATAGTATGTATGTATGCCAAAGTTTCGACTGCGGCACGTCCTTGAATGAAAAACCATTCGGTTTCTCCAATCTAGGACGAATCATCGCTGTCGAAAATTCTACAAACATAGTCATGTTGAATATGTATACATATGCATGAATATATTTTTGTAACGTGTAAAATACCTGTATTTGCTGAGCAGCATTCTCTGCCGTCAAAGGCATAGCTTTATTTTTGATCCTACCGCTGATGTACTTATCTATGAAATAATCAGATGGAAATAGAAACCGACGCCGATTCAAAATATTTGGCGGCGGTAACTTAGTCGGATGATGCCGCCACAACAAGGCGCTTCCATTCTGCAGATGATAATGAACATTGTTACAAACAGGTGGTATTACCACGCCATATGAAATTTGTTTGCTCTAGCAATATTTGTTCAATCTTATGACAGTTTTGTTATACTGGAGATGAGAAAAACTCACGTGATTAGCGTGAATCATGCGTGATTTATTTTTAGTTTTAATCACGTTAGTGTGCACGAACTTGAGTTCAAGGAAATTAGGCTTGCATAAGTAGATTCTTATCGTTATTGTTTTGCTATATCCAAAAACTTTTGTTTGTTAAGGGCAGGGATGCAAAATGAAAATTTCAAATTATACCAAGTTTTAAGAACAAGTGTATTTTTTTCAGTCCGATTGTACTTTTTATTTTTAAATATTTTTTTAATAAATAACTAAAAACGTATATAAAAATTCATTTGTACATATATCATTGAAATTCATTTGTACTAAGTACTTATATGTATATTATGTAAACAAAGTTAACAATTAAATTTAATGCCTAATTCCAAAAGGTACACAAAAGACTATCAGTTGTTGGGATCTAAATATAAAATTATACTTTATGATATATGTACTTATTGCTAACCAACTCTTAGTATATCCTAAATTGTAGCAGCACGAATTAGATGACTTCAGCAAATCCTTTGTCTGGATCCGATTAGAGACATTCGAAACAAACAACCTGTTCCTCTCTTTTGTTTTTTTAAATTTTGAAACGAAGATATCATCTCCACATTTGCAGCAGAATTTGGGATGGATAATTTTCATCTAGCAGTTCTTGAAATATCAGTAAACATCGATTCATTTAGTTGATTTTTCTCATCTGATACCTTCGTCCAAAACAAGGCGTATTTAAACAGGTGTTCTACTTCTTTCCCCAAATTAGAGGCTCGTATGTCAAAATTTGCATATGTTAACATAGGGGTTGAGACGTTAGTATTTATTGTAATGACGCACCTGTTGTAGAATCGCCACCATCTGTATACAACCCCAGTTGTTATAAAACAATTCATAACGAATGATTTACATGGAGTTGTCATATAAGAAATGGGATAATGATTTAAAATCTCCGAGAAGATAGCGTGCGAGAAGATAACAAACTAAGTTAACACACTAAATCTATTTCGCTCATTTTGAAGTGAGCGAAAAATATGTTCTCTCTACAGTTTGCAGAGCCAAATTTCAGTTCTACCAATTTTAAAAAGTGAAATTTCTTGCAGCATCCATCTAAAACAGCTATTTTATTGTGAATATATGATATTCTTCTTTTTGTATATGGGAGAGGATTTCAAAGTTAACAAACCAACTTAACAAACTTTAATATTCTTTATTAATAAGAATAAATCATAAATTTGTTAAAACAATACAATGAATTATGATGAAATACTTATAGTACACTATTAAGATTTAAGTAAATTAATTTATGTAATACCGAATAGCTGGAAATATCGTTACATTCCGTATCTAGATACATTACCCTTATTATATATTTCATTCTTAAACAAAATCTGGGAATTCTTCCTGGACGGGACCACTTGCACGTGGAAGGAGACATTATTGCCTTCAATTTGGTATACAATTTATATAGCCCAAAAGTTTTTTGTTGAACAAAGTTTTAAAAATAAAAATATTTTTCGTTCCACAAAAAATACTATTTTTAGTATAATTCAAAATCTAGGAATTCTTCCTGGACGGGACCACTTGCACGTGAAAGGAGACATTATTTCCTTCAATTTGGTATACAATTTATATAGCCCAAAAGTTTTTTGTTGAACAAAGTTTTAAAAATAAAAATATTTTTCGTTCCACAAAAAATACTATTTTTGGTATAATTCAAAATCTAGGAATTCTTCCTGGACGGGACCACTTGCACGTGAAAGGAGACACTAATGCCTTCAATTTGGTATACAATTTATATAGCCCAAAAATTTTTTATTGAACAAAGTTTAAAAAAAAAATATTTTTCGTTCCACAAAAAATACTATTTTTGGTATAATTCAAAATCTAGGAATTCTTCCTGGACGGGACCACTTGTACGTGAAAGGAGACATTATTGCCTTCAATTTAGTATACAATTTATATATCCTAAAAGTTTTTTGTCGAACAAAGTTTTAAAAATAAAAATATTTTTCGTTCCACAAAAAATACTATTTTTGGTATAATTCAAAATCTAGGAATTCTTCCTGGACGGGACCACTTGCACGTGAAAGGAGACATTATTGCCTTTAATTTGGTATACAATTTATATAGCCCAAAAGTTTTTTGTTGAACAAAGTTTTAAAAATAAAAATATTTTTCGTTCCACAAAAAATACTATTTTTGGTATAATTCAAAATCTAGGAATTCTTCATAATGAACTGGTAGCTATAACCGTGTGCAGAATAAAAGTACTGCCAAATGGTTGTATGTAAATTTTTACATATTCTTTAATTTTTCCGAAATATCGTTCCGCAAATAACTCTTCATTTAGAGAATCCAAAAAAAACCCTAGAAATAAGGGTCGGCGCCAATTTTCCACTTAATTTGTTCTTAGTTTTTCAATATCCTATCAGATAAGCTATTTAGGCTTAAATTTACTTTACCGACGTAGCTCCGATTTAAAAAAAATCACCCTATCTGATAGAAAATTAAATTCTAAGAAAAAAATGTAAAATGAAAAGAACCTCGCTAACGCATATTTTCGGAGTTACGGGCCCACAAAGTTTTACAGGTCTTGGACAATTTCTTGGTAAATTTTTGATTCAGTGTGACAATATGGGTATCATATGAAAGATTATCAAGATTATTAGTAGGTTTTCGGCAAATCTTTAGTAGGCGTTGCCGTTTTGATAATACCAGGGTGGAAAAAGATTCTGAGTCTGGTTGTAGGGCGGTTACGCAGGAAATCTTTAGTAAGAAAAAAACAAACTATTTAGCAAATTATTTAAGTATTTTCAAAATATTTTTTATCTATTTCTTTTGTCTTTTTGTTTATCTATTTGTTTTAAAAGAGAAGTACTTTGAAAAACTATAAAAAACGAAAATATTTTGTTTCTTTATTCATTAATCGCGGTTAAAGGCCGGCTAAGCAGAATATAATTCTTTAGCGAAGCCGCTATTCGACATACATGGAGGAGGAAATCAATAAGTCCGGCCGAAGGCCGGTTACGCAGAAAATCTTTTATATTATACCCATATTGTTACAATAAATCAAAAATTTACCAAGAAAATGCCTAAGATGTGTAAAACTTTGTGGGTCCGTAACTCCGAAAATATGCGTTGGCGAAGATTTTTTTATTTTATATTATTTTCTTAGAATTAAATTTTCTATCAGATAGCGTGTTTTTTTTTAAATCGGAGCTACATCGGTAAAGTAAATTTGTTCCGCTATTTAAGTTTTTTTTAGATTTTTCGCAGTTTCGTATGTAAAGTTCAGGGCCCTAAAATTCGGAATATATGCGTCGTCACCATATTTTTTTATTTTTCAATTTTCTATCATACTTTTTATTGTATTTGGTCCAGAGACCATTAACTAAGTTTGGCTATTTTTTAAAGTTTCTGGCATCGCTGCTATATAAAAATTCAGTGTGGCTATAATTTTTTGTGCAGAATAATATAAAAAACTTGGCATTACTTTTATTTAAGAAACCGCACCCTAACTGAAATGGCGAGGTTAGTATAAATGTACAAGAAACTGATATCATTCTCTAAAGTAAATATATTTAAATTTTATGTTAAAAGGTTTTCGATTTATACAAATGTCGTTTGTATTGTGGAACTTCAGAAGAAATTGCAGACAACGTGCAACATTGGAGAAACGTTATATATGTTAGTACTGAGCAAGATATTTGGCCGATAACACCATTTTTAGTAGAAGAAAGTTGGGAGTTATCATGGTAGATTTAATTTAAAATTTTGTAATAATCAAAATACTTATTTTTTTAAGATGATCTCTCGCCTTTCCATCAACAAAAAATCATTTGTGATAATATGTGGAAAAATAACTTAGTAGAAAATGTTGTTGACACTGCTTTAAATAAGACGACAGATCAACCAAAAGGCTACGGAAAAGAATTCTTGGCTATTAAGTGTTAAAGTCAAATGTAACAAAAACATAGATGGTGAACTATTGACAGCAGAATACGAAAAGGAAGTCGGCGTGAGGGTAAGTAGAGCTAAATACGGAAAAGCTTGGTTGGATATTATGTTGCATATTTCTTACTATTTTATTTGTATAGTGCAAACCATTGTTGATGACGGAGGCTAACAATTTACAAACATGCAACTGCTGCTTTCCACACCACGGCCTTTTGTTAAAAAAACGTATAAACCTCAACTTATGAAATGGCCAATCTACCTCATTACGTACCTGATCGTAAATCTTGGAATTCCTGGAATACTTGTAAGGTTTAATACCGTTTAAAATAATATTATGTAAAGATTATTTATATTTCAGCTACTATGTTGGACGGCTTGCGGCTTTCACAGACAGCCATAGAAGATGTCTTTATTCGCAAGTTTATAACAGGTCTGCTCCGAAGTTATTAAACGTCAACACAATATGATTTGTATAGCTGCTATAGTCAGACAAACTATTAGTGCTCGTAAAATGTACTTCCTTATTGGTTATACATAGGAACTTTTATCGTATTGGCTACAGTGTGCCGTTACTGTAGAGTTGCAAACAGTTCAAGATAGGAAAGATGTTTTTAAATATATTTAGAATTTTAAATAAAATGAACTTCAAACTTAAATCTACTAATTAGTGTACTGTTACTTTTTCACTGCTGATTGCTATTTTGCCATGTTTTTATAGCCTTGTTCACGATAAGAGCATGGAATGTGTTGTCTGTGGTAAAGCTTACAAAATTTATTCAATATTCACACTTATTCCAGTTGGCGACATCGACGTCACACAATACAAAAAAATTGGGGTTTGTCTATTCGTTTTCGAAAACAACTGACTACTATTGACTGGCTCATGTTATTTCCTGGACCTTAGAGAATGGAAATACTGTCAGTAGCACAAAATTGTTTTCGAGAGCGAGTAGACAAGCTCCAATTTTTTGGTATTGTGTTAACGTGACGTCGAAGTTCGCCAAATGGAATAAGTGTGAATATTTTTATACTTTAATGTAGTACAAGTATTTGATAATACGTGTATTTGTTAGATTTGTATTTTTGCTTAAAGTATTACTTTTCTAAAACTTCGATTTGGTACAAATATTTCAAGAATAATGAAGCAGAAGTATAAAACCTATATATGTACATAAGAATTTGTTCTTTTACTTGCCTTATTTCTTACTTATGTTGTTTATTAAAAACATGTTTAGTAATGTGCAATAAGAAATATTTTTATTAAAAATTTGTTTTATTTATTAAAAAAAAGTATTTAATTATAAATGATTAGCCAAAACCATATTATTATTTCGTCATCTATTTCCTGCAACTGAGGAAATACAATTGGGGAAAAATTGCCAATCACGCAAAGCGTAATTTTAAACGTAAGGACTGCTTGCCACCACATACAATTCAATTCTCCTATTATGATTAAAAATTTCCTTATTTTACTTTTTAGTCAGTTTTTATAAACCGTGTAAAAGGGAGAAAAAAAATCCCTCACAAAACAGAAGGGGGTTTGAATTAATTGGAGAAATTTTTTCTTGAGAAAAAGACTTCCTCATGTAACAAATTCCTTGTGAATATTTATATTTGGGCTGTATATGTATTTACGTGGTTCGTATTTTTCAAGGTGACGTATTTATTGGCATACTTTTAAGCAGTTTTTATTTATAGTATGGTAAAATAATTTGAAATTGGTGCTTGTCTACCCGTCGTCGAAAACTACTGACTACTATTGACAGGCACATGTTATTTTCTAGACCTTATAGAACAGAGGTACACTTTCATTAGCACAAAATTCTTCTCGAGCGCGAGTAGACAATCCCCAATTTTTTGGTATTGTATTGACGTGACGTCGATGTTGACAACTGGAATAAGGGTAATTATTTTTGGCTAAACATGCAAACTTATCCTAGCGTTTATTTCAATAAAAAAATAAATGTATAGACTAGATATACAGAGTATATTATACTCTGTTGAATTTTTCGGTTCTTTTAATTTTTACACATGTATTTATGAAATTTATATTAATCGAGATTGCCTCGATATCTTTTTTCAAAGATTTAAAAACTTTTGTTTGTTGAGGGTTTTTAGCTAGTCTATATACATGCATTTCATTGGTGCTTAAGCCAAATCATCAGTAGACCTTAAACCTAATTTTTAAATGTTTCAAACCTCTTTACTTATACAAAAACTTTTAAAAACTCAATAAGAGTTATAAAAATTACAATAGTATAAGCATAGTATGCTTTGAAACTTATTCAAAAATCCCAACAAACAAATTATTATATTCGATATGAATCTATTTTATTTTCTTTACAACCTTTTTTACAATTAGACGCCCTTTGGGTGACAATAAAAGTATTTAATAAGGCAAAACGGAAAATAAAATGTTAACTAGGTAATTATGAAATTTATATTAATCGAGATTGCCTCGATATCTTTTTTCAAAGATTTAAAAACTTTTGTTTGTTGAGGGTTTTTAGCTAGTCTATATACATGCATTTCATTGGTGCTTAAGCCAAATCATCAGTAGACCTTAAACCTAATTTTTAAATGTTTCAAACCTCTTTACTTATACAAAAACTTTTAAAAACTCAATAAGAGTTATAAAAATTACAATAGTATAAGCATAGTATGCTTTGAAACTTATTCAAAAAACCCAACAAACAAATTATTATATTCGATATGAATCTATTTTATTTTCTTTACAACCTTTTTTACAATTAGACGCCCTTTGGGTGACAATAAAAGTATTTAATAAGGCAAAACGGAAAATAAAATGTTAACTAGGTAATTATGAAATTTATATTAATCGAGATTGCCTCGATATCTTTTTTCAAAGATTTAAAAACTTTTGTTTGTTGAGGGTTTTTAGCTAGTCTATATACATGCATTTCATTGGTGCTTAAGCCAAATCATCAGTAGACCTTAAACCTAATTTTTAAATGTTTCAAACCTCTTTACTTATACAAAAACTTTTAAAAACTCAATAAGAGTTATAAAAATTACAATAGTATAAGCATAGTATGCTTTGAAACTTATTCAAAAATCCCAACAAACAAATTATTATATTCGATATGAATCTATTTTATTTTCTTTACAACCTTTTTTACAATTAGACGCCCTTTGGGTGACAATAAAAGTATTTAATAAGGCAAAACGGAAAATAAAATGTTAACTAGGTAATTATGAAATTTATATTAATCGAGATTGCCTCGATATCTTTTTTCAAAGATTTAAAAACTTTTGTTTGTTGAGGGTTTTAAGCTAGTCTATATACATGCATTTCATTGGTGCTTAAGCCAAATCATCAGTAGACCTTAAACCTAATTTTTAAATGTTTCAAACCTCTTTACTTATACAAAAACTTTTAAAAACTCAATAAGAGTTATAAAAAATACAATAGTATAAGCATAGTATGCTTTGAAACTTATTCAAAAATCCCAACAAACAAATTATTATATTCGATATGAATCTATTTTATTTTCTTTACAACCTTTTTTACAATTAGACGCCCTTTGGGTGACAATAAAAGTATTTAATAAGGCAAAACGGAAAATAAAATGTTAACTAGGTAATTATGAAATTTATATTAATCGAGATTGCCTCGATATCTTTTTTCAAAGATTTAAAAACTTTTGTTTGTTGAGGGTTTTAAGCTAGTCTATATACATGCATTTCATTGGTGCTTAAGCCAAATCATCAGTAGACCTTAAACCTAATTTTTAAATGTTTCAAACCTCTTTACTTATACAAAAACTTTTAAAAACTCAATAAGAGTTATAAAAATTACAATAGTATAAGCATAGTATGATGATTTGGCTTAAGCACCAATGAAATGCATGTATATAGACTAGCTAAAAACCCTCAACAAACAAAAGTTTTTAAATCTTTGAAAAAAGATATCGAGGCAATCTCGATTAATATAAATTTCATAATTACCTAGTTAACATTTTATTTTCCGTTTTGCCTTATTAAATACTTTTATTGTCACCCAAAGGGCGTCTAATTGTAAAAAAGGTTGTAAAGAAAATAAAATAGATTCATATCGAATATAATAATTTGTTTGTTGGGATTTTTGAATAAGTTTCAAAGCATACTATGCTTATACTATTGTAATTTTTATAACTCTTATTGAGTTTTTAAAAGTTTTTGTATAAGTAAAGAGGTTTGAAACATTTAAAAATTAGGTTTAAGGTCTACTGATGATTTGGCTTAAGCACCAATGAAATGCATGTATATAGACTAGCTAAAAACGTTCAACAAACAAAAGTTTTTAAATCTTTGAAAAAAGATATCGAGGCAATCTCGATTAATATAAATTTCATAATTACCTAGTTAACATTTTATTTTCCGTTTTGCCTTATTAAATACTTTTATTGTCACCCAAAGGGCGTCTAATTGTAAAAAAGGTTGTAAAGAAAATAAAATATATTCATATCGAATATAATAATTTGTTTGTTGGGATTTTTGAATAAGTTTCAAAGCATACTATGCTTATACTATTGTAATTTTTATAACTCTTATTGAGTTTTTAAAAGTTTTTGTATAAGTAAAGAGGTTTGAAACATTTAAAAATTAGGTTTAAGGTCTACTGATGATTTGGCTTAAGCACCAATGAAATGCATGTATATAGACTAGCTAAAAACCCTCAACAAACAAAAGTTTTTAAATCTTTGAAAAAAGATATCGAGGCAATCTCGATTAATATAAATTTCATAATTACCTAGTTAACATTTTATTTTCCGTTTTGCCTTATTAAATACTTTTATTGTCACCCAAAGGGCGTCTAATTGTAAAAAAGGTTGTAAAGAAAATAAAATAGATTCATATCGAATATAATAATTTGTTTGTTGGGATTTTTGAATAAGTTTCAAAGCATACTATGCTTATACTATTGTAATTTTTATAACTCTTATTGAGTTTTTAAAAGTTTTTGTATAAGTAAAGAGGTTTGAAACATTTAAAAATTAGGTTTAAGGTCTACTGATGATTTGGCTTAAGCACCAATGAAATGCATGTATATAGACTAGCTAAAAACCCTCAACAAACAAAAGTTTTTAAATCTTTGAAAAAAGATATCGAGGCAATCTCGATTAATATAAATTTCATAATTACCTAGTTAACATTTTATTTTCCGTTTTGCCTTATTAAATACTTTTATTGTCACCCAAAGGGCGTCTAATTGTAAAAAAGGTTGTAAAGAAAATAAAATAGATTCATATCGAATATAATAATTTGTTTGTTGAGATTTTTGAATAAGTTTCAAAGCATACTATGCTTATACTATTGTAATTTTTATAACTCTTATTGAGTTTTTAAAAGTTTTTGTATAAGTAAAGAGGTTTGAAACATTTAAAAATTAGGTTTAAGGTCTACTGATGATTTGGCTTAAGCACCAATGAAATGCATGTATATAGACTAGCTAAAAACCCTCAACAAACAAAAGTTTTTAAATCTTTGAAAAAAGATATCGAGGCAATCTCGATTAATATAAATTTCATAATTACCTAGTTAACATTTTATTTTCCGTTTTGCCTTATTAAATACTTTTATTGTCACCCAAAGGGCGTCTAATTGTAAAAAAGGTTGTAAAGAAAATAAAATAGATTCATATCGAATATAATAATTTGTTTGTTGGGATTTTTGAATAAGTTTCAAAGCATACTATGCTTATACTATTGTAATTTTTATAACTCTTATTGAGTTTTTAAAAGTTTTTGTATAAGTAAAGAGGTTTGAAACATTTAAAAATTAGGTTTAAGGTCTACTGATGATTTGGCTTAAGCACCAATGAAATGCATGTATATAGACTAGCTAAAAACCCTCAACAAACAAAAGTTTTTAAATCTTTGAAAAAAGATATCGAGGCAATCTCGATTAATATAAATTTCATAATTACCTAGTTAACATTTTATTTTCCGTTTTGCCTTATTAAATACTTTTATTGTCACCCAAAGGGCGTCTAATTGTAAAAAAGGTTGTAAAGAAAATAAAATAGATTCATATCGAATATAATAATTTGTTTGTTGGGATTTTTGAATAAGTTTCAAAGCATACTATGCTTATACTATTGTAATTTTTATAACTCTTATTGAGTTTTTAAAAGTTTTTGTATAAGTAAAGAGGTTTGAAACATTTAAAAATTAGGTTTAAGGTCTACTGATGATTTGGCTTAAGCACCAATGAAATGCATGTATATAGACTAGCTAAAAACCCTCAACAAACAAAAGTTTTTAAATCTTTGAAAAAAGATATCGAGGCAATCTCGATTAATATAAATTTCATAATTACCTAGTTAACATTTTATTTTCCGTTTTGCCTTATTAAATACTTTTATTGTCACCCAAAGGGCGTCTAATTGTAAAAAAGGTTGTAAAGAAAATAAAATAGATTCATATCGAATATAATAATTTGTTTGTTGGGATTTTTGAATAAGTTTCAAAGCATACTATGCTTATACTATTGTAATTTTTATAACTCTTATTGAGTTTTTAAAAGTTTTTGTATAAGTAAAGAGGTTTGAAACATTTAAAAATTAGGTTTAAGGTCTACTGATGATTTGGCTTAAGCACCAATGAAATGCATGTATATAGACTAGCTAAAAACCCTCAACAAACAAAAGTTTTTAAATCTTTGAAAAAAGATATCGAGGCAATCTCGATTAATATAAATTTCATAATTACCTAGTTAACATTTTATTTTCCGTTTTGCCTTAATAAATACTTTTATTGTCACCCAAAGGGCGTCTAATTGTAAAAAAGGTTGTAAAGAAAATAAAATAGATTCATATCGAATATAATAATTTGTTTGTTGGGATTTTTGAATAAGTTTCAAAGCATACTATGCTTATACTATTGTAATTTTTATAACTCTTATTGAGTTTTTAAAAGTTTTTGTATAAGTAAAGAGGTTTGAAACATTTAAAAATTAGGTTTAAGGTCTACTGATGATTTGGCTTAAGCACCAATGAAATGCATGTATATAGACTAGCTAAAAACCCTCAACAAACAAAAGTTTTTAAATCTTTGAAAAAAGATATCGAGGCAATCTCGATTAATATAAATTTCATAATTACCTAGTTAACATTTTATTTTCCGTTTTGCCTTATTAAATACTTTTATTGTCACCCAAAGGGCGTCTAATTGTAAAAAAGGTTGTAAAGAAAATAAAATAGATTCATATCGAATATAATAATTTGTTTGTTGGGATTTTTGAATAAGTTTCAAAGCATACTATGCTTATACTATTGTAATTTTTATAACTCTTATTGAGTTTTTAAAAGTTTTTGTATAAGTAAAGAGGTTTGAAACATTTAAAAATTAGGTTTAAGGTCTACTGATGATTTGGCTTAAGCACCAATGAAATGCATGTATATAGACTAGCTAAAAACCCTCAACAAACAAAAGTTTTTAAATCTTTGAAAAAAGATATCGAGGCAATCTCGATTAATATAAATTTCATAATTACCTAGTTAACATTTTATTTTCCGTTTTGCCTTATTAAATACTTTTATTGTCACCCAAAGGGCGTCTAATTGTAAAAAAGGTTGTAAAGAAAATAAAATAGATTCATATCGAATATAATAATTTGTTTGTTGGGATTTTTGAATAAGTTTCAAAGCATACTATGCTTATACTATTGTAATTTTTATAACTCTTATTGAGTTTTTAAAAGTTTTTGTATAAGTAAAGAGGTTTGAAACATTTAAAAATTAGGTTTAAGGTCTACTGATGATTTGGCTTAAGCACCAATGAAATGCATGTATATAGACTAGCTAAAAACCCTCAACAAACAAAAGTTTTTAAATCTTTGAAAAAAGATATCGAGGCAATCTCGATTAATATAAATTTCATAATTACCTAGTTAACATTTTATTTTCCGTTTTGCCTTATTAAATACTTTTATTGTCACCCAAAGGGCGTCTAATTGTAAAAAAGGTTGTAAAGAAAATAAAATAGATTCATATCGAATATAATAATTTGTTTGTTGGGATTTTTGAATAAGTTTCAAAGCATACTATGCTTATACTATTGTAATTTTTATAACTCTTATTGAGTTTTTAAAAGTTTTTGTATAAGTAAAGAGGTTTGAAACATTTAAAAATTAGGTTTAAGGTCTACTGATGATTTGGCTTAAGCACCAATGAAATGCATGTATATAGACTAGCTAAAAACCCTCAACAAACAAAAGTTTTTAAATCTTTGAAAAAAGATATCGAGGCAATCTCGATTAATATAAATTTCATAATTACCTAGTTAACATTTTATTTTCCGTTTTGCCTTATTAAATACTTTTATTGTCACCCAAAGGGCGTCTAATTGTAAAAAAGGTTGTAAAGAAAATAAAATAGATTCATATCGAATATAATAATTTGTTTGTTGGGATTTTTGAATAAGTTTCAAAGCATACTATGCTTATACTATTGTAATTTTTATAACTCTTATTGAGTTTTTAAAAGTTTTTGTATAAGTAAAGAGGTTTGAAACATTTAAAAATTAGGTTTAAGGTCTACTGATGATTTGGCTTAAGCACCAATGAAATGCATGTATATAGACTAGCTAAAAACCCTCAACAAACAAAAGTTTTTAAATCTTTGAAAAAAGATATCGGGGCAATCTCGATTAATATAAATTTCATAATTACCTAGTTAACATTTTATTTTCCGTTTTGCCTTATTAAATACTTTTATTGTCACCCAAAGGGCGTCTAATTGTAAAAAAGGTTGTAAAGAAAATAAAATAGATTCATATCGAATATAATAATTTGTTTGTTGGGATTTTTGAATAAGTTTCAAAGCATACTATGCTTATACTATTGTAATTTTTATAACTCTTATTGAGTTTTTAAAAGTTTTTGTATAAGTAAAGAGGTTTGAAACATTTAAAAATTAGGTTTAAGGTCTACTGATGATTTGGCTTAAGCACCAATGAAATGCATGTATATAGACTAGCTAAAAACCCTCAACAAACAAAAGTTTTTAAATCTTTGAAAAAAGATATCGAGGCAATCTCGATTAATATAAATTTCATAATTACCTAGTTAACATTTTATTTTCCGTTTTGCCTTATTAAATACTTTTATTGTCACCCAAAGGGCGTCTAATTGTAAAAAAGGTTGTAAAGAAAATAAAATAGATTCATATCGAATATAATAATTTGTTTGTTGGGATTTTTGAATAAGTTTCAAAGCATACTATGCTTATACTATTGTAATTTTTATAACTCTTATTGAGTTTTTAAAAGTTTTTGTATAAGTAAAGAGGTTTGAAACATTTAAAAATTAGGTTTAAGGTCTACTGATGATTTGGCTTAAGCACCAATGAAATGCATGTATATAGACTAGCTAAAAACCCTCAACAAACAAAAGTTTTTAAATCTTTGAAAAAAGATATCGAGGCAATCTCGATTAATATAAATTTCATAATTACCTAGTTAACATTTTATTTTCCGTTTTGCCTTATTAAATACTTTTATTGTCACCCAAAGGGCGTCTAATTGTAAAAAAGGTTGTAAAGAAAATAAAATAGATTCATATCGAATATAATAATTTGTTTGTTGGGATTTTTGAATAAGTTTCAAAGCATACTATGCTTATACTATTGTAATTTTTATAACTCTTATTGAGTTTTTAAAAGTTTTTGTATAAGTAAAGAGGTTTGAAACATTTAAAAATTAGGTTTAAGGTCTACTGATGATTTGGCTTAAGCACCAATGAAATGCATGTATATAGACTAGCTAAAAACCCTCAACAAACAAAAGTTTTTAAATCTTTGAAAAAAGATATCGAGGCAATCTCGATTAATATAAATTTCATAATTACCTAGTTAACATTTTATTTTCCGTTTTGCCTTAATAAATACTTTTATTGTCACCCAAAGGGCGTCTAATTGTAAAAAAGGTTGTAAAGAAAATAAAATAGATTCATATCGAATATAATAATTTGTTTGTTGGGATTTTTGAATAAGTTTCAAAGCATACTATGCTTATACTATTGTAATTTTTATAACTCTTATTGAGTTTTTAAAAGTTTTTGTGTAAGTAAAGAGGTTTGAAACATTTAAAAATTAGGTTTAAGGTCTACTGATGATTTGGCTTAAGCACCAATGAAATGCATGTATATAGACTAGCTAAAAACCCTCAACAAACAAAAGTTTTTAAATCTTTGAAAAAAGATATCGAGGCAATCTCGATTAATATAAATTTCATAATTACCTAGTTAACATTTTATTTTCCGTTTTGCCTTATTAAATACTTTTATTGTCACCCAAAGGGCGTCTAATTGTAAAAAAGGTTGTAAAGAAAATAAAATATATTCATATCGAATATAATAATTTGTTTGTTGGGATTTTTGAATAAGTTTCAAAGCATACTATGCTTATACTATTGTAATTTTTATAACTCTTATTGAGTTTTTAAAAGTTTTTGTATAAGTAAAGAGGTTTGAAACATTTAAAAATTAGGTTTAAGGTCTACTGATGATTTGGCTTAAGCACCAATGAAATGCATGTATATAGACTAGCTAAAAACCCTCAACAAACAAAAGTTTTTAAATCTTTGAAAAAAGATATCGAGGCAATCTCGATTAATATAAATTTCATAATTACCTAGTTAACATTTTATTTTCCGTTTTGCCTTATTAAATACTTTTATTGTCACCCAAAGGGCGTCTAATTGTAAAAAAGGTTGTAAAGAAAATAAAATAGATTCATATCGAATATAATAATTTGTTTGTTGGGATTTTTGTATAAGTTTCAAAGCATACTATGCTTATACTATTGTAATTTTTATAACTCTTATTGAGTTTTTAAAAGTTTTTGTATAAGTAAAGAGGTTTGAAACATTTAAAAATTAGGTTTAAGGTCTACTGATGATTTGGCTTAAGCACCAATGAAATGCATGTATATAGACTAGCTAAAAACCCTCAACAAACAAAAGTTTTTAAATCTTTGAAAAAAGATATCGAGGCAATCTCGATTAATATAAATTTCATAATTACCTAGTTAACATTTTATTTTCCGTTTTGCCTTATTAAATACTTTTATTGTCACCCAAAGGGCGTCTAATTGTAAAAAAGGTTGTAAAGAAAATAAAATAGATTCATATCGAATATAATAATTTGTTTGTTGGGATTTTTGAATAAGTTTCAAAGCATACTATGCTTATACTATTGTAATTTTTATAACTCTTATTGAGTTTTTAAAAGTTTTTGTATAAGTAAAGAGGTTTGAAACATTTAAAAATTAGGTTTAAGGTCTACTGATGATTTGGCTTAAGCACCAATGAAATGCATGTATATAAACTAGCTAAAAACCCTCAACAAACAAAAGTTTTTAAATCTTTGAAAAAAGATATCGAGGCAATCTCGATTAATATAAATTTCATAATTACCTAGTTAACATTTTATTTTCCGTTTTGCCTTATTAAATACTTTTATTGTCACCCAAAGGGCGTCTAATTGTAAAAAAGGTTGCAAAGAAAATAAAATAGATTCATATCGAATATAATAATTTGTTTGTTGGGATTTTTGAATAAGTTTCAAAGCATACTATGCTTATACTATTGTAATTTTTATAACTCTTATTGAGTTTTTAAAAGTTTTTGTATAAGTAAAGAGGTTTGAAACATTTAAAAATTAGGTTTAAGGTCTACTGATGATTTGGCTTAAGCACCAATGAAATGCATGTATATAGACTAGCTAAAAACCCTCAACAAACAAAAGTTTTTAAATCTTTGAAAAAAGATATCGGGGCAATCTCGATTAATATAAATTTCATAATTACCTAGTTAACATTTTATTTTCCGTTTTGCCTTATTAAATACTTTTATTGTCACCCAAAGGGCGTCTAATTGTAAAAAAGGTTGTAAAGAAAATAAAATAGATTCATATCGAATATAATAATTTGTTTGTTGGGATTTTTGAATAAGTTTCAAAGCATACTATGCTTATACTATTGTAATTTTTATAACTCTTATTGAGTTTTTAAAAGTTTTTGTATAAGTAAAGAGGTTTGAAACATTTAAAAATTAGGTTTAAGGTCTACTGATGATTTGGCTTAAGCACCAATGAAATGCATGTATATAGACTAGCTAAAAACCCTCAACAAACAAAAGTTTTTAAATCTTTGAAAAAAGATATCGAGGCAATCTCGATTAATATAAATTTCATAATTACCTAGTTAACATTTTATTTTCCGTTTTGCCTTATTAAATACTTTTATTGTCACCCAAAGGGCGTCTAATTGTAAAAAAGGTTGTAAAGAAAATAAAATAGATTCATATCGAATATAATAATTTGTTTGTTGGGATTTTTGAATAAGTTTCAAAGCATACTATGCTTATACTATTGTAATTTTTATAACTCTTATTGAGTTTTTAAAAGTTTTTGTATAAGTAAAGAGGTTTGAAACATTTAAAAATTAGGTTTAAGGTCTACTGATGATTTGGCTTAAGCACCAATGAAATGCATGTATATAGACTAGCTAAAAACCCTCAACAAACAAAAGTTTTTAAATCTTTGAAAAAAGATATCGAGGCAATCTCGATTAATATAAATTTCATAATTACCTAGTTAACATTTTATTTTCCGTTTTGCCTTATTAAATACTTTTATTGTCACCCAAAGGGCGTCTAATTGTAAAAAAGGTTGTAAAGAAAATAAAATAGATTCATATCGAATATAATAATTTGTTTGTTGGGATTTTTGAATAAGTTTCAAAGCATACTATGCTTATACTATTGTAATTTTTATAACTCTTATTGAGTTTTTAAAAGTTTTTGTATAAGTAAAGAGGTTTGAAACATTTAAAAATTAGGTTTAAGGTCTACTGATGATTTGGCTTAAGCACCAATGAAATGCATGTATATAGACTAGCTAAAAACCCTCAACAAACAAAAGTTTTTAAATCTTTGAAAAAAGATATCGAGGCAATCTCGATTAATATAAATTTCATAATTACCTAGTTAACATTTTATTTTCCGTTTTGCCTTATTAAATACTTTTATTGTCACCCAAAGGGCGTCTAATTGTAAAAAAGGTTGTAAAGAAAATAAAATAGATTCATATCGAATATAATAATTTGTTTGTTGGGATTTTTGAATAAGTTTCAAAGCATACTATGCTTATACTATTGTAATTTTTATAACTCTTATTGAGTTTTTAAAAGTTTTTGTATAAGTAAAGAGGTTTGAAACATTTAAAAATTAGGTTTAAGGTCTACTGATGATTTGGCTTAAGCACCAATGAAATGCATGTATATAGACTAGCTAAAAACCCTCAACAAACAAAAGTTTTTAAATCTTTGAAAAAAGATATCGAGGCAATCTCGATTAATATAAATTTCATAATTACCTAGTTAACATTTTATTTTCCGTTTTGCCTTATTAAATACTTTTATTGTCACCCAAATGGCGTCTAATTGTAAAAAAGGTTGTAAAGAAAATAAAATATATTCATATCGAATATAATAATTTGTTTGTTGGGATTTTTGAATAAGTTTCAAAGCATACTATGCTTATACTATTGTAATTTTTATAACTCTTATTGAGTTTTTAAAAGTTTTTGTATAAGTAAAGAGGTTTGAAACATTTAAAAATTAGGTTTAAGGTCTACTGATGATTTGGCTTAAGCACCAATGAAATGCATGTATATAGACTAGCTAAAAACCCTCAACAAACAAAAGTTTTTAAATCTTTGAAAAAAGATATCGAGGCAATCTCGATTAATATAAATTTCATAATTACCTAGTTAACATTTTATTTTCCGTTTTGCCTTATTAAATACTTTTATTGTCACCCAAAGGGCGTCTAATTGTAAAAAAGGTTGTAAAGAAAATAAAATAGATTCATATCGAATATAATAATTTGTTTGTTGGGATTTTTGAATAAGTTTCAAAGCATACTATGCTTATACTATTGTAATTTTTATAACTCTTATTGAGTTTTTAAAAGTTTTTGTATAAGTAAAGAGGTTTGAAACATTTAAAAATTAGGTTTAAGGTCTACTGATGATTTGGCTTAAGCACCAATGAAATGCATGTATATAGACTAGCTAAAAACCCTCAACAAACAAAAGTTTTTAAATCTTTGAAAAAAGATATCGAGGCAATCTCGATTAATATAAATTTCATAATTACCTAGTTAACATTTTATTTTCCGTTTTGCCTTATTAAATACTTTTATTGTCACCCAAAGGGCGTCTAATTGTAAAAAAGGTTGTAAAGAAAATAAAATAGATTCATATCGAATATAATAATTTGTTTGTTGAGATTTTTGAATAAGTTTCAAAGCATACTATGCTTATACTATTGTAATTTTTATAACTCTTATTGAGTTTTTAAAAGTTTTTGTATAAGTAAAGAGGTTTGAAACATTTAAAAATTAGGTTTAAGGTCTACTGATGATTTGGCTTAAGCACCAATGAAATGCATGTATATAGACTAGCTAAAAACCCTCAACAAACAAAAGTTTTTAAATCTTTGAAAAAAGATATCGAGGCAATCTCGATTAATATAAATTTCATAATTACCTAGTTAACATTTTATTTTCCGTTTTGCCTTATTAAATACTTTTATTGTCACCCAAAGGGCGTCTAATTGTAAAAAAGGTTGTAAAGAAAATAAAATAGATTCATATCGAATATAATAATTTGTTTGTTGGGATTTTTGAATAAGTTTCAAAGCATACTATGCTTATACTATTGTAATTTTTATAACTCTTATTGAGTTTTTAAAAGTTTTTGTATAAGTAAAGAGGTTTGAAACATTTAAAAATTAGGTTTAAGGTCTACTGATGATTTGGCTTAAGCACCAATGAAATGCATGTATATAGACTAGCTAAAAACCCTCAACAAACAAAAGTTTTTAAATCTTTGAAAAAAGATATCGAGGCAATCTCGATTAATATAAATTTCATAATTACCTAGTTAACATTTTATTTTCCGTTTTGCCTTATTAAATACTTTTATTGTCACCCAAAGGGCGTCTAATTGTAAAAAAGGTTGTAAAGAAAATAAAATAGATTCATATCGAATATAATAATTTGTTTGTTGGGATTTTTGAATAAGTTTCAAAGCATACTATGCTTATACTATTGTAATTTTTATAACTCTTATTGAGTTTTTAAAAGTTTTTGTATAAGTAAAGAGGTTTGAAACATTTAAAAATTAGGTTTAAGGTCTACTGATGATTTGGCTTAAGCACCAATGAAATGCATGTATATAGACTAGCTAAAAACCCTCAACAAACAAAAGTTTTTAAATCTTTGAAAAAAGATATCGAGGCAATCTCGATTAATATAAATTTCATAATTACCTAGTTAACATTTTATTTTCCGTTTTGCCTTAATAAATACTTTTATTGTCACCCAAAGGGCGTCTAATTGTAAAAAAGGTTGTAAAGAAAATAAAATAGATTCATATCGAATATAATAATTTGTTTGTTGGGATTTTTGAATAAGTTTCAAAGCATACTATGCTTATACTATTGTAATTTTTATAACTCTTATTGAGTTTTTAAAAGTTTTTGTATAAGTAAAGAGGTTTGAAACATTTAAAAATTAGGTTTAAGGTCTACTGATGATTTGGCTTAAGCACCAATGAAATGCATGTATATAGACTAGCTAAAAACCCTCAACAAACAAAAGTTTTTAAATCTTTGAAAAAAGATATCGAGGCAATCTCGATTAATATAAATTTCATAATTACCTAGTTAACATTTTATTTTCCGTTTTGCCTTATTAAATACTTTTATTGTCACCCAAAGGGCGTCTAATTGTAAAAAAGGTTGTAAAGAAAATAAAATAGATTCATATCGAATATAATAATTTGTTTGTTGGGATTTTTGAATAAGTTTCAAAGCATACTATGCTTATACTATTGTAATTTTTATAACTCTTATTGAGTTTTTAAAAGTTTTTGTATAAGTAAAGAGGTTTGAAACATTTAAAAATTAGGTTTAAGGTCTACTGATGATTTGGCTTAAGCACCAATGAAATGCATGTATATAGACTAGCTAAAAACCCTCAACAAACAAAAGTTTTTAAATCTTTGAAAAAAGATATCGAGGCAATCTCGATTAATATAAATTTCATAATTACCTAGTTAACATTTTATTTTCCGTTTTGCCTTATTAAATACTTTTATTGTCACCCAAAGGGCGTCTAATTGTAAAAAAGGTTGTAAAGAAAATAAAATAGATTCATATCGAATATAATAATTTGTTTGTTGGGATTTTTGAATAAGTTTCAAAGCATACTATGCTTATACTATTGTAATTTTTATAACTCTTATTGAGTTTTTAAAAGTTTTTGTATAAGTAAAGAGGTTTGAAACATTTAAAAATTAGGTTTAAGGTCTACTGATGATTTGGCTTAAGCACCAATGAAATGCATGTATATAGACTAGCTAAAAACCCTCAACAAACAAAAGTTTTTAAATCTTTGAAAAAAGATATCGAGGCAATCTCGATTAATATAAATTTCATAATTACCTAGTTAACATTTTATTTTCCGTTTTGCCTTATTAAATACTTTTATTGTCACCCAAAGGGCGTCTAATTGTAAAAAAGGTTGTAAAGAAAATAAAATAGATTCATATCGAATATAATAATTTGTTTGTTGGGATTTTTGAATAAGTTTCAAAGCATACTATGCTTATACTATTGTAATTTTTATAACTCTTATTGAGTTTTTAAAAGTTTTTGTATAAGTAAAGAGGTTTGAAACATTTAAAAATTAGGTTTAAGGTCTACTGATGATTTGGCTTAAGCACCAATGAAATGCATGTATATAGACTAGCTAAAAACCCTCAACAAACAAAAGTTTTTAAATCTTTGAAAAAAGATATCGGGGCAATCTCGATTAATATAAATTTCATAATTACCTAGTTAACATTTTATTTTCCGTTTTGCCTTATTAAATACTTTTATTGTCACCCAAAGGGCGTCTAATTGTAAAAAAGGTTGTAAAGAAAATAAAATAGATTCATATCGAATATAATAATTTGTTTGTTGGGATTTTTGAATAAGTTTCAAAGCATACTATGCTTATACTATTGTAATTTTTATAACTCTTATTGAGTTTTTAAAAGTTTTTGTATAAGTAAAGAGGTTTGAAACATTTAAAAATTAGGTTTAAGGTCTACTGATGATTTGGCTTAAGCACCAATGAAATGCATGTATATAGACTAGCTAAAAACCCTCAACAAACAAAAGTTTTTAAATCTTTGAAAAAAGATATCGAGGCAATCTCGATTAATATAAATTTCATAATTACCTAGTTAACATTTTATTTTCCGTTTTGCCTTATTAAATACTTTTATTGTCACCCAAAGGGCATCTAATTGTAAAAAAGGTTGTAAAGAAAATAAAATAGATTCATATCGAATATAATAATTTGTTTGTTGGGATTTTTGAATAAGTTTCAAAGCATACTATGCTTATACTATTGTAATTTTTATAACTCTTATTGAGTTTTTAAAAGTTTTTGTATAAGTAAAGAGGTTTGAAACATTTAAAAATTAGGTTTAAGGTCTACTGATGATTTGGCTTAAGCACCAATGAAATGCATGTATATAGACTAGCTAAAAACCCTCAACAAACAAAAGTTTTTAAATCTTTGAAAAAAGATATCGAGGCAATCTCGATTAATATAAATTTCATAATTACCTAGTTAACATTTTATTTTCCGTTTTGCCTTATTAAATACTTTTATTGTCACCCAAAGGGCGTCTAATTGTAAAAAAGGTTGTAAAGAAAATAAAATAGATTCATATCGAATATAATAATTTGTTTGTTGGGATTTTTGAATAAGTTTCAAAGCATACTATGCTTATACTATTGTAATTTTTATAACTCTTATTGAGTTTTTAAAAGTTTTTGTATAAGTAAAGAGGTTTGAAACATTTAAAAATTAGGTTTAAGGTCTACTGATGATTTGGCTTAAGCACCAATGAAATGCATGTATATAGACTAGCTAAAAACCCTCAACAAACAAAAGTTTTTAAATCTTTGAAAAAAGATATCGAGGCAATCTCGATTAATATAAATTTCATAATTACCTAGTTAACATTTTATTTTCCGTTTTGCCTTATTAAATACTTTTATTGTCACCCAAAGGGCGTCTAATTGTAAAAAAGGTTGTAAAGAAAATAAAATAGATTCATATCGAATATAATAATTTGTTTGTTGGGATTTTTGAATAAGTTTCAAAGCATACTATGCTTATACTATTGTAATTTTTATAACTCTTATTGAGTTTTTAAAAGTTTTTGTATAAGTAAAGAGGTTTGAAACATTTAAAAATTAGGTTTAAGGTCTACTGATGATTTGGCTTAAGCACCAATGAAATGCATGTATATAGACTAGCTAAAAACCCTCAACAAACAAAAGTTTTTAAATCTTTGAAAAAAGATATCGAGGCAATCTCGATTAATATAAATTTCATAATTACCTAGTTAACATTTTATTTTCCGTTTTGCCTTATTAAATACTTTTATTGTCACCCAAAGGGCGTCTAATTGTAAAAAAGGTTGTAAAGAAAATAAAATAGATTCATATCGAATATAATAATTTGTTTGTTGGGATTTTTGAATAAGTTTCAAAGCATACTATGCTTATACTATTGTAATTTTTATAACTCTTATTGAGTTTTTAAAAGTTTTTGTATAAGTAAAGAGGTTTGAAACATTTAAAAATTAGGTTTAAGGTCTACTGATGATTTGGCTTAAGCACCAATGAAATGCATGTATATAGACTAGCTAAAAACCCTCAACAAACAAAAGTTTTTAAATCTTTGAAAAAAGATATCGAGGCAATCTCGATTAATATAAATTTCATAATTACCTAGTTAACATTTTATTTTCCGTTTTGCCTTATTAAATACTTTTATTGTCACCCAAAGGGCGTCTAATTGTAAAAAAGGTTGTAAAGAAAATAAAATAGATTCATATCGAATATAATAATTTGTTTGTTGGGATTTTTGAATAAGTTTCAAAGCATACTATGCTTATACTATTGTAATTTTTATAACTCTTATTGAGTTTTTAAAAGTTTTTGTATAAGTAAAGAGGTTTGAAACATTTAAAAATTAGGTTTAAGGTCTACTGATGATTTGGCTTAAGCACTAATGAAATGCATGTATATAGACTAGCTAAAAACCCTCAACAAACAAAAGTTTTTAAATCTTTGAAAAAAGATATCGAGGCAATCTCGATTAATATAAATTTCATAATTACCTAGTTAACATTTTATTTTCCGTTTTGCCTTATTAAATACTTTTATTGTCACCCAAAGGGCGTCTAATTGTAAAAAAGGTTGTAAAGAAAATAAAATAGATTGATATCGAATATAATAATTTGTTTGTTGGGATTTTTGAATAAGTTTCAAAGCATACTATGCTTATACTATTGTAATTTTTATAACTCTTATTGAGTTTTTAAAAGTTTTTGTATAAGTAAAGAGGTTTGAAACATTTAAAAATTAGGTTTAAGGTCTACTGATGATTTGGCTTAAGCACCAATGAAATGCATGTGTATAGACTAGCTAAAAACCCTCAACAAACAAAAGTTTTTAAATCTTTGAAAAAAGATATCGAGGCAATCTCGATTAATATAAATTTCATAATTACCTAGTTAACATTTTATTTTCCGTTTTGCCTTATTAAATACTTTTATTGTCACCCAAAGGGCGTCTAATTGTAAAAAAGGTTGTAAAGAAAATAAAATAGATTCATATCGAATATAATAATTTGTTTGTTGGGATTTTTGAATAAGTTTCAAAGCATACTATGCTTATACTATTGTAATTTTTATAACTCTTATTGAGTTTTTAAAAGTTTTTGTATAAGTAAAGAGGTTTGAAACATTTAAAAATTAGGTTTAAGGTCTACTGATGATTTGGCTTAAGCACCAATGAAATGCATGTATATAGACTAGCTAAAAACCCTCAACAAACAAAAGTTTTTAAATCTTTGAAAAAAGATATCGAGGCAATCTCGATTAATATAAATTTCATAATTACCTAGTTAACATTTTATTTTCCGTTTTGCCTTATTAAATACTTTTATTGTCACCCAAAGGGCGTCTAATTGTAAAAAAGGTTGTAAAGAAAATAAAATAGATTCATATCAAATATAATAATTTGTTTGTTGGGATTTTTGAATAAGTTTCAAAGCATACTATGCTTATACTATTGTAATTTTTATAACTCTTATTGAGTTTTTAAAAGTTTTTGTATAAGTAAAAGTTTTTAAATCTTTGAAAAAAGATATCGAGGCAATCTCGATTAATATAAATTTCATAATTACCTAGTTAACATTTTATTTTCCGTTTTGCCTTAATAAATACTTTTATTGTCACCCAAAGGGCGTCTAATTGTAAAAAAGGTTGTAAAGAAAATAAAATAGATTCATATCGAATATAATAATTTGTTTGTTGGGATTTTTGAATAAGTTTCAAAGCATACTATGCTTATACTATTGTAATTTTTATAACTCTTATTGAGTTTTTAAAAGTTTTTGTATAAGTAAAGAGGTTTGAAACATTTAAAAATTAGGTTTAAGGTCTACTGATGATTTGGCTTAAGCACCAATGAAATGCATGTATATAGACTAGCTAAAAACCCTCAACAAACAAAAGTTTTTAAATCTTTGAAAAAAGATATCGAGGCAATCTCGATTAATATAAATTTCATAATTACCTAGTTAACATTTTATTTTCCGTTTTGCCTTATTAAATACTTTTATTGTCACCCAAAGGGCGTCTAATGTAAAAAAGGTTGTAAAGAAAATAAAATAGATTCATATCGAATATAATAATTTGTTTGTTGGGATTTTTGAATAAGTTTCAAAGCATACTATGCTTATACTATTGTAATTTTTATAACTCTTATTGAGTTTTTAAAAGTTTTTGTATAAGTAAAGAGGTTTGAAACATTTAAAAATTAGGTTTAAGGTCTACTGATGATTTGGCTTAAGCACCAATGAAATGCATGTATATAGACTAGCTAAAAACCCTCAACAAACAAAAGTTTTTAAATCTTTGAAAAAAGATATCGAGGCAATCTCGATTAATATAAATTTCATAATTACCTAGTTAACATTTTATTTTCCGTTTTGCCTTATTAAATACTTTTATTGTCACCCAAAGGGCGTCTAATTGTAAAAAAGGTTGTAAAGAAAATAAAATAGATTCATATCGAATATAATAATTTGTTTGTTGGGATTTTTGAATAAGTTTCAAAGCATACTATGCTTATACTATTGTAATTTTTATAACTCTTATTGAGTTTTTAAAAGTTTTTGTATAAGTAAAGAGGTTTGAAACATTTAAAAATTAGGTTTAAGGTCTACTGATGATTTGGCTTAAGCACCAATGAAATGCATGTATATAGACTAGCTAAAAACCCTCAACAAACAAAAGTTTTTAAATCTTTGAAAAAAGATATCGAGGCAATCTCGATTAATATAAATTTCATAATTACCTAGTTAACATTTTATTTTCCGTTTTGCCTTATTAAATACTTTTATTGTCACCCAAAGGGCGTCTAATTGTAAAAAAGGTTGTAAAGAAAATAAAATAGATTCATATCAAATATAATAATTTGTTTGTTGGGATTTTTGAATAAGTTTCAAAGCATACTATGCTTATACTATTGTAATTTTTATAACTCTTATTGAGTTTTTAAAAGTTTTTGTATAAGTAAAGAGGTTTGAAACATTTAAAAATTAGGTTTAAGGTCTACTGATGATTTGGCTTAAGCACCAATGAAATGCATGTATATAGACTAGCTAAAAACCCTCAACAAACAAAAGTTTTTAAATCTTTGAAAAAAGATATCGAGGCAATCTCGATTAATATAAATTTCATAATTACCTAGTTAACATTTTATTTTCCGTTTTGCCTTAATAAATACTTTTATTGTCACCCAAAGGGCGTCTAATTGTAAAAAAGGTTGTAAAGAAAATAAAATAGATTCATATCGAATATAATAATTTGTTTGTTGGGATTTTTGAATAAGTTTCAAAGCATACTATGCTTATACTATTGTAATTTTTATAACTCTTATTGAGTTTTTAAAAGTTTTTGTATAAGTAAAGAGGTTTGAAACATTTAAAAATTAGGTTTAAGGTCTACTGATGATTTGGCTTAAGCACCAATGAAATGCATGTATATAGACTAGCTAAAAACCCTCAACAAACAAAAGTTTTTAAATCTTTGAAAAAAGATATCGAGGCAATCTCGATTAATATAAATTTCATAATTACCTAGTTAACATTTTATTTTCCGTTTTGCCTTATTAAATACTTTTATTGTCACCCAAAGGGCGTCTAATGTAAAAAAGGTTGTAAAGAAAATAAAATAGATTCATATCGAATATAATAATTTGTTTGTTGGGATTTTTGAATAAGTTTCAAAGCATACTATGCTTATACTATTGTAATTTTTATAACTCTTATTGAGTTTTTAAAAGTTTTTGTATAAGTAAAGAGGTTTGAAACATTTAAAAATTAGGTTTAAGGTCTACTGATGATTTGGCTTAAGCACCAATGAAATGCATGTATATAGACTAGCTAAAAACCCTCAACAAACAAAAGTTTTTAAATCTTTGAAAAAAGATATCGAGGCAATCTCGATTAATATAAATTTCATAATTACCTAGTTAACATTTTATTTTCCGTTTTGCCTTATTAAATACTTTTATTGTCACCCAAAGGGCGTCTAATTGTAAAAAAGGTTGTAAAGAAAATAAAATAGATTCATATCGAATATAATAATTTGTTTGTTGGGATTTTTGAATAAGTTTCAAAGCATACTATGCTTATACTATTGTAATTTTTATAACTCTTATTGAGTTTTTAAAAGTTTTTGTATAAGTAAAGAGGTTTGAAACATTTAAAAATTAGGTTTAAGGTCTACTGATGATTTGGCTTAAGCACCAATGAAATGCATGTATATAGACTAGCTAAAAACCCTCAACAAACAAAAGTTTTTAAATCTTTGAAAAAAGATATCGAGGCAATCTCGATTAATATAAATTTCATAATTACCTAGTTAACATTTTATTTTCCGTTTTGCCTTATTAAATACTTTTATTGTCACCCAAAGGGCGTCTAATTGTAAAAAAGGTTGTAAAGAAAATAAAATAGATTCATATCGAATATAATAATTTGTTTGTTGGGATTTTTGAATAAGTTTCAAAGCATACTATGCTTATACTATTGTAATTTTTATAACTCTTATTGAGTTTTTAAAAGTTTTTGTATAAGTAAAGAGGTTTGAAACATTTAAAAATTAGGTTTAAGGCCTACTGATGATTTGGCTTAAGCACCAATGAAATGCATGTATATAGACTAGCTAAAAACCCTCAACAAACAAAAGTTTTTAAATCTTTGAAAAAAGATATCGAGGCAATCTCGATTAATATAAATTTCATAATTACCTAGTTAACATTTTATTTTCCGTTTTGCCTTATTAAATACTTTTATTGTCACCCAAAGGGCGTCTAATTGTAAAAAAGGTTGTAAAGAAAATAAAATAGATTCATATCGAATATAATAATTTGTTTGTTGGGATTTTTGAATAAGTTTCAAAGCATACTATGCTTATACTATTGTAATTTTTATAACTCTTATTGAGTTTTTAAAAGTTTTTGTATAAGTAAAGAGGTTTGAAACATTTAAAAATTAGGTTTAAGGTCTACTGATGATTTGGCTTAAGCACCAATGAAATGCATGTATATAGACTAGCTAAAAACCCTCAACAAACAAAAGTTTTTAAATCTTTGAAAAAAGATATCGAGGCAATCTCGATTAATATAAATTTCATAATTACCTAGTTAACATTTTATTTTCCGTTTTGCCTTATTAAATACTTTTATTGTCACCCAAAGGGCGTCTAATTGTAAAAAAGGTTGTAAAGAAAATAAAATAGATTCATATCGAATATAATAATTTGTTTGTTGGGATTTTTGAATAAGTTTCAAAGCATACTATGCTTATACTATTGTAATTTTTATAACTCTTATTGAGTTTTTAAAAGTTTTTGTATAAGTAAAGAGGTTTGAAACATTTAAAAATTAGGTTTAAGGTCTACTGATGATTTGGCTTAAGCACCAATGAAATGCATGTATATAGACTAGCTAAAAACCCTCAACAAACAAAAGTTTTTAAATCTTTGAAAAAAGATATCGAGGCAATCTCGATTAATATAAATTTCATAATTACCTAGTTAACATTTTATTTTCCGTTTTGCCTTATTAAATACTTTTATTGTCACCCAAAGGGCGTCTAATTGTAAAAAAGGTTGTAAAGAAAATAAAATAGATTCATATCGAATATAATAATTTGTTTGTTGGGATTTTTGAATAAGTTTCAAAGCATACTATGCTTATACTATTGTAATTTTTATAACTCTTATTGAGTTTTTAAAAGTTTTTGTATAAGTAAAGAGGTTTGAAACATTTAAAAATTAGGTTTAAGGTCTACTGATGAAGCTAAAAACCCTCAACAAACAAAAGTTTTTAAATCTTTGAAAAAAGATATCGAGGCAATCTCGATTAATATAAATTTCATAATTACCTAGTTAACATTTTATTTTCCGTTTTGCCTTATTAAATACTTTTATTGTCACCCAAAGGGCGTCTAATTGTAAAAAAGGTTGTAAAGAAAATAAAATAGATTCATATCGAATATAATAATTTGTTTGTTGGGATTTTTGAATAAGTTTCAAAGCATACTATGCTTATACTATTGTAATTTTTATAACTCTTATTGAGTTTTTAAAAGTTTTTGTATAAGTAAAGAGGTTTGAAACATTTAAAAATTAGGTTTAAGGTCTACTGATGATTTGGCTTAAGCACCAATGAAATGCCTGTATATAGACTAGCTAAAAACCCTCAACAAACAAAAGTTTTTAAATCTTTGAAAAAAGATATCGAGGCAATCTCGATTAATATAAATTTCATAATTACCTAGTTAACATTTTATTTTCCGTTTTGCCTTATTAAATACTTTTATTGTCACCCAAAGGGCGTCTAATTGTAAAAAAGGTTGTAAAGAAAATAAAATAGATTCATATCGAATATAATAATTTGTTTGTTGGGATTTTTGAATAAGTTTCAAAGCATACTATGCTTATACTATTGTAATTTTTATAACTCTTATTGAGTTTTTAAAAGTTTTTGTATAAGTAAAGAGGTTTGAAACATTTAAAAATTAGGTTTAAGGTCTACTGATGATTTGGCTTAAGCACCAATGAAATGCATGTATATAGACTAGCTAAAAACCCTCAACAAACAAAAGTTTTTAAATCTTTGAAAAAAGATATCGAGGCAATCTCGATTAATATAAATTTCATAATTACCTAGTTAACATTTTATTTTCCGTTTTGCCTTATTAAATACTTTTATTGTCACCCAAAGGGCGTCTAATTGTAAAAAAGGTTGTAAAGAAAATAAAATAGATTCATATCGAATATAATAATTTGTTTGTTGGGATTTTTGAATAAGTTTCAAAGCATACTATGCTTATACTATTGTAATTTTTATAACTCTTATTGAGTTTTTAAAAGTTTTTGTATAAGAAAAGAGGTTTGAAACATTTAAAAATTAGGTTTAAGGTCTACTGATGATTTGGCTTAAGCACCAATGAAATGCATGTATATAGACTAGCTAAAAACCCTCAACAAACAAAAGTTTTTAAATCTTTGAAAAAAGATATCGAGGCAATCTCGATTAATATAAATTTCATAATTACCTAGTTAACATTTTATTTTCCGTTTTGCCTTATTAAATACTTTTATTGTCACCCAAAGGGCGTCTAATTGTAAAAAAGGTTGTAAAGAAAATAAAATAGATTCATATCGAATATAATAATTTGTTTGTTGGGATTTTTGAATAAGTTTCAAAGCATACTATGCTTATACTATTGTAATTTTTATAACTCTTATTGAGTTTTTAAAAGTTTTTGTATAAGTAAAGAGGTTTGAAACATTTAAAAATTAGGTTTAAGGTCTATTGATGATTTGGCTTAAGCACCAATGAAATGCATGTATATAGACTAGCTAAAAACCCTCAACAAACAAAAGTTTTTAAATCTTTGAAAAAAGATATCGAGGCAATCTCGATTAATATAAATTTCATAATTACCTAGTTAACATTTTATTTTCCGTTTTGCCTTATTAAATACTTTTATTGTCACCCAAAGGGCGTCTAATTGTAAAAAAGGTTGTAAAGAAAATAAAATAGATTCATATCGAATATAATAATTTGTTTGTTGGGATTTTTGAATAAGTTTCAAAGCATACTATGCTTATACTATTGTAATTTTTATAACTCTTATTGAGTTTTTAAAAGTTTTTGTATAAGTAAAGAGGTTTGAAACATTTAAAAATTAGGTTTAAGGTCTACTGATGATTTGGCTTAAGCACCAATGAAATGCATATATATAGACTAGCTAAAAACCCTCAACAAACAAAAGTTTTTAAATCTTTGAAAAAAGATATCGAGGCAATCTCGATTAATATAAATTTCATAATTACCTAGTTAACATTTTATTTTCCGTTTTGCCTTATTAAATACTTTTATTGTCACCCAAAGGGCGTCTAATTGTAAAAAAGGTTGTAAAGAAAATAAAATAGATTCATATCGAATATAATAATTTGTTTGTTGGGATTTTTGAATAAGTTTCAAAGCATACTATGCTTATACTATTGTAATTTTTATAACTCTTATTGAGTTTTTAAAAGTTTTTGTATAAGTAAAGAGGTTTGAAACATTTAAAAATTAGGTTTAAGGTCTACTGATGATTTGGCTTAAGCACCAATGAAATGCATGTATATAGACTAGCTAAAAACCCTCAACAAACAAAAGTTTTTAAATCTTTGAAAAAAGATATCGAGGCAATCTCGATTAATATAAATTTCATAATTACCTAGTTAACATTTTATTTTCCGTTTTGCCTTATTAAATACTTTTATTGTCACCCAAAGGGCGTCTAATTGTAAAAAAGGTTGTAAAGAAAATAAAATAGATTCATATCGAATATAATAATTTGTTTGTTGGGATTTTTGAATAAGTTTCAAAGCATACTATGCTTATACTATTGTAATTTTTATAACTCTTATTGAGTTTTTAAAAGTTTTTGTATAAGTAAAGAGGTTTGAAACATTTAAAAATTAGGTTTAAGGTCTACTGATGATTTGGCTTAAGCACCAATGAAATGCATGTATATAGACTAGCTAAAAACCCTCAACAAACAAAAGTTTTTAAATCTTTGAAAAAAGATATCGAGGCAATCTCGATTAATATAAATTTCATAATTACCTAGTTAACATTTTATTTTCCGTTTTGCCTTATTAAATACTTTTATTGTCACCCAAAGGGCGTCTAATTGTAAAAAAGGTTGTAAAGAAAATAAAATAGATTCATATCGAATATAATAATTTGTTTGTTGGGATTTTTGAATAAGTTTCAAAGCATACTATGCTTATACTATTGTAATTTTTATAACTCTTATTGAGTTTTTAAAAGTTTTTGTATAAGTAAAGAGGTTTGAAACATTTAAAAATTAGGTTTAAGGTCTACTGATGATTTGGCTTAAGCACCAATGAAATGCATGTATATAGACTAGCTAAAAACCCTCAACAAACAAAAGTTTTTAAATCTTTGAAAAAAGATATCGAGGCAATCTCGATTAATATAAATTTCATAATTACCTAGTTAACATTTTATTTTCCGTTTTGCCTTAATAAATACTTTTATTGTCACCCAAAGGGCGTCTAATTGTAAAAAAGGTTGTAAAGAAAATAAAATAGATTCATATCGAATATAATAATTTGTTTGTTGGGATTTTTGAATAAGTTTCAAAGCATACTATGCTTATACTATTGTAATTTTTATAACTCTTATTGAGTTTTTAAAAGTTTTTGTATAAGTAAAGAGGTTTGAAACATTTAAAAATTAGGTTTAAGGTCTACTGATGATTTGGCTTAAGCACCAATGAAATGCATGTATATAGACTAGCTAAAAACCCTCAACAAACAAAAGTTTTTAAATCTTTGAAAAAAGATATCGAGGCAATCTCGATTAATATAAATTTCATAATTACCTAGTTAACATTTTATTTTCCGTTTTGCCTTAAATACTTTTATTGTCACCCAAAGGGCGTCTAATTGTAAAAAAGGTTGTAAAGAAAATAAAATAGATTCATATCGAATATAATAATTTGTTTGTTGGGATTTTTGAATAAGTTTCAAAGCATACTATGCTTATACTATTGTAATTTTTATAACTCTTATTGAGTTTTTAAAAGTTTTTGTATAAGTAAAGAGGTTTGAAACATTTAAAAATTAGGTTTAAGGTCTACTGATGATTTGGCTTAAGCACCAATGAAATGCATGTATATAGACTAGCTAAAAACCCTCAACAAACAAAAGTTTTTAAATCTTTGAAAAAAGATATCGAGGCAATCTCGATTAATATAAATTTCATAATTACCTAGTTAACATTTTATTTTCCGTTTTGCCTTATTAAATACTTTTATTGTCACCCAAAGGGCGTCTAATTGTAAAAAAGGTTGTAAAGAAAATAAAATAGATTCATATCGAATATAATAATTTGTTTGTTGGGATTTTTGAATAAGTTTCAAAGCATACTATGCTTATACTATTGTAATTTTTATAACTCTTATTGAGTTTTTAAAAGTTTTTGTATAAGTAAAGAGGTTTGAAACATTTAAAAATTAGGTTTAAGGTCTACTGATGATTTGGCTTAAGCACCAATGAAATGCATGTATATAGACTAGCTAAAAACCCTCAACAAACAAAAGTTTTTAAATCTTTGAAAAAAGATATCGAGGCAATCTCGATTAATATAAATTTCATAATTACCTAGTTAACATTTTATTTTCCGTTTTGCCTTATTAAATACTTTTATTGTCACCCAAAGGGCGTCTAATTGTAAAAAAGGTTGTAAAGAAAATAAAATAGATTCATATCGAATATAATAATTTGTTTGTTGGGATTTTTGAATAAGTTTCAAAGCATACTATGCTTATACTATTGTAATTTTTATAACTCTTATTGAGTTTTTAAAAGTTTTTGTATAAGTAAAGAGGTTTGAAACATTTAAAAATTAGGTTTAAGGTCTACTGATGATTTGGCTTAAGCACCAATGAAATGCATGTATATAGACTAGCTAAAAACCCTCAACAAACAAAAGTTTTTAAATCTTTGAAAAAAGATATCGAGGCAATCTCGATTAATATAAATTTCATAATTACCTAGTTAACATTTTATTTTCCGTTTTGCCTTATTAAATACTTTTATTGTCACCCAAAGGGCGTCTAATTGTAAAAAAGGTTGTAAAGAAAATAAAATAGATTCATATCGAATATAATAATTTGTTTGTTGGGATTTTTGAATAAGTTTCAAAGCATACTATGCTTATACTATTGTAATTTTTATAACTCTTATTGAGTTTTTAAAAGTTTTTGTATAAGTAAAGAGGTTTGAAACATTTAAAAATTAGGTTTAAGGTCTACTGATGATTTGGCTTAAGCACCAATGAAATGCATGTATATAGACTAGCTAAAAACCCTCAACAAACAAAAGTTTTTAAATCTTTGAAAAAAGATATCGAGGCAATCTCGATTAATATAAATTTCATAATTACCTAGTTAACATTTTATTTTCCGTTTTGCCTTATTAAATACTTTTATTGTCACCCAAAGGGCGTCTAATTGTAAAAAAGGTTGTAAAGAAAATAAAATAGATTCATATCGAATATAATAATTTGTTTGTTGGGATTTTTGAATAAGTTTCAAAGCATACTATGCTTATACTATTGTAATTTTTATAACTCTTATTGAGTTTTTAAAAGTTTTTGTATAAGTAAAGAGGTTTGAAACATTTAAAAATTAGGTTTAAGGTCTACTGATGATTTGGCTTAAGCACCAATGAAATGCATGTATATAGACTAGCTAAAAACCCTCAACAAACAAAAGTTTTTAAATCTTTGAAAAAAGATATCGAGGCAATCTCGATTAATATAAATTTCATAATTACCTAGTTAACATTTTATTTTCCGTTTTGCCTTATTAAATACTTTTATTGTCACCCAAAGGGCGTCTAATTGTAAAAAAGGTTGTAAAGAAAATAAAATAGATTCATATCGAATATAATAATTTGTTTGTTGGGATTTTTGAATAAGTTTCAAAGCATACTATGCTTATACTATTGTAATTTTTATAACTCTTATTGAGTTTTTAAAAGTTTTTGTATAAGTAAAGAGGTTTGAAACATTTAAAAATTAGGTTTAAGGTCTACTGATGATTTGGCTTAAGCACCAATGAAATGCATGTATATAGACTAGCTAAAAACCCTCAACAAACAAAAGTTTTTAAATCTTTGAAAAAAGATATCGAGGCAATCTCGATTAATATAAATTTCATAATTACCTAGTTAACATTTTATTTTCCGTTTTGCCTTATTAAATACTTTTATTGTCACCCAAAGGGCGTCTAATTGTAAAAAAGGTTGTAAAGAAAATAAAATAGATTCATATCGAATATAATAATTTGTTTGTTGGGATTTTTGAATAAGTTTCAAAGCATACTATGCTTATACTATTGTAATTTTTATAACTCTTATTGAGTTTTTAAAAGTTTTTGTATAAGTAAAGAGGTTTGAAACATTTAAAAATTAGGTTTAAGGTCTACTGATGATTTGGCTTAAGCACCAATGAAATGCATGTATATAGACTAGCTAAAAACCCTCAACAAACAAAAGTTTTTAAATCTTTGAAAAAAGATATCGAGGCAATCTCGATTAATATAAATTTCATAATTACCTAGTTAACATTTTATTTTCCGTTTTGCCTTATTAAATACTTTTATTGTCACCCAAAGGGCATCTAATTGTAAAAAAGGTTGTAAAGAAAATAAAATAGATTCATATCGAATATAATAATTTGTTTGTTGGGATTTTTGAATAAGTTTCAAAGCATACTATGCTTATACTATTGTAATTTTTATAACTCTTATTGAGTTTTTAAAAGTTTTTGTATAAGTAAAGAGGTTTGAAACATTTAAAAATTAGGTTTAAGGTCTACTGATGATTTGGCTTAAGCACCAATGAAATGCATGTATATAGACTAGCTAAAAACCCTCAACAAACAAAAGTTTTTAAATCTTTGAAAAAAGATATCGAGGCAATCTCGATTAATATAAATTTCATAATTACCTAGTTAACATTTTATTTTCCGTTTTGCCTTATTAAATACTTTTATTGTCACCCAAAGGGCGTCTAATTGTAAAAAAGGTTGTAAAGAAAATAAAATAGATTCATATCGAATATAATAATTTGTTTGTTGGGATTTTTGAATAAGTTTCAAAGCATACTATGCTTATACTATTGTAATTTTTATAACTCTTATTGAGTTTTTAAAAGTTTTTGTATAAGTAAAGAGGTTTGAAACATTTAAAAATTAGGTTTAAGGTCTACTGATGATTTGGCTTAAGCACCAATGAAATGCATGTATATAGACTAGCTAAAAACCCTCAACAAACAAAAGTTTTTAAATCTTTGAAAAAAGATATCGAGGCAATCTCGATTAATATAAATTTCATAATTACCTAGTTAACATTTTATTTTCCGTTTTGCCTTATTAAATACTTTTATTGTCACCCAAAGGGCGTCTAATTGTAAAAAAGGTTGTAAAGAAAATAAAATAGATTCATATCGAATATAATAATTTGTTTGTTGGGATTTTTGAATAAGTTTCAAAGCATACTATGCTTATACTATTGTAATTTTTATAACTCTTATTGAGTTTTTAAAAGTTTTTGTATAAGTAAAGAGGTTTGAAACATTTAAAAATTAGGTTTAAGGTCTACTGATGATTTGGCTTAAGCACCAATGAAATGCATGTATATAGACTAGCTAAAAACCCTCAACAAACAAAAGTTTTTAAATCTTTGAAAAAAGATATCGAGGCAATCTCGATTAATATAAATTTCATAATTACCTAGTTAACATTTTATTTTCCGTTTTGCCTTATTAAATACTTTTATTGTCACCCAAAGGGCATCTAATTGTAAAAAAGGTTGTAAAGAAAATAAAATAGATTCATATCGAATATAATAATTTGTTTGTTGGGATTTTTGAATAAGTTTCAAAGCATACTATGCTTATACTATTGTAATTTTTATAACTCTTATTGAGTTTTTAAAAGTTTTTGTATAAGTAAAGAGGTTTGAAACATTTAAAAATTAGGTTTAAGGTCTACTGATGATTTGGCTTAAGCACCAATGAAATGCATGTATATAGACTAGCTAAAAACCCTCAACAAACAAAAGTTTTTAAATCTTTGAAAAAAGATATCGAGGCAATCTCGATTAATATAAATTTCATAATTACCTAGTTAACATTTTATTTTCCGTTTTGCCTTATTAAATACTTTTATTGTCACCCAAAGGGCGTCTAATTGTAAAAAAGGTTGTAAAGAAAATAAAATAGATTCATATCGAATATAATAATTTGTTTGTTGGGATTTTTGAATAAGTTTCAAAGCATACTATGCTTATACTATTGTAATTTTTATAACTCTTATTGAGTTTTTAAAAGTTTTTGTATAAGTAAAGAGGTTTGAAACATTTAAAAATTAGGTTTAAGGTCTACTGATGATTTGGCTTAAGCACCAATGAAATGCATGTATATAGACTAGCTAAAAACCCTCAACAAACAAAAGTTTTTAAATCTTTGAAAAAAGATATCGAGGCAATCTCGATTAATATAAATTTCATAATTACCTAGTTAACATTTTATTTTCCGTTTTGCCTTATTAAATACTTTTATTGTCACCCAAAGGGCGTCTAATTGTAAAAAAGGTTGTAAAGAAAATAAAATAGATTCATATCGAATATAATAATTTGTTTGTTGGGATTTTTGAATAAGTTTCAAAGCATACTATGCTTATACTATTGTAATTTTTATAACTCTTATTGAGTTTTTAAAAGTTTTTGTATAAGTAAAGAGGTTTGAAACATTTAAAAATTAGGTTTAAGGTCTACTGATGATTTGGCTTAAGCACCAATGAAATGCATGTATATAGACTAGCTAAAAACCCTCAACAAACAAAAGTTTTTAAATCTTTGAAAAAAGATATCGAGGCAATCTCGATTAATATAAATTTCATAATTACCTAGTTAACATTTTATTTTCCGTTTTGCCTTAATAAATACTTTTATTGTCACCCAAAGGGCGTCTAATTGTAAAAAAGGTTGTAAAGAAAATAAAATAGATTCATATCGAATATAATAATTTGTTTGTTGGGATTTTTGAATAAGTTTCAAAGCATACTATGCTTATACTATTGTAATTTTTATAACTCTTATTGAGTTTTTAAAAGTTTTTGTATAAGTAAAGAGGTTTGAAACATTTAAAAATTAGGTTTAAGGTCTACTGATGATTTGGCTTAAGCACCAATGAAATGCATGTATATAGACTAGCTAAAAACCCTCAACAAACAAAAGTTTTTAAATCTTTGAAAAAAGATATCGAGGCAATCTCGATTAATATAAATTTCATAATTACCTAGTAACATTTTATTTTCCGTTTTGCCTTATTAAATACTTTTATTGTCACCCAAAGGGCGTCTAATGTAAAAAAGGTTGTAAAGAAAATAAAATAGATTCATATCGAATATAATAATTTGTTTGTTGGGATTTTTGAATAAGTTTCAAAGCATACTATGCTTATACTATTGTAATTTTTATAACTCTTATTGAGTTTTTAAAAGTTTTTGTATAAGTAAAGAGGTTTGAAACATTTAAAAATTAGGTTTAAGGTCTACTGATGATTTGGCTTAAGCACCAATGAAATGCATGTATATAGACTAGCTAAAAACCCTCAACAAACAAAAGTTTTTAAATCTTTGAAAAAAGATATCGAGGCAATCTCGATTAATATAAATTTCATAATTACCTAGTTAACATTTTATTTTCCGTTTTGCCTTATTAAATACTTTTATTGTCACCCAAAGGGCGTCTAATTGTAAAAAAGGTTGTAAAGAAAATAAAATAGATTCATATCGAATATAATAATTTGTTTGTTGGGATTTTTGAATAAGTTTCAAAGCATACTATGCTTATACTATTGTAATTTTTATAACTCTTATTGAGTTTTTAAAAGTTTTTGTATAAGTAAAGAGGTTTGAAACATTTAAAAATTAGGTTTAAGGTCTACTGATGATTTGGCTTAAGCACCAATGAAATGCATGTATATAGACTAGCTAAAAACCCTCAACAAACAAAAGTTTTTAAATCTTTGAAAAAAGATATCGAGGCAATCTCGATTAATATAAATTTCATAATTACCTAGTTAACATTTTATTTTCCGTTTTGCCTTATTAAATACTTTTATTGTCACCCAAAGGGCGTCTAATTGTAAAAAAGGTTGTAAAGAAAATAAAATAGATTCATATCGAATATAATAATTTGTTTGTTGGGATTTTTGAATAAGTTTCAAAGCATTCTATGCTTATACTATTGTAATTTTTATAACTCTTATTGAGTTTTTAAAAGTTTTTGTATAAGTAAAGAGGTTTGAAACATTTAAAAATTAGGTTTAAGGTCTACTGATGATTTGGCTTAAGCACCAATGAAATGCATGTATATAGACTAGCTAAAAACCCTCAACAAACAAAAGTTTTTAAATCTTTGAAAAAAGATATCGAGGCAATCTCGATTAATATAAATTTCATAATTACCTAGTTAACATTTTATTTTCCGTTTTGCCTTATTAAATACTTTTATTGTCACCCAAAGGGCGTCTAATTGTAAAAAAGGTTGTAAAGAAAATAAAATAGATTCATATCGAATATAATAATTTGTTTGTTGGGATTTTTGAATAAGTTTCAAAGCATACTATGCTTATACTATTGTAATTTTTATAACTCTTATTGAGTTTTTAAAAGTTTTTGTATAAGTAAAGAGGTTTGAAACATTTAAAAATTAGGTTTAAGGTCTACTGATGATTTGGCTTAAGCACCAATGAAATGCATGTATATAGACTAGCTAAAAACCCTCAACAAACAAAAGTTTTTAAATCTTTGAAAAAAGATATCGAGGCAATCTCGATTAATATAAATTTCATAATTACCTAGTTAACATTTTATTTTCCGTTTTGCCTTAAATACTTTTATTGTCACCCAAAGGGCGTCTAATTGTAAAAAAGGTTGTAAAGAAAATAAAATAGATTCATATCGAATATAATAATTTGTTTGTTGGGATTTTTGAATAAGTTTCAAAGCATACTATGCTTATACTATTGTAATTTTTATAACTCTTATTGAGTTTTTAAAAGTTTTTGTATAAGTAAAGAGGTTTGAAACATTTAAAAATTAGGTTTAAGGTCTACTGATGATTTGGCTTAAGCACCAATGAAATGCATGTATATAGACTAGCTAAAAACCCTCAACAAACAAAAGTTTTTAAATCTTTGAAAAAAGATATCGAGGCAATCTCGATTAATATAAATTTCATAATTACCTAGTTAACATTTTATTTTCCGTTTTGCCTTATTAAATACTTTTATTGTCACCCAAAGGGCGTCTAATTGTAAAAAAGGTTGTAAAGAAAATAAAATAGATTCATATCGAATATAATAATTTGTTTGTTGGGATTTTTGAATAAGTTTCAAAGCATACTATGCTTATACTATTGTCATTTTTATAACTCTTATTGAGTTTTTAAAAGTTTTTGTATAAGTAAAGAGGTTTGAAACATTTAAAAATTAGGTTTAAGGTCTACTGATGAAGCTAAAAACCCTCAACAAACAAAAGTTTTTAAATCTTTGAAAAAAGATATCGAGGCAATCTCGATTAATATAAATTTCATAATTACCTAGTTAACATTTTATTTTCCGTTTTGCCTTATTAAATACTTTTATTGTCACCCAAAGGGCGTCTAATTGTAAAAAAGGTTGTAAAGAAAATAAAATAGATTCATATCGAATATAATAATTTGTTTGTTGGGATTTTTGAATAAGTTTCAAAGCATACTATGCTTATACTATTGTAATTTTTATAACTCTTATTGAGTTTTTAAAAGTTTTTGTATAAGTAAAGAGGTTTGAAACATTTAAAAATTAGGTTTAAGGTCTACTGATGATTTGGCTTAAGCACCAATGAAATGCATGTATATAGACTAGCTAAAAACCCTCAACAAACAAAAGTTTTTAAATCTTTGAAAAAAGATATCGAGGCAATCTCGATTAATATAAATTTCATAATTACCTAGTTAACATTTTATTTTCCGTTTTGCCTTATTAAATACTTTTATTGTCACCCAAAGGGCGTCTAATTGTAAAAAAGGTTGTAAAGAAAATAAAATAGATTCATATCGAATATAATAATTTGTTTGTTGGGATTTTTGAATAAGTTTCAAAGCATACAAAGCTTATACTATTGTAATTTTTATAACTCTTATTGAGTTTTTAAAAGTTTTTGTATAAGTAAAGAGGTTTGAAACATTTAAAAATTAGGTTTAAGGTCTACTGATGATTTGGCTTAAGCACCAATGAAATGCATGTATATAGACTAGCTAAAAACCCTCAACAAACAAAAGTTTTTAAATCTTTGAAAAAAGATATCGAGGCAATCTCGATTAATATAAATTTCATAATTACCTAGTTAACATTTTATTTTCCGTTTTGCCTTATTAAATACTTTTATTGTCACCCAAAGGGCGTCTAATTGTAAAAAAGGTTGTAAAGAAAATAAAATAGATTCATATCGAATATAATAATTTGTTTGTTGGGATTTTTGAATAAGTTTCAAAGCATACTATGCTTATACTATTGTAATTTTTATAACTCTTATTGAGTTTTTAAAAGTTTTTGTATAAGTAAAGAGGTTTGAAACATTTAAAAATTAGGTTTAAGGTCTACTGATGATTTGGCTTAAGCACCAATGAAATGCATGTATATAGACTAGCTAAAAACCCTCAACAAACAAAAGTTTTTAAATCTTTGAAAAAAGATATCGAGGCAATCTCGATTAATATAAATTTCATAATTACCTAGTTAACATTTTATTTTCCGTTTTGCCTTATTAAATACTTTTATTGTCACCCAAAGGGCGTCTAATTGTAAAAAAGGTTGTAAAGAAAATAAAATAGATTCATATCGAATATAATAATTTGTTTGTTGGGATTTTTGAATAAGTTTCAAAGCATACTATGCTTATACTATTGTAATTTTTATAACTCTTATTGAGTTTTTAAAAGTTTTTGTATAAGTAAAGAGGTTTGAAACATTTAAAAATTAGGTTTAAGGTCTACTGATGATTTGGCTTAAGCACCAATGAAATGCATGTATATAGACTAGCTAAAAACCCTCAACAAACAAAAGTTTTTAAATCTTTGAAAAAAGATATCGAGGCAATCTCGATTAATATAAATTTCATAATTACCTAGTTAACATTTTATTTTCCGTTTTGCCTTATTAAATACTTTTATTGTCACCCAAAGGGCGTCTAATTGTAAAAAAGGTTGTAAAGAAAATAAAATAGATTCATATCGAATATAATAATTTGTTTGTTGGGATTTTTGAATAAGTTTCAAAGCATACTATGCTTATACTATTGTAATTTTTATAACTCTTATTGAGTTTTTAAAAGTTTTTGTATAAGTAAAGAGGTTTGAAACATTTAAAAATTAGGTTTAAGGTCTACTGATGATTTGGCTTAAGCACCAATGAAATGCATGTATATAGACTAGCTAAAAACCCTCAACAAACAAAAGTTTTTACACATGTATTTACATATTTACACAAATTTTATTTTGTCTGGACCTAGGTCTGTGGTCTGGACTCTTGGTCTACTTGTAAAACCTGCACAGGAGCTGGTAAAGGTGGAGGTGGAGCAGGCCCGTAATAATAATATGGTCCATATGACGCATGCTGGACCGGCTGTTGGACAAAGTGCTGCGGCACATTTGCCTGCCGCATGGGATTAGGTTGCTGGTTTGCGGGCTTCCGCATCTTACAGGTTGCCACAATGGGGACACTTCTCAAACTAAAAATACATTATCATATTAATTAAATTGAAAAAATAAATAAAATTGTTTGAACTTACCATTTTTATTGGAACTGATCACAAAGTTAAAGCAAAACCTAACAGGGGGTCTTCACGTGCAATAAACTTGGAAATAATTATGTTTTCAACTGTCAAATTCTATTGCCAACACAATATGTTCACGTGTGGACCGCACAAACATTTATTTGCACATGTATTGCGAAATAGTTGTTCACACTTATTTTCAAGCAATTATGTTGGAAATAAACTCTCAAATTTGGCTGTCAATTCTCTGTCATTTGTTTTTCCTGCGAATTAAATAAAAACCCGTGCAAATATGTATGTATATATTTACTTATTAGCATCTGCTAAGCTTTTTGACCAACAAAAAAATCAAACGAGCACAGAAAACGCTGAAGCTAATGTATTCATTCACAGCGAATTTTTTAGTTTTATGTCCAATGTGCACTAAGTGTACTCCGCCTAAAAATATAAGCTTGTAAATGAACATATTTGTGTCGTCATGCTGCCGACGTTATTGCTTATGTCCGGAAATAAATATTGAGCGTGGAGACGTGCCGTAAGTTTCGCGGTATTTGCAGAAACAGAGTGGCCACACTAAAATAGTTTGCAGTATTTGGCAGTAATTTTATTCTGCAAACGGTTATAGCTACTTTGTTCAACAAAAAACTTTTGGGCTATATAAATTGTATACCAAATTGAAGGCAATAATGTCTCCTTTCACGTGCAAGTGCTCCCGTCCAGGAAGAATTCCTAGATTTTGAATTATACCAAAAATGGTATTTTTTGTGGAACGAAAAATATTTTTATTTTTAAAACTTTGTTCAACAAAAAACTTTTGGGCTATATAAATTGTATACCAAATTGAAGGCAATAATGTCTCCTTTCACGTGCAAGTGGTCCCGTCCAGGAAGAATTAAATATGTTCTTATAAATTTTTATTATGCTTCATATTAAAACAATATTCTTGTATAAGGAATTATATAATTATATGTAATTTTTTTTTATTGCTATCACATGCCTGATTTGAATGTCAGTCAGGGCTTCTCTATTGAATATCAGCCCTGAAACTTCTATCCGAAAACCCCTACCCGGACACATATATTGATCAACTCAGTTGAATGGTTGTCAGGAAGCTGGAAATTTTCAAACATGTCATTGCCGCAACCCTACATTATGTATCCTCATGCTAAAATCAAACAAACCATAAAACCATATTAATTCTGGCGCTGTGTTTTCTATAAAGTTCGATATCGAAATGCTGGATACATGAGTGTAATTAAAATATATTTATCTTTGTCAATGAAATAAACACATTTCAATTTTTGGTAAAAAATGTGTAGTATATTTATATAATTCTTATTCAAAATTTTATTTTACAATTAAATCTTAAGTAAATAAAAATATGTGTATTATGTATTATTAAACTTTATGAAAGATAAAATTTTTACATTTAGATAAACTATAGAAATTTATTATTTTTCTTGCTTCTGCTTGCAATTCGAAATTTTACCTTCTATAATTCACACAACGACAGGTATCAGGACAACATCTAGTAGTTTCTTTAGACCAAACACAATCCTCATAATGTTCACCAAATTTATTTATTTATTTATTTGCTTATTTATTTGTTTATTTATTTATTTATTTACTTATTTCTTTATTTACTTATTTGTTTATTTATTTATTTATGTAAGTTAAAGGATTTTAAGTGAGAGGTTAGAAAAAAAATTAATTAGGGCGCTCCAACTGCGCCACAGGATAATTTATTGAAATTACTTTTGTTTAAAGTTTCACTAACAAATTACCTTTATTTAATATTTTACAACCAATTTATTTTTATTCAATATTTTACAAAGAAATCAAACTAATTATAATTTTTATTCCGCAACGCGACCGATTCGTTCTAGCTCGTAACCAAGAATAACTATTCCCAACCAACCCTGCTGACTTTTCCATTGCCTGATCACGTTGCACCAACATGCGCGAGTGTGCAGACGCTGATCCAGCAAAATTGTTTTCCCACAGTTTTATTGTATGAAGGCAGTTTGTAATTGGTACGGCTACGCGTGTAGTGATAAAAATATTAAAAACGCTTACACTGCCAAATTAAATTAGTTGGCAGTGTCGACACCGTTGTTAACTCCTCCCTCCCTAAATATCTGCATCCCGCAGATCTTGTGGTCAGTGGCTGATAGGTTTACCCGTACCTCTGGGAGATTCAGCTTTTTTGTTTGCTGGTACCAAAGCCATCCGATGCAGGCCAACATAGAGCCAATGATCGCAACATTAATGCCCGTAGAATTATTAAATCTTGAACCCAATTTATCCAAACGGTTTATATTATTAGGGCTGACCTCATGGACGTATTTTATGTCCAGCAGCAAGTCGTCATGCGTTATATTTGCAAGTACTGGCGGTAGGGCTTGAGTTTTTGTGATTGAACTACAAGAATAGGTATGATTCTTAATTACTACCGACTCATTGGTGAGCTAAATGAGATAAGTGCCATTTAGAAACTCAGTTTTACCATTAGATTCCATAAAACCCTTGAAGTTTGTGCTGTAGATTACATCTTCACCCAATACTTCAACAATCTCTTCCTGGGTACGTCTGTATTTACATTTTGCTGATCCACCCTTTAGGATTCGGTTAAGGCAATTATCTTCTGCCATTTTATTAACAGATGATACCGTGGAGTTGTTTATTGAAAGACAGCTTCCCTTAAAAACATAAGTTTCGGCTTCACTTACTAGGACGCTGTCGAACTGCAGGTTGATTTGCCTCTCTTCATTGATAGTTGCTCTAGTCAGCAGCAAGTTATACGAGCTTTTTCCAAGTTTCGGTATTAATAGAATGTATAATAAGAGTAAGCCATTCGTATAGATAGATGGTGTTCCATACTCCATGGCCTCTATTGCATTGCCGTACGGCAGTGTTTCCAATTCGTCAATGATTCTGTTTATTTCGGATTGATTGAATAAATTTGTGTTGACAATCCTATTCTTGGCCATCTGACATGCTCGGACAATTTCATTTATTTCATCCTTCAAAATAATTATTTCGTTGATGGTACTTTGCTCGATAAGACTGTAGTCCTTACCACTCGTTATGTTGTTTAGTCTAGTGATTATCTCATTGACCTTTTTTACGGCCTGATTTGTTGCTTGCTGAAGCTCCTTGTTTATTTTGTATTGTTCGTTGTTGTTTGCGATAATACTTTCTTGACTTCTAAGCATGCTGTTCCAATCTGCCGCATCGGGACTTCCGATCGATCGAGGTGCCCTTCTTTTGATACTAGTCAACTCGCTGAGGCGTTCATGCATCTGCGACATGTGGTGCGAAATGAATTCCTTGTTTTTACTTGGCGGAATGTGTTTCTGGACCAGGGATGATATGTAAGTCGTCATTTCTATGTATTCTTCTAGGTTGATAACGTGTACTAATTTGAAATTTCCATCAATTATCCATCCATTGCCAACCTTCAATGAAACAAGCGATGTTTTGTACTGGTAGATATGTACAGCGTTGGCGAAAGCAATCAGGTTAATTGCGATATAAAGAATAAGCTTGAAAGGCATTAATAAGAAATACAAACTCTGTAAAGAATATTTTGTTAGCAGTATTAATAAAAATTAAGCGATATAATGAATACGTATATATGAGTTATATATCAATTGGTTCTAATTACTGTATTATGTAAAAGTACCCTTCCCCTTTTTTTAAGCTTAAGGAATATTTATATGCTAGTATAGTTCAGTGCCACAATTACGTAAAACGGGAAAGGATTTTTGTAGAAATTTTTAAGCAACATTTTTCTTCGGACTAGGCCCATTTAAGTTCTTTATATGTTTCTTGTGAATCTTCCTTCCACTCCTTGTCAGCACGGTAACCCTATTATCTTTCTCAACTATTTCTTTTCTATAAAGAGCTTTATTTTTTCCCTTAATAGTTTTAATAGCTACATAGATTCTATCACCCTTTCTATATTTTTTTGGACTTTGTCTTTTTTTATTCATCTTTGCATTGCGAACTGCCATATTTCTTTTTAGCAGATGTCTGAGATCTCTATTTACCTTGTTTTGTTCAGATAAAAGCCTTTCGTAGTTTGCTCCGACAATTCTATTGAAAAATAGGTCGCGGGGTCTTTTCTTTGTTACTGAATGGGATAGTGTTATTGTACCTATCGACACAGATTTCTATCAGTTCTTTTACTGATAGATCTTGATATTCAACTCTCAGACATCTATAAATTTCAATTATTGTTGAATGCAGTCTCTCAAGACTGAGATAAAGCTTGATTCCTAGTGATTTAATGAAAGTTTCTACTAAAGGACTTAAGAAACTGTGTTCGTTATCAGTGAAAAGAATTTTAGGCACTGTAAAATAATGTAAAGCCTTAATCAATTTCTTCCTTACCTGAACTAGCGATCTATCCTGTATACTAAAGAATTTTGCAAATTTGGTGAACTTATCTATACAAGTTATGAACTTCTGTCCTTGAATTTCCATAATGTCCATATGAAGAATCTCACATGGGTATCTAGGATCAGGAGTTCTTTGGTGATGTATTTGTGGAGGCTTCCTATCATACTTGCATCGATTACAGACATCACAGCTGGCAACATATTTTTTATTAGCAGCATGCATGTGTGGGAAGTAGAACTGTTCTAAAATTTGTTCCCTATTTTCCCTAGAATTGCGATGTGCCCTTCTGTGCTCAGCCTCCATTATTTCGAATTGACGCTCTTTTGAAGTAATGTCTGTTACTATCTTCTGTGTAATTCTAATCTTATATCTAGAAAAATAATCAATATAAATCTCCTGCATGACCCCAAGGATACTTTCAGGTATTTTAATACCATTCACAATATTAGGTCGAAGTTTTTCTTTTAGTATGGTAATAAGTGCCTCTTTGGACCAGTTTTTTGAGGATATGAAATGTCTGGTATACCCGCGGTGTGGTTCCTCAAGTGCTGTGATGTCCATTCTTATTCCTATTATAATCTTGTTTCTAAACACATTGATTGGAACTTCCATATGGGGAATCAAGTCCGAAGAATCTCGGTCGGCACTGTGAACTGTTGCTCCTGACGAAAGTTCATCATTTTCCCGGCCCTCTGAAGCAGTTAAGGTGTCGTCCGAACTCATAGCGACTCCTTCGCTTGCTGTGTCAGTAGAAGAATCATATAGACGGTTTGAAATGGCCTTCAACCTCGAAAGAGCATCATCCACGTAGTTTGATTTACCAGGTTTATAAATTAACTCGTGGTTATACTCCTCTATACGCGCTTTCCATCTCTTCAATTTGGCATTAAAATTTATATTTCCTAATGCAAATGTCAGCGGTTGATGATCGGTATAAATTCTAATCTTCTTAGACCCATATAGGTGATTTCTGAGATTGTCTAGAGCCCATACAATGGCCGGCATCTCCTTCTCATTCGTAGCGTCGTTTTCCTTAGTTTTGTTGAGCGATCGAGAAATGTACGCTACGGGCTTATCCTTTCCAATTTCACCTTGAAACAATACAGCACCCAAAGCAGTATTAGAGGCATCGGTTGTTAGATTAATTGGTTTTTGAAGTCTGGGAAAGACAGGAGTTCAGCCGTTGTCAGCAATGCTTTTAATGTATATTTAATGCCTTCAGAGACTCACTATTTAGGGTAATAGGGACCTTTTTTGACTGGCTAGCTTTTACCTGAGCATGTTCTCCTCTAGTTAAGTTTGTAAGGGGTTTTGCTACCCTCGCATAATCTCGAATGAATCTCCCGTAGTAGGAGGTCATGCCCAGGAAACTTTTCAAATCCTTCAAGTTAGTAGGCGGTAGCAAATTTTCAATAGACTTGACCTTGGCAGGATCTGGTTTGATTCCTTCGGAACCTACAATATACCCGAGAAACTCTACCTCAGTCTTCATAAAATGTGTCTTGTTAAGGTTAACCTTCACGCAGCCTTGCGAATATTGTGTCTATGTTATTCAAATGATCTTCAATGTCCTTTCCAATCACGATGATGTCGACGATGTAGACATAGCAAATTCTTCCTATGTACTCACGGAGGACATCATCTATCATCCTCTGAAATGTGGCCGGGGCGTTTTTTAAACCAAAGGGCAATCTTAGATATTCGAATTTACCATTGAAAAGGCCGTTTTAGGGATATCTTTTGGATTCATGGCTATTTGGTGAAACCCTGAAGTAAGATCAATCGTCGTGAAATATTTCGCATTTGCTAGGCTAGCTAGAGTAGACGTAATGTCAGGGATTGGATAAGTATCCGAAATGGTTACTGAGTTTAAACGCTTGAAATTGGAGAGCTGTAAGGGCTTTTAGAAGGTCTAATGACTCCCTCTGAGAGCAACTCTTTTACCCGTCTCTCTACCTCTTCCCTCATACATACTGGGTACGGATAACTTTTCGTGTAAATTGGTTCTTCCGTACTAGTCCTAATTTCTGCCTGGATGTTCGTAGACGCCAGCTCGCTACCATCTAATGGCCCGAAAAGTGGTTCGTATTTATTTATGAGGCCTTCTGTTCTATTTCTAACTTTCGGTAAATATTCATCGTTTAGGATATAATTAGAGTCAGTTGCTAGTTTCTCTTTTAGTGGGATTTTAATACAGTTTTTTAATATTAATACGTTTTCTTTTCTATCGACCATAGCGCCTAACTCCTTAAGCGTGTCATCGCCAACTATCCCATCAAATGTTTTCAATTCTGGTAAGACATAAAATTTTATTGATTCATGGATTCCTATAAAAATTATCCTATAACTATTCGTTCTATGTTTACGTTTCCCCCTACTGAATGTACGTTTATTGGTTTGTCTAAAGGTGCACTGCCGTAGGTTAAGCGTGGGCTGCAGAAGTTCTTGTTGGAGCCCGTATCGATTAGGAAACATAAAACATTACCGCAGCAGAAGGATATTCTATATAGGGAAGGCTTGAGGGCCTTCCCCCATAAAATTTATTTCGCCTACGTTTCCTTCAGTGTTAGAATCTTCTTCTACCGCCCTCTCTGGCACATGGTCTCCATCCGTAAAGGCTTCAATATGATAAATTCTAGGCTGTTTATTACCTGTAAAGTTTCTGAAGCTCCTCTTTTTTCAGCTGCCCTTGGGTTGTTAATATAATTAACTCGACGCGATTGGATACTCCTATCCACCTCCATAGGTTCGTGCTTGATTACAGGATACCGGGGAGGTATTTCTGGCTTGCTATAAGAAGTGAGTTATTTACCCAAAAATTCGAAGGACTACTTGTATAGTTAGGTTGCCAGTTCCTAGGCCTGAAATTTTGTGGCTGCCATCCAGATCGCACAGGAAATGACTTTTGTGGCCTTGAAGGACCAGTTGGGTACCCTGTATCTGTCGAGTCGTGACCCCTGCTGCTTGCCTTTGGGTACAGTATGTTATTTCGCATTGTTAGGTTTTGCAACTCTAAACAAGCAGAATATGCCTCGGGGAGAGTCCGCGGTCGCTGGATTATAATCATCCGCGAAAGATCTGGTTTTAAGCCACGTATGAAAATATCGAGAGATCTATTACAGTATGTTTCTACAAGAGCTTTGATGGTTTCCTCACTGTAAGATTCGGTCTTTAATTTATTGATGATCAATGAGAGTTGGTGGTTTACGGTGGAGTAGAACTCATCAACATTTGAAGATCCTTGCGACAATTGGTTAAGTTGGTGTTCCAATGTTTGGATGTCCCGCTTATCAGGGTAGTGGAGTGATAATATCCTTTTCATTTCAGCCCAGTCGCTGTCGAAGATGTTATAGGATATCAACGCTGTATCCGCGGCGCCAATGATTTTCTGGCGAACACTTTGTGCAATGGCACGATAAATAGGCTTTTCCTTAACAATTTCGAAGTCCCTCAATATGGTTTCAACAGAATGCACCCAGGAAATATACTGAGTGGGATTACCATCAAAGGATCTCAATTCTTTTACCCCTGCTGACTGCTGCAACAGCCTGCCTCCTTTCGAGTTGATCTAGCCTACTGATTACCTGTCCTAACGCATCATTATTATGACTCGCCTCGATTTTCCCTATTCTATTCTCCACTACCCTGAGCTGTTCCATAAAACGATTTATGGCTCCAGTCATAGTGGTCACAGTTGTTTTTAATTCTTCCATTCTAATTTACTTTCTATAATTATGCGGACAAGGGAAAAGGAAAATTTCACCTACCTGAGATACCTGGCACACTTAGATGTCTATAACTTTTTCCGGAAAATCCTTAGTCGTTGCACAATATGTTTCACGTCACAATAAATATTCCTTGTTTTTTATTTTTAACTTTTATAGCTTTTATCTTTTTATTTTTATTCAAAGCTTTTCTATATTTTTACTTTATTCTCTTTTTTTGTTATTTGAAATTATTTCTTTACAATTTTCTTCTTTCTTTTCTCTTTTTCTTTAGATTCTTTCAATATTTAATTAATTTTTTCTCCTTTTTTTATTTTCTTTTTTATTTTTGAAATTTATGCACATTAATATCTTCTTTTATTTAGAATTTATTTCCTTTGTTTAACAAAATTTTATTCCTTCTTCGTACAAAGGATTTTTAATCTAATATATATATATATATATTATTTTAATATTTTTATTGGTTTTTTATTATTTTTATTTTCTTTATTATTATTTCTTATTACTTCTTGAGAATGTCTGAGCCTTGGTTAGGATTCGCGGCGCGACGCGTTCCACTTAAAATCCCTTTTTGTCATTATTTGCCCTCGCGGAAGGTCCGTATTGAGCCTTTTTAGTAATCCACTTTCATGCTCGTGGACACCTACTGGGGTACGGGTTGCTTCACGTTCGCTCTGATAACCCTCTGTGATATTTTAATTTTTTCTGATCACCAAGAATATCATTTTGGCGAAGGAGGGTTCTTTTATTTAGTTATTGTTCAATTAATTATTTTTCAATGATACTGGAGGGTCCCGTAGGAATCGCAGAATCTTTGATTTTTTATTTTGTTATTTTAAGGACTCCGCAGTTTTTATGCGGGTCCTTGCTCGGGCGCCAGTTAAAGGATTTTAAGTGAGAGGTTATACAAAAATTTAATTAGGGCTCTCCAACTGCGCCACAGGATAATTTATTGAAATTACTTTTGTTTAAAGTTTCACTAACAAATTACCTTTATTTAATATTTTACAAACAATTTATTTTAATTCAATATTTTACAAAGAAATCAAACTAATTATAATTTTTATTCCGCAACGCGACCTATTCGTTCTAGCTCGTAACCAAGACTAACTATTCCCAACCAACCCTGCTGTCTTTTCCATTGCCTGATCACGTTGCACCAACATGCGCGAGAATGCAGACGCTGATCCAGCAAAATTGTTTTCCCAAAGTTTTATTGTATGAAGGCAGTTTGTGATTGGAACGGCTACGCGATTTACAGAATTAAACAACTTCAGTTGTTTGTGCTTATTTTAAAACTGAAACTTTATTTCAAAAATTTTCAAACTTAAAGATATGAATTGTCGCTATTCTTCAATTCAGTCTAACTTAGAGCTAAAATTAAAATTAAGAGTCAGCAGTCTGGCAGTCATGAGATTGTGGTTGTACACAAAAACAAAACTATCAGATTGCAGTGAAGTACAAAATATGTTTATATGTTTTATATTCATATGTATATATGTAAATTCAAATGTATATATATATATGTACATAAGCAGTAGTTATATGTAACTTATGTATGTACATATATTCAAATATATACATATAAGCAGTAGTTATATGTAACTCCTCTACCCTTTGTTAAAAAATTCTCCTGAATTTAATTGCTTATTCTTCTATTTCATATTTTTTTTCAATTTCTTTTATTTTAGGAGAGGGTTCATTTATATTAATTTTTACTTGATTTTTCTTTCGAAAATAAATTAGTACAATAATTATAATAATAATTATGATTATCATTGAAAAACTTATTCCATAGCTTATATTTTTATGTAACTTCAATTCTTTTATTTCTTTTATATTTTGATAATTGTTTTCACATGGTATATTCTGAAACGATATATTGAAATCTTCTGTAAAGGCATTTATATTAGTTTCATAGTTAAATTTGTCAAATGTCATTTCATTTTTGTTAAGATATACATAATTATCAATTTGGATTTCACAATTATAATAGGATATTAAATAATTTCCATTTAAAATAAATTCCCTATCGTCACAATTTTGAATCAATTTTTTGCTTATGGCATTTTTTATTATTATTGTTTCATCATCGACATTTATTATTTGAAATTTTTTGTTTTGCCTTAACTTGCAGTTTCCTATGAGTATACAGTTTGAACTTATGTCCATGTATTTTAATGGGGTATTTTCTCTGAATTTGTATGTTGTGTTATCAACATTTACAAAATATTCTATATTATCATCTATATTATAAAAGTTTGAATTTGGCATTGGGAATATTGCCTTTAAATCAGTTGTATAAGAATCTAAAGGTATTTTTAGGGCAATCACTAATAAATCGTCTTTGTAGTACATAACGTCTAGTTTTATAAGTTGAAGTTTGTAAAAGTCAATGTTGTAAGTCATGATTTTGTCAGATGTAAGTATATTTGGGTGAAGTATGTGGTTCTTAGCTGAAGCAATGCTGTTCTGTATTTGATTAACTTTATCTTCAATGTAATTTAGTTTAAGCATAATGTCTGCATATAGTACTTGAACTGCTATATGATTATTTTTCGTTTTTAAATCTTCGAAGGCAGTATTGATTGTATTGCGATCTGATTGCATAGTAGACTGAAGCAAATTGATACTTTTCTGAAAGTGATCATTTATTATGATTTGTTTGTTGAGGTTTTCTATAGCATAGTGATTATTTACCAAATTTAAATGGGTTAAAATGTCATTTCTATCTTCGTCATCCATAGTACCAAACAAAAATTTCTGTGCTGAACCAATAATATTTAGTAATCCTCTCTTTTTCCTGTGAGTGGAGGTTCGGGGGCTAACTGATTTAATTTTAGTTTTTAGTCTTTGTATTGACTTTCGATAAGACCATTTGGGGGTATATGTAAATTTGTTATTTTTAATTCTATATCTTCTATTATTTTATAATATTGATTAGTGTCTATTAAGTGAAGTACAGTTAGGGTTTGATTAATTATTTCCACTGGTCTAATTCTAATTATCTCAAATCCTTTGTTCTGATGAAGTGTGTTCACTTGAAGTGTACCTTTAGTCGTTGGGATGATTGTCAGGGCAATTATTATCCATATGAATTTATGAAAATTTAAAAGGACGTTTGATATTAGTAGGATGTATATTATCTAGTGTTTGTTTTCTATACTTTGGTACTTCCTTATGTCTTAAGCTTCTATAGTTTTTTATATAGCCCTCTCTTCTGTTTTCGATATATTCTTCTCTTTTTTTGTTTTCTTTTTCTAATACTCTTTTTTTGTTTGCATCAATTCTTTCTTTTATTATATTGTGATCTATTTTATGTTGTTCCACTTCAAAGGGAGTACATTTAATTGATGAGTGGTAAGTATTATTATAAAATTTAATTGCTTTTGCCATTTGTGATATAATTGGTATATTGTCTTCTAGGTTTATTACTCTAATTTTTTCGGTTATGGTATTATTAAGTCGTTCTATGTCCGAATTTCTTGTGTGGCTATTTGGTTTTGTTGCATGATATAATATATTGTTATCATCTAGGAATTTTCGAACATTGACTGTGTTGAACTCGTTGTCGAATACGAGTTTTTTTACATTGCCTTTAATAGCTAGAAATTCTCTTAGTTTTTGAATTATGGTTTGATTGTTTCTGTCAGGAAGGTGGAAATGAATTGCGAACTTTGAAAATTTATCTATGAAAATAATGAACGATTGTTTCGTGTTTACGTATGTATCGACATGTACTATTTCATTAGTGGTGGAGGGACTTTCGGTAAGGTGCAATTTCGGTTTTATTGGGTTTCTATCATATTTCGCGGATGTGCAATAATCGCAGTTATTTATTACTTCATGAATTGTTAATTTTAACTTGGGGTTATATATTTTGTGCCTTATTCCTTCGTATGTTGGGTTGATTCCGGAGTGACCTGTTTCATTTTTATGATTTGTTTTTTCAGTTCATCAATATCTTCAATATCTTTAGCAAAATATGAACATTTAAAGAATTTTACATCGGTTCTATTCTGGTATAAATTTTCTATAACTTTTTGAAATTGATAATATTTTCTTTCATTGACATTTGAAAACACTGCAACCTGTCCCTTAAGTGGAAATTGTTTGAGATAATTACCTATTTCCGGGGAATTTAGGTCATCGTTATCTAGAAAGATTCTGATTTTTTCAAATATACACATGGAGTCCATAGTTTTTCTTTCAGTTATTACTATTTGAAATTTAAAGCGATTAATAACTGTGGTTAAAATTTTGAAATTGTCGTTTACATTTTCCTCTTGAGAATGCATTGTTTCCACTTCTAACGATGATGTGGATCTATTTTCTATTAAATTTTCACCTACATTTATATTTTCTGCTGAATCTCTCTCTTCGATACGACTAAGAAAATCTGCAATATGATTTTCTTTTCCCTTAATGTATTCAATTTTGGCATTATAGTCCATAAGAAGGATAAGCCATCTTTGTAATCTGGGGTTAATATTTTTGCCATTATTTTTGGCTTGTGGCCACTTAAGGGGTTGATGATCTGTACTGAGATCAAATTCTACCCCGTATAAATAAGGTCTAAAATACTGAGTGCCCCAGACTATAGCTAAGAGCTCTTTTTCGATGGTTGAGTAATTTTTTTCGTGGTCGTTCAGTGTTCTGGATGCATAACAGACTGGATGGCCATCTTGTGTTAAAACAGCCCCCAGTGCATAATTGCTAGCATCGGTTATTAATTTAAATTTTTTATTGAAATTTGGGTACCTTAATATGGGAGGGTTTATAAGAATGTCTTTTAATTTTTGAAAAGCTACAATGAAATTTGGATCATTAACGTTGACTTTTTCATTTTTCTTTAAAAATTTTGTCATAGGGAATGCAATTTTGGCATAATCCTTTATAAATTTTCGATAAAATCCCGTCATCCCTAGGAAAGACTTAATTTTCTTTTGAGTATTTGGAATTTGCAAATTTTGGATGATTTTAACTTTTTTTGGATTAGGTTTTACACCTTGAGGGGTGAGAATATGACCTAAAACTCAGTTTGGCGTTGTAGAAAACTACATTTATCAATTTGGATTTTTAATTTAGTTTCTCGGAGCCGATTGAAAATTTTTTTCAAGTTAAGTAAATGCTCATCTAAAGATGTGCTAAATATTAAAATATCGTCTAAATATACGACGCAAATTTTATTTATATAGTCTTTCAACACGGAGTTCATCAGCCTTTGAAAGGTCGATGGTGCATTTTTCAACCCAAACGGCATTCTTATGAATTCATAGTGACCGAATGGAGTAGAAAAGGCGGTTTTCTCCCTATCCTCCGGTTTTACCAAGATTTGGTGGAAGCCTTTTGCGAGGTCGAGGGTTGAAAAATACTGTGCTCTACCCAATTTATCGAGTATAGCTTCCATGTGCGGAATAGGGAATTTGTCTGTTTTTGTAAACTCGTTGAGTTTTCTATAATCCACAACGAGTCTCCACTTTTTGATGCCAGAATTGTCGATTTTTTTTGGAACTATCCATAGAGGACTGTTGTAAGGAGAACTACTTTCCTGAATGATATTTTGAGAGAGCATCTCCTGTATTTGATTTTGGATTTCCTTTTCGTGAATTTGGGGGTATCTATATATTTTTGAATAAAGAGGTGTATTAAGAGTTGTTGGAATTACATGTTGTACCTCTTCTGTACAAGTCAAAACATCGCCATCTTTATAGAATAAGTCGTTGTATTCGTTTAATAATTTTGTTATTTTTAAGTATTCTTCGTTATTTAAATTATTTAAATTTAATTCGTTGATATTTTGAAACTTAAGCTATGTACAGACGATTGGCAGATCTTACAATATTGCCAGAAAAATGTTCAGAAAATGTCTGACAGCCATCTGAACTTACAATTTTTGTCTTACAACGTTGCCAGAAAAAGCATTGTCGGTTCATTGTAAGACAATAATATTGTCAGACATCTCACAATCGTGAGAACACTCTACTTTGCCATTGTCAGATAATTGTCAGACATTGTAAGCTCTCGTTTTATTGGCAGATGTGTTTAATTTAATACATCTGACAATGGCACCATTGTCAGATAATTTTTTTAGTGGCAACGCTGTCCATAAATAATAAATGACAAAGTTTAACAACACATCTGGCAATTTTTCCACACAACAATCTGACAACCGTGAAAACTGACAATTTTTGTTGGCAGATAAATTTATTGGCTGACAATTGTCTGGCAATGAAATTGTAAGGTTTTCTTACAATCGTCTGAACTGACAATTTACCATTTGGTAAAAATTTTTCATTGTCAGTACGTTGTCAGCATATTGCCATATCTTACAATATTGTAAGATCTGCCAATCGTCTGTACATAGCTTTAGTATCGTTAATAGTTTGGATACTGTTTATATGATATGGAGATTCTTCATCAAATAGAATTTTCTTTCCGAATATGTCAATATATTTTTTTTCTAAATCTATTTTGGCTTTCAATGGAATAAGAAAATTTTGGCCAATAATGGCATATTATTTTCTGCCTGTAAAGTTAATTATTTTCCACGAAAGTGTACCAGGAATATTAAACTCTTTAGGCATTGTAGTAATTATGCCTTTTAATGTTGAGTTGATTCCATTTAATGTTCGGAACATGAAAGGCTTATTTAGTTGTGTTTCAAGAAATTCATTTGGGAACAGATTTGGTTTTATAATACTAGTTTCTGCGCCGGTATCAATTAAGCAAATAGCTCTTTTATTACCTATTGTGACCGTTATTAGGGGTAGCAGTCGTTTTGTGGGCTTGAAAGAAAATTTACTTCATTTTCTGCATTGTCTTCTAAATTTCCTATATCCATAGGTATGGGACTATTTCTATGTTGTTGAGACTGAGGGTTACTGGCATATTTGTTGGTTTGAAAATTATTTGAAGATTTCTTATTAAAATGTTGTTTATTATTAAAGTTCCTACCAGTTTCTTTCTTTTCGTTATGGCTGTTTGTGTTGTTTTGTGCATTAGTTATTTTTTTTTTATTTAAAATCTATAGCCCTTTTATAAAAAATAATTTTAATTGAGAAAATCGTTTATAAAGTGAGTCCAGTGTTGGTTTTTCGTCTATAATGCAAGATCTAAATTGTCCGTCTATTTTATCTATTAATATTTCCGTTAAGTCTCTGTCAACTTTTTGAGGAGAGTATAAGTCAGGTTTTGATTCGTCGTACAGATAAGTGTCATTAAGTTTATACTAAGATTCTATAAATACTTTAAATAATTCATTTAAATTACTTATCTTTATACTTCTACAATAATTAATTACCGAAGAGTAAGATGTTTTTGGTCCAAAATCCTTTATTAGTTGAGTTTTGATGTCTTCCCAGCTGGCGTCGTCTGCTAGAAGGTTAATTGAATCTGCCACCTTTCCAAAGAATTTTTGGTTTTTTATAATTTTTATTCCAAACCTTTGAAGTTCATAGTTATTGCCACATAATGCAATCAGATTTTCGACGGTTTTTATAAAAGATGATAGGTTGTTTTTTGGACCAAATGGTTTTATTTGGTTAAATTGATTTATTATTTGATTGGTATCCAAGCCAAATGTTGTGTTGTGTTGTGACTGTGACTGATATTGTTGTCGATGCTGTTGTAAAATAGCTTCAGCTTGTTGGATTCTCATGTCATACTCTGTTTTCTGTTGTTGCATAATTTGCATGTGAGTTTCTATTTGGTTTTGGAGGGCAGCATTTTGTTGTTGCTGCTCTTTTATTGTGGTATCCTGTTTTAGGATGAGACATTCTAATTGTTCGATTCTTTGTTGTATCACTTCAGGATTCATTTTAAAATTTTTTTTTTATTTTTATTATTATTTGTTAACTGGGAAATATATTTTCACTTAATTATAATTTTTTCTTTTAAGTAAAAGAGTTTATTCAGTTTTGCTTATAAGTTTTTATGTTCTTTGGAACACTTTTTATATTAATGGTTCGATTTAATTTTATCTTTAGTTAAAATCACCGCGACTGCGCCATTTACAGAATTAAACAACTTCAGTTGTTTGTGCTTATTTTAAAACTGGAACTTTATTTCAAAAATTTTCAAACTTAAAGATATGAATTGTCGCTATTCTTCAATTCAGTCTAACTTAGAGCTAAAATTAAAATTAAGAGTCAGCAGTCTGGCAGTCATGAGATTGTGGTTGTACACAAAAACAAAACTATCAGATTGCAGTGAAGTACAAAATATGTTTATATGTTTTATATACATATGTATATATGTAAATTCAAATGTATATATATATATGTACATAAGCAGTAGTTATATGTAACTTATGTATGTACATATATTCAAATATATACATATAAGCAGTAGTTATATGTAACTCGCGTGTAGTGATAAAAATATTAAAAACGCTTACACTGCCAAATTAAATTAGTTGGCAGTGTCGACACCGTTGTTAACTTGTATTTATTTATTTATTTATTTATTCATTTATTTATTTATTTATTTATTTATTTATTTATTTATTTATTTATTTATTTATTTATTTATTATTTCTTTATTTATTTATTTATTTATTTATTTATTTATTTATTTATTTATTTATTTGTTTATTTATTTATTTATTTATTTATTATTTGTTTATTTGTTTATTTATTTATTTATTTATTTGTTTATTTATTCACTTATTTATTTATTTGTTTATTTATTTTATTTGTTTATTTATTCACTTATATATTTATTTATTCACTTATTTATTTATTTATTTGTTTATTTATTTATTTATTTAAATAAGTCTATGGACATAATTCCTTACACACTAAAAAACTATAAAACTGTGTACTTAATACAGAATTATCATGGTACAAAAAAGAACATTCAAAGAAATGAACTGTTGTTTAAAAATAAAATTACATTACATTTAATGATATTAGTATTTAAAGAAAAGTCTACAAAATTATACATTTCATTAAAACAACAGCATAATTGTCTAAATGGATCCGACGTAGCAGAGGTAGAAGGAAAAGTTTTGATATATAACGGATTAAAAGATCGTAATGTACGCTGTGGAATATTGAACGTTATGTTACTCAGCATGAAATCGGAATTGACATTCCCATTTAATGTTGGTAAGTCAAGCAAAGCTAACATCAAGCAAAAAATAAGAAATTATTTTTGAAGAGACGCTATGCGATCACTATGGGATCTTATAGTACGGGTCCCACACGGTGCATGTATATTCCAGAATAGTCCTTACAAGCGATGTAAATAATATTTTAGTAATAAAGGGATCATTGAATTCTTCACCACATCTTTTTATAAAAGCCAAAACACAACGAGATTTATTAATGCCCATCGTTATATGCTGGTTAAAATTGAGTTTGGAATCGAACAGAATTCGGAAATTCATGGGTATATCAATCGATTTTACTACCATCAAGGACATAGGAATACACAGGCTTGAATACTCTTGAGAATTGCATATGTTTACATATATTTATATTCAATTCCATTAGGTTTAAATTGCACCAGTTGTAAAAATTATCGAACTCATTTTGAATATTAAGCTGATATGTTGTCCGTTTAACGCTTGAGAATATTTTAACGTTGTTAGCATACATTAATACGTTACAATGTTTTATTGCTTCTGGCAAATCATTAATTAAAAGCAAAAATAATAATAGGACATAGATGACTAACCTGAGGAACCCCAGAGTGTACTAGTACTTTTCTTGAAACTGCAGAATTTAATTTTACTGATTGCGTTTGATCGTTTAAATATGATTTAATCCAGCAAGTCATTGTAGAAAACCCATTAGGTCTAATTGTTTTAATAAAAGACAATGATTCACTTTGTCAAAAGCTTTACTGAAGTCAGTGTAACATCAGTGTTCAGGCCATCCACAAAAAACTATTCACTAGTGGTGTGAAGTGCAGAATATTTGTCATTGAAGAATATCCTTTTCGGAACCCTTGTTGAAATAGAGACAGTAACGATCGGTGGTGATTGTTGTTGATGATTGATGATACCTTTAGATCATATTCTATTATTTTTTCGACCTTTTTTTAATAATTATAAAAGATTTTTCCAAGCTTTAGGTCAATTTATATAAAAAATGTGTATTATTTATTTTTTATTTTTTTTAAATATCAATACATATTGATTGTTTTTATCTATGTCAAACATATACAAAAATTCCTAAACATCTAATACGTGACAATGCAAATATGATTATAATATTTAAACAAGATGAAATGAACTTACGACATATATATATTGATCATGTTATTGGTGATATGTCGTTTAAAGAGTTTACAAAGATTTGTGGAGAGTGTTGGAAAGATAAATATGGATTTGTAGTTGTAAGCAAGGATGATCCTAAAAATAAAGGAAGATATAGAAAAGGTTTCGACGAATTCATACAGATATAAAGCAGATCGTAACCAGATATAAAACAGATCGTAACCAGATACAAACCAGATTCGTAACCAGATACAAACCAGATATAAACCAGATACAGACCAGATACAGATCAGATACAGACCAGATACAGATCAGATACAGACCAGATACAGATCAGATATAAAGCAGGTTGTAACGAGATACAGATCAGATATAAAGCAGGTTGTAACCAGATACAGGAGAGATATAAAGCAGATTAAAATGAATAATAAATTGTTAAAAGATATTGTTCAGAAAAGAAAAGTATTAAAGGAAAAATTAATATGGATAAATATGGATTTGTAGTTGTAAGCAAGGATGATCCTAAAAATAAAGGAAGATATAGAAAAGGTTTCGACGAACTCATACAGATATAAAGCAGATCGTAACCAGATATAAAACAGATCGTAACTAGATACAAACCAGATTCGTAACCAGATACAAACCAGATATAAACCAGATACAGACCAGATACAGATCAGATACAGACCAGATACAGATCAGATACAGACCAGATACAGATCAGATATAAAGCAGGTTGTAACCAGATACAGATCAGATATAAAGCAGGTTGTAACCAGATACAGGAGAGATATAAAGCAGATTAAAATGAATAATAAATTGGTAAAAGATATTGTTCAGACAAGAAAAGTATTAAAGGAAAAATTAAAAAACATAAAATTAAATAAAGTAGATAAACATAATTTATTCGAAGATTCATTTAAACCCATAACTAAACCTTTGAATTTGATAAGTGAAAAAATTGCTGATTATCAATCAAAAATTTTGTCGAAAGATGAGATGAAATTAAAAAAAACGGTTAAACGTAAGTTAAAAATCAGCAAAAATAATGATGATGATGATCGATTAGATAATTATAAATCAGAATACAATCAACCTAATGAAGATAAAACAGATACAACACTTACACCACTATCAGATGATAGTAGTTTCGATGAAAGTTCTGATAATTATGATGATGCTGAAGACTATAATCAAGTTATTGAAAATGTTAATAATAATAAAACTAAACCTACATTTGAAGAAAATATTAAATTGCTTCTAAATAATAATCAAATGGATAAAGTACCATTCACGAAATAAGCCCTAGTTGAAAAAAACGTTAAATGGCGGACCCTTTGTAATATGAGTATTGATAAAAGAGAAGTAGTGGATAAACAAGCGAGAAAAAATTTTAAAAGAAGACGAGTTATTGTTAAAGGAATTTATGATTTATTGCAAGCGGATCTAGTTGAGATGGGGAGTTATGAAACAAAGAATAACGGATATCGATATCTATTAACTGTAATAGATACATTTTCAAAGAAAGCATGGGCTGTAGCGGTAAAAAACAAAACTACTTTAAATGTATCGAATGCTATGAAAAGTATTTTTAATAATAGTAATCGGCATCCAAAAAACTTGCAAACAGATAAGAGTTCTATAATTATCAATTTGAACGATTAATGGAATCATATTCAATTAAACATTATTCAACATATAGTGTTTTGAAAGCATCAATAGTAGCACGATTTAATAGAACATTAAAAACCATGATGTGGAAAGAGTTTGGCTATTATGTTTCGAGTTACTGATGATGTTCGAATAAGTAAATATAAACATGTATTTGAAAAAGGTTATACATCAAATTGGACTACAGAAATTTTTAAAGTTAAAACTATAAGAAACACAAATCCTAAAACATATATTTTAGAAGACTATCAAAAACACGAAATTAAAGGTGGTTTTTACGAATTTGAGAATACAAAAGACCTCATCTATTTCAATAAAGAACGATCAATTGGATCTTTGCTTGGTTTTAGTAAGAGAGTATTACGACAACAATTGGAACATTTTGCAGATAAAACAATTGATTTAACAAATATTAATACAGTAATCATTGAATGTAATATTGTGAATGGATCATATATAAATAACGTGTCAGCACATACTATTCATCATTTTCATCATCGATTTTCACTTGACGTTAGTCCAGGATATCAAATAACAGAAAGACCGGCTAATCCAATATATTTACCTGTAAATTCGAGAGAAATATCTACACTGGTTTTAAGAGTTGTCGATCAGAACGGAAACTTAATAAATTTTCGTGGATAAAAAATATCTATTAGATTACATTTGAAACCTATTAAAGAATGATTATATTCAACAAAAATAGTTTGTATAAGGATTCACCAATCACTCTATCATCATCTGCAACACAACACACATCAAGAGAGTTTCTTCTGGTAAACGTAAGTTATATAATAAAAAAACATCAACGAAACACTTTAAATAAAACTAATCGAAAATTTTTACGAAATTTAGGATTTCAACTAAAAACGATTAAAGGTTCTGTGTTGAAAAAAACAAAAAAAAATAAAAATGAATAGTTTAATTAATGATTAGACCGCAATTTGATAATTCAATTATTAAAAAAGAGTATCACAGCTATAATTCATACTTACAATCTTTCAAAAACAATGATGAAATTCGAATATCAATACAAAACTAAGATTTATACGTTTTACCAAGTGAAAAGCATGCTTTATATTGAAGGTTATGTAACAAAAGAAGACTCAACAATCTCGGCAAATATACAACTACTGAACAATTGTATGACACACCTCTTTGATGAGATTCGATATGAATTAAATGGAATGGAAATCGATCGTACACGACATTTAGGAATTGCATCAGAAATTAAAAACTATGTTTCGTTAAATACTTCTGAAAGCAATAATTTGATTAATGCTGGATGGGCTCCAACAAACAGTGACAAAAATCTGGCGCTTATTAGCGGTTATTTCCAATTTTGTGTGCCATTGAAAAATTTTCTAGGATTTGCTGAAGATTTTAATAAAATAATAGTTAACTCGAAACATGAACAAATCTTATTAAGGGTAAAAGATGATAAACAAGTTTTTAAATCTAAGGTATTAAGAGAAAAAGCTAAGTTAACTATTGTGATCCACACCTGTAACAAAATAGTGATCTCCTCTCTTCTGGACAATCAACGAAAATGTGTCCCTCTTCTTTACAGTTCCAACATTGAAGCTTTCTTGTTTCTTTCTATTTCTGGTATATCTTCGCTAACCCTCGGATCGCTTTCCAACGCATTTATGTATCTTGGCGGATATCATCCACTATATGGTCTTTGGCTATTAAGCGAATTTTCTGATCGTCTGCACTCTTTTGCAAATTGTGCTAAACTGCATACAGGGACTGAAAAAGTAATTGCGCCATGGGAGCTTTCAAATTACCCCTCATGACCGTACTCAAGTCTTGTTCTCTAAGTGGGCTACGTAATTGGTTTCTGAGTTTAATTATCGAGTTGTAGAAATCATCAAACGATTCTGGATTATTTTGCCTTCTGTACAGTATTCTTCTTTGAATATCAAAGTCGCTGTCGAAGCGTTGAAATTGTGTGATGAGAGCTGTTTTCAGATCTGCCCATCTGGATATATCATTGAATCTCCGGAAATCCCAAAACCATTCTCTGGCTGGTCCACTTAGTAAATGGTGAAACGATTTTATAACCGCACTCCATTCATATCCGAAGTCCGACTGAAGTGTTTCCACGCGAAAGACAAAATCTTCAATACTCGTAGTTTTATTGGTTCCGTCAAATATGATTCCCCATTTGTCTATCCTTAGTCTTGGGTTTGTGATGGACTGTTGTTCCTGCCGGTGTTGTGCTGTTGATACTCAATTTCTGATCTGTAATTTTCATTGAAGCTACCGTTGCTATTGTTGTTATTATTAAAAATATGGTTTGGCCACGGTTGAATCTGAAGCTGTTGAGCCGGTACTACTGGTGGTGGTTGACTTCAGAAAGCCTAACTTTTAAGCAGCTAAGTCTTACTAAAATTTACTGAAAAAGCGCGTTTGCTAGCCGGATACAGTGGCAAACGCGAGAACAAGGTAGTTCTCCTCGTGACTCACTGACCTTTACTAACTTTAAAAAAATAACTGAAATTATCAAATACTATAATTTACGATCCCTGGAATGTTACACTAAACTTGAGGGATACCCTTCCTCAAATTATCTTATTAAAATCCAATTATATTTATAATCTGTCATGCTTTGGGGTGTAAACAAAAACCAAAAAAAAAAATCAGAGCAGTAGTGGAAGCCTTCAGGCAACGAAATGAAGCACTAAGACCCAGAAGTAATCAACATCGTTATACTGGAGACAGCAATAGGACAAGGCCAATTACACAAAATGGTATGCAGCGTTTAGAGGATAGGCTATTAGATATAGTGCCTCGATTAATACAGCAAAGTCTAGGTGGACAAGTGCAGCAGAATGTCTATGCACCGAGACAACAAGGAAATCGATTTGATTTTCCAGATATAAGTCAACCACCACCAGTAGTACCGGCTCAACAGCTTCAGATTAAACCGTGGCCAAACCATATTTTTAATAATAACAACAATAGCAACGGTAGCTTCAATGAAAATTATAGATAAAAAAATTCAGGAAGAACAGTCCAACACAAACTCAGGACTAAGGATAGACAAATCGGGAATCATATTTGACGGAACCAATAAAACTACGTGTATTGAAGATTTTGTCTTTCGCGTGGAAACACTTCATTCGGACTTCGGATATGAATGGAGTGCGGTTATAAAATCGTTTCACCATCTATTAAGTGGACCAGCAAGGGAATGGTTTTGGGATTTCCGGAGATTCAATAATATATCCAGATGGGCAGATCTGAAAACAGCTCTCATCACACAATTTTATCGCTTGGACAGCGATTTTGATATTCAAAGAAGAATACTGGACCGAAGGCAAAATAATCAAGAATCGTTTGATGATTTTTGCAACTTGATAATTAAACTTAGAAACCAATTACATAGCCCACTTGGAGAGCAAGACTTATTTACGGTAATGAGGGGTAGTTTGAAAGCTCCCAAGGCGCAATTACTTTTTTCAGTCCCTGTATACAGTTTAGCACAATTTGCAAAAGAGTGCAGAAGAGCAGAAAATTTGGTTAATAGCCAAAGACAAATAGTGGAAGATATCCGCCAAGATCCATAAATGCGTCGGAAAGCGACCCGATGGTTAGCGAAGATATTCCTGAAATAGATGCACTTAGTACAACACGAAAGCTTCAATGTTGGAACTGTAAAGAACACATTTTCGTTGATCGTCCAGAAGAGAGATCACTATTTTGTTACAGGTGTGGATTAGAGGGTACGGTTCCTCCTCGATGTAGTAATTGTCAGTTAAACTGGTCTTCGAACGTGCTTCGGAACGGGATAGACTTTCGTTCGAAAAATCAATATCCCAATCAACAGAACCCACAATAAGAGATAAGGAAAAACCCACCCAACGTGACAGCGAAGGTAACAAAATATGGATGGACGAAAAAACCTACTAGTGAAACCAGACAGAGGGAAAACCACGCCAGTGCAAGTAAGACAACAAGAATGTAAAGAAGCAAGACAACGAATTTTTGGCCCATTGGAGGGTTCTGTTGGCTGAAGTAGTTAGCGCGTTGACTGCAAAGCAAATAATGTCTAAGAACGTGGGTTCGAGCCCAGCTTCAGACAAGTCATAACATCCAGCATTTTTCAGATGTGCATTAGAGTATGCCATTGTATTTGTTGTTGTCGGAGTGTTTAAGTGATGAAGGCATAGCACTGGTTACTGAACATTTCTGGCAGCAACTGATACTGGTGTATGCAAGTGTCTGTATGTACATCACAGCGCCCTCCTTCGTCGGTATTGTAGCAAAAATCGCCGGCGAAGTAAAATAATGAATAAAATGGCTACAACAGCTTAAAAACACATTTAATGCGCCTACTTGACATCAAAGGCGCTGCAACACTGATCTAAAAAAAACCTAACACAGCGCGCAATATCAGAGTTGTAAAAATTAAGCTTTTTCTCTTTCACCATCTGTCCTCTCTCACTATCCCTTTCCCAAAGAAGGTAACACACCTACGGGTTGGTAGGCATACTAATTGCCTGAGTGTTACTTCTTTACAAAAAAAATATAGAATGCTAGGAAAAGGTATGGAAATAGAAAAAAACTAAGGTTTGAAATTGCGGCTGCAAGTTCGTATGAAGGTCCAGACTCGAGAATATATACAACCATCGAAATCAACGGCCATCCCATTCAAGGTTTACTTGATAGTGGAGCGACGATCACCTGCCTCGGTAAAGATTGTGTAGATTTTGTGGAAAACCCTAAACTAATCATCTATCCGTTTGAATCAAATTTGTAAAATACTTCTTTAATCAGGAAGTCAATTACATTCTTGGAATTAGCCTTGGATATCGCCTTCATTAAGACATACCTTGAAAAATAGTCCAATACCATAAAAATAAATGATTTAACTTTCTTAGAGCGTACGTAGGGTCCTAAAAAATCAATATAAATACGCTGGAACGGTCTACTAGCATCTGCTTCGCGCCTAGGCTTGCCAGATCTAATTTGTCAAAAAGCTTGACATTGACCAAAAAAAAACTTGATTTTGAAAAAAAAACTTGACAAATAAAAACACTCATACTAAATATATAAAAGAGATTTTTAGTTTTTAAAGAAGAACTTCTGGATAATTATTATTGGGAAAATACGAATTGAATTTCAACTTTTACTCGTAAAAACAATTTTGCTGAGAGGTTTTAGCTAGTCTATAATAAATAAATAATAATTTTCATAAATACCTTGACAATTCTTCAAACACATAAGTTTTATTTAAAAAAACAATGAAAAACCGCCTGTATTATTCCACCATGGGTATATCAAGTCGGCTAAGCTGATAGAAGGATGGCGCGCCGGTAAAACCCCGGCTCAAGCCGAATCGCCGCCGCCGCCGACGAAAAGTCCACGACTTGCTTCTCTGGTTCAATGTTGTCAATTTACTAGTGTTGAGTAATATGGTAAATATCAGTGTTGGCACTTTTATAATAATTGTACAGAAAGTTATAGTTATTTTTTAAACTATAATTGCAGAAAAAAATATGTATCATATTAGTCCTTAGTTCTATTGATAGTAAAAATATGGGCTTTAGATTTGTTTTTTAGAAATATACACATACTTTTTTTTAAGTATTATTAAATAGCTAGAATAAATTTGAGAAAAAAATAACTTACAAAAAAGCTTGACAAATCACTTTTTCACTTGACACTTGACGCGCATTAAAAAACTTGACAATCAGGCCAAATCAGGCCCTTCTCGCAACCCTATTCGCGCCCCATTGCTGGTTTGAGCACCATATTACTAGGCTTATTTTCTTTGCATATTTCACATCTATTTACATAATCTCGTACTTAAGTGTTTAAATGAGGACAATAAAAATGTACACGAAGTCTGCAGATAGTTTTTCCTATTTCTCCATGTGCTCTAGCAATTAATTCTTGTGTTAGTCCATTTGGTATCTAAAGTTTCCACGTATACTATTCACGACTGATGTCACCACCATACGGTATTGTGCGCTTGTAGTTTCTGCCTTCGACGATCTTAATTTCTGGTAGACTCTCAACGTTGCCTTCAATCGGTTTAATTAGTTCACAGTAGTCTTCTCTCTGAAATGCTGTTGGGTCTAACTCCATCATAGGTACCACTTCCACCTCATCCATATCATATCGTGACAGAGTGTCAGGCACTATATTTTGTGAACCTTTCCTATGCTCGATTTTAAACGAAAATTATTGTAGTTGTAAACTACATCTAGCCAGACGTCCGCCCAGATCGCGCTGTCCCATCAGTCACTTTATATATGAGTGATCCGTTATGATGACAAAATTCATAAGTTCGATGTATGGTATAAAACGTTTTACAGCTGAAACTACCGCAACGCACTACCTCTCCGTCACCGAATAGTTTTTCTGTGGTATTGTCAATTTTTTTTGAAAAATAAGCTATGGGATGCTCTCCTCCCTTATCATCTTCCTAGAAAAGGACGGGTCCTATGCCCACATCTGACGCATCACATTGAATGTAAAAGTTTTTATTGAAGTCGGGGTGTGTTAAAACGGGGCTGCTGGTTAAGCAATATTTGAGTTTCTCAAACGCGTTTCTAACTTCGTGGGTGAAACAAAATTTTTTTCCTTTCTTCAAAGTTTTACATATCGGCGCAGTAATGGTACCGTAATCTGCAATAAACCTCCGATACCACCCAGTGGTTCCCATGAAAATGCGTACTTGTTTTAACGTTACGGGTGGTCAAATTTTACGATGGCCTGGATGTTTTCGGAATCTGGTTTTAATAAGCCCCCACCTACGATGTATACCAAATAGCGAAGCTCACGACAACAAAATCGTGATTTCCCTACATTTATCGTAAGACCGGATTCATCTAGGCACAGAGCAACTTCTCTCAGCAGCTCGACATGTTCATCAAAACCTGCCGATACCACCAGCAAATCATCTAAATAAACGAAAACTTTTTCCCCTAGTCGTGCTGGAATAACTTTGTCCATTAAACGGCATAACCTTTGGCCGCATTACACAACCCGAAAGGCATAACCGTGAAATGATACAAAGGTCTTCCAGCCACGGTAAAAGCATCTTTTCTCGGCTCTGAATTGCCAATGGTATCTGCCAGAACGCGTCCTTAAGCGACTCAGAAGGCCTTCTATATTGGGAAGAGAGCATGCGTCTTTCAACGTCTGTGCATTGAGCCGGCGAGCATCTAAGCAAATTATTACTTTATCACCTTTTACCACCATCGTGACCCTGTTATTCCACGGGCTTGCGCTTGGCTCAATGACACCCAATGAAAGCATTCTATCCAATTCTCCATACTCTGAACCGTTGGTGACACTGGGTAACGCTTTTCTTTAATGGGTACAGCGTCGCCTGTAGCAATTGAGTGTTTCTCTAATGCAGTTTTGCCGAGAACTTTACGAGAAAAACATGGAAATAATTCGATGACTTTATTTAAACATTCCTGTTGTTGGTTATTTAAAATATGAATTCTGGAAATGAAACATCCTCCTCATCATCGTTTATTTTGACCCCTTGGCCGTGTAAACTATTGATTTCAAACCTAATTAAATTAAAAGTTTACATAAAATCAGCTCCTAAGAAGAGATAATGTTGCAACGTAGGAAACAAAAACAAATCAATTGGCTTGCTAACGCCATTACATTGAATGCCAGCCCTTACTCACCCTATTATCCTATTAAGACTGCCACTAGTTGTTTTTATTGTTGATTCAAACGGATAGATGATTAGTTTAGCTTTTTCCACAAAATCTACACAATCTTTACCGAGGCAGGTGATCGTCGCTCCACTATCAAGTAAACCTTGAATGGTATGGCCGTTGATTTCGATGGTTGTATATATTCTCGAGTCTGGACCTTCATACAAACTTGCAGCCGCAATTTTAAACCTTAGTTTTTTTCTATTTCCATACCTTTTCCTAGCTTTCAGTATTTAATAATAGTAATCGTCATCCAAAAAACTTGCAAACAGATAATGGTAAAGACTTCTATAATAATCAATTTCAACGATTAATGGAATCATATCTAATTAAACATTATTCAACATATAGTGTTTTGAAAGCATCAATAGTAGAACGATTTAATAGAACATTAAAAACCATGATGTGGAAAGAGTTTAGCTATCAAGGATCATATAAATGCATAAATATATATAAAGAATTCGTTGATAAATATAATAATACATTTTATAGAACAATAAAAATGACGCCTAATGAAGTTAATTCTGCTAATGAAAAATCTCTTTTAGATACGGTCTATAATAATTTGAAAATTTTTAAAAAAGCAATGTTTAGAGTTGCTGATGATGTTTGAATAAGTAAATATAAACATGTATTTGAAAAAGGTTATACACTAAATTGGACTACAGAAATTTTTAAAGTTAAAACTATAAGAAACACAAATCCTAAAACATATATTTTAGAAGACTATCAAAAACACGAAATTAAAGGTGGTTTTTACGAATTTGAGCTGATGAAAACAAAATATCCACAAACATATTTAGTTGAAAAAGTTTTGAAGAGAAAAGGAAGCATGGTATATGTTAAATGGTTAGGCTTTTCATCAAAACACAATTCTTGGATTAAGACCAACGATATATAACTATAAAAGAAATCGTATTAATTTAAAACTGATTTATTCATTCATCGATCGTTAAGATGTCGTTAACATTAACGTTAAACGGATATTCTTCAGTACTTGTGGCAAACTATTTTCCTCCCATTTTGTTTGATAAGAATTATGTTTGTGGATTAATAAGCTTCGATACTTATCACACAATACCAAATGTTGATGTTGAAAACAATTTATTTCATATTGGTAATTAAATAATAGAGATTCCTGTGGGATCTCATGAGTTTTCTGATGTAGTTGATTTAATTAAAGATAAATATCATGATTTGAATAATGAAGGTGATCTTTATATTAATGGAAATTTCAATACGTTTGTAACATCTATAAAAAGTACAAAAGACCCCATTTATTTCAATAAAGAACGATCAATTGGATCTTTGCTTGGTTTTAGTAAGAGAGTATTACGACAACAATTGGTACATTTTTCAGATAAAACAATTGATATAACAAATATTAATACAGTAATCATTGAATGTAATATTGTGAATGGATCAGCACATACTATTTATCAGTTTTCACTTGACGTTAGTCCAGGATATAAACTAACAGAAAGACCGGCTAATGCAATATATTTACCTGTAAATGCGAGAGAAATATCTACACTGGTTTTAAGAGTTGTCGATCAGGACGAAAACTTAATAAATTTTCGTGGATAAAAAATATCTATTAGATTACATTTGAAACCTATTAAAGAATGATTATATTCAACAAAAATAGTTTGTATAAGGATTCACCAATCACTCTATCATCATCTGCAACACAACACACATCAAGAGAGTTTCTTCTGGTAAACGAAAGTTATATAATAAAAAGCTAATATATCAAACAAGCAAACATCAACGAAACACTTTAAATAAAACTAATCGAAAATTTTTACGAAATTTAGGATTTCAACTAAAAACGATTAAAAGTTCTGTGTTGAAAAAAACAAAAAAAATATTAAAAATGAATAGTTTAATTAATGTATTAGACAAACCGTAATTTGATAATTCAATTATTAAAAAAAAGTATCACAGCTATAATTCATACTTACAATCTTTCAAAAACAATGATGAAATTCGAATATCAATACAATACCAAGATTTATACGTTTTACCAAGTGAAAGCATGCTGTATATTGAAGGTTATGTAACAAAAGAAGACTCAACAATCTCGGCAAATATACAACTACTGAACACTTGTATGACACACCTCTTTGATGAGATTCGGTATGAATTAAATGGAATAGAAATTGATCGTACACGACATTTAGGAATTGCAGCAGAAATTAAAAACTATGTTTCGTTAAATACTTCTAAAGCAATAACTTGATTAATGCTGGATGGGCTCCAACCAACAGTGACAAAAATCTGGCGCTTATTAGCGGTTATTTAAATTTTTGTGTGCCATTGAAAAATTTGCTAGGATTTGCTGAAGATTTTAATAAAATAATAGTTAACTCGAAACATTAACTAATCTTATTAAGGGTAAAAGATGATAAACAAGTTTTTAAATTAAGGTATTAACTGAAAAAGCTAAGTTAACTATTCTGAATATTACATGGAAAGTGCCACATGTTCAACTTGATGATGTTCACAAATTGGAAATGTTTAAAACAATTAATAGCCGCCGGGCATTAAATGTATCTTTTAGAAGTTGGGATATGTATTACTATCCTTCACTACCAGAAACCACTACTATATTATGGGATGTTAAGCTTGCAAGTGAAAATGAAAGACCGCGTTTCCTGATTTTGGCATTTCGTAACAATAATAATAATAATACATTTCAACACTGTGATTTAACAAATATAAAAGTACATCTAAACTCTGGCGTATATCCGTATGATGATCTAAACTTAAAATTTGATCGAAATCGGTTTGCATTACTATACGATATGTGTCAAAAGTTTCAACGAAGCTACTATTCACGAGATCCATAACTCCTACTATCACGAGAAGACTTTAAATCAATAGCGCCAATAATTGTCTTAGATGTAACACATCAAAATGAGACTGTTAAAACTGGACCAATAGATATTCGTATTGAATTGAAGACGCTTAAGAATATACCAACCGAAACATCTGCATATTGTTTAATTATACATGATAGAATGTTTGAATATATTCCTCTTACAAATGAAATAAAAAAACTAATGTGAAATAATATTAAAATAAGTAAGATTTAAATAAATAAATATATATAAATATTTTTTTACTAAAATTAATTTGTTTTTATTTCGTTCAAGATTTGTTTAAGTTAACTAATGAATATCACAACATTGTGAAATTAAAGAAATTGAAATTAAAATATTTTAGGGTATATAAGGAGGCAATATTAATACTTATAATTTTTTATCATTTCGTCTCTAACCTTAGTACAGTGAGCAAAATGAAATTCATCATTTTTTATTTGATTATTGTATTAAAAGTGGTATATTGTATTTCACTACCATTGCCTATTATAAGTACTACACTTATAGAAGAGAACACAAAAAGTTTGGAATTTAATATTACACTCCCCAACGAAGATGTTTTAAAAATAAATATATCCTTTGTATTGTTAAAAGAAAGTAAAGTATTAGAAACAAAAGGTAATGACTATCAAATGAATGATGATGTTGATATAACATCAATAACTACTACTACTATATCAACATCGTTCTTTGAAAAAGATGAAAAAGAGGAGGAAAACTATGAAAAAGCGGATTTAGATGATGAAACTCAGAATAATCAATTTTTTTATAATTATTCTTCGTTAATAACTACTGATTCACCCAAGAAAATAAATGAAACCGCTTCATTATCAACCCAAAAACTGTTTACCGTAGATGACGTTATAGTGACATTTCGTAAGGAATTAATTGGAAAGGAATTAAATATTGGTGGTATACTGGACTCTAATGAGCCATTTTACCGACATTTTAATCTTAAATATGATAATGTTGATGTAGCTATTCGTTGTACATATGATAGTATATACGAGAAACGATCCCTTAAAATAAGTTGTAATGAATATCGTGAAGTTAATGACGAACGTATATTAAGCAATGGTGAAATTGAAAGAGTTCGAATACCTGATTTTTCACATAATTTAAATAACATAAACATAATTGATGTTAAAAACTATACTCAAACGTATAAAATGGTTATCGAATAATGTTTTCATACTAGTATACTATCAACCATTGAAGGAAAAATATGAATTCATTCGCTTCAGTATTTTTAATAATTCTCATTCAGTTTAACATTGTATTCCATAGTAATCAAAATCCTTATAATCAACAACAACATGTGAAGTTAGATGGTGAAACTAGCAAATATTTAGACTTTCAAATTAAACATCAAAATGGTTCTGTGAATGTAAGAGTACATTTATCACTTCAATTGAAAAATGAGGAAAATACAACAACAACAACTACAAAATAGTCATTAAGTTCGTATTATCAGATGTATAATGATGTAGGATATAAACACTTTACTATAGATGAAGCAATCCAAGCATTTAGGAAGGATTTGATTGAAAAGGAAACTAATATTGGTGGTATTATTGAAAGTTCTGGGGTATTCTATCGACACTTCAACTTAAAATATGAAGATTTAGAAATAAGACTGCAATGTAGATATTATAGTAAGTATGCTTATCGCAAACTCAATATTTATTGTTTTGAATATAACGTTAAATGGGTGACGATATACTTCCTTATGAAAGCGATTATCAAGAGAAATCAAGTCGTATAGTTAGTCGGGGTATAAATGATATAAATACAAGAACAATTACCGTTAAAGATTATTCGCAAACATTATATATGAGTATTCAGTAATTAACAATATGCAACTAAAAGAAATATATAATTTCTTAAAAAAATTCTCCAACATCATTTCCTACGAACGTAAACAAGAACTTGTTAACATTGAATCATATTTAGAGCATACAAACAACATGAAAATAAAAAAAAAACATTATGAGGATTGTGTTTGGTCTAAAGAAACTACTAGATGTGGACCTGATACCTGTCGCTGTGTGAATTATAAAAGGAAAAATTTCGAATTGTAAGAAGAAGCAAGAAAAATAATAAATTTCTCTAGTTTATCTAAATGTAAAAATTGTATATTTTATAAAGTTTTATAATACATAATAAACATATTTTTATTTGCTTAAGATTTAATTGTAAAATAAAATTTATTAAGAATTATATAAATATACTACACATTTTTTACTAAAAATTGAAATGTGTTTATTTCATTGACAAAGATAAATATTTTTTTAATTACACTCAAGTATCCAGCATTTCGATATCGAACTTTATAGAAAACACTGCGCCAGAATTAATATGGTATTATGGTTTGTTTGATTTTTGCATGAGCATACATAATATAGGGTTGCGGCAATGACATGTTTGAAAATTTCCAGCTTCCTGACAAACATTCAACAGAGTTGTTCAATATATGTGCCCGGGTAGGGGTTTTCGGATAGAAGTTTCAGGGCTGATATTCAATAGCCCTGACTGAATTTCAAATCAGGCATGTGAAAGCAACAAAAAAATTGACATATAAAATTTTTTTTGAAACTCCTTAATACACAACACAAATTTTATGAAACGTCCTGATACAAGTATATTGTTTTAATATGAATCATTATAAAAATTTATAAAAATGTATTTAATGCTCTTAAAAAAAGGTGTTCTTATCAATTAAACAAATGTGTTTGAATTTCACAACCACATTTCAAATTCCCATCCAGGGCTGGAAAACTCATTATAAATAAATGCTCACAAAATATATGAAGCAAGAAACATATTTTCAACGATCACGTTTCCCAACCAGGTATTAGCAGACTTTGTACTGAAAACCTGTCCCCGGACATACACAAACATACTACTAACAACATATTTTAATTCATTATTTTAATTTAATTTTTTGAAACTCGTATGATGTACGTATGTATGTAAACTAGTGGTATTCTGATAGTTGTCTTTTTAAAATTTTGTTAACTTTTCCATTTACTTAACTGTATTGCGGTTGGACCAGACGATAAAGGTTTTGGTTCAATATAACCTGTATATTTCTGATATAGAAACACAATGGAATTTCAACCACAATTGATTTAAAAAATACGAATTCGGTAATTCATATTCAGGCTGCTAAGCTGGATTTAATTAAAGACATTTTTTATTTAAATCTTCTTCTGCTTTCACTGTGTAAAACAGAGAAATAAATATGAAAATCACTATAAAATCGCAAATAGAAAGCTTTTTGCTCTCAAATCCAACCCATAATTCGGCTTATTTTCGTAATATTTTGACATTAATCCGCGTCCAATTCCGTAGTGCGTGAGTTAATTTCCAATTTATAGGAAATGAGTAAAAAAATATATTTTCTTTTTTTCTGCACCGAAATGTGCGTTTCTTTATTAAATATATTCTTAAGACTAACTATCGTATTTTTCTTAGCATCTATTTATAATAATAATTATGTTTAATTTTCTTTGTTCTAACTCAAAATATGTTTTTCTTTGTTTAGGTTACTAGTACCTTTTTTATCAGTAAAACATGTTTTGAGTTATTTGTATTAAGTTAGAAAAGAGAAAATGTGTTTCTTATCGTTACAATAGTTGTATTTATGATGTTTGTCTTATCTCTAGCTGAGAATAGTTATATTTGAGTTTATGGATTTGTTATCATCTATTATTACTATCTTAGTTATATTTGAATTTATGGATTTGTTATCATCTTTTATTACTATCTTAGTTATATTTGAATTTATGGATTTGTTATTACTATCTTAAAATAAGAGATGTTAACTCTCCTCCTTCTTAAAAAAAACGTCCTCGTTTTAAACTGTATATTGTCTCTGTCGGAGCTTGAGAAGTTCTATTTCATATAATTCGTAGATTTTTTTCCTTTGTGTTTCTATTTTCTTTATCCTGTAGCATTCGCAGAATTTAATCATACCATAAGTTAGTAATGCTAATGTACATAGTCCCAATATGAAATAAAATGTGTATTTGACTGGATGTTCTTCGATGGGTATCAGGAAGGTTGATATTTCTTGGATATTGTTAAATTTGTAATTACCATTAGATTCTAAGATGCGCATTATTTGTAATTGTTCGTCATGTTGGTTATGTATGGCATCTTTGAGTGCTTGTTGGTGGTTGTAGTATTGTTTTCCATCTAGATTTGTTGAGTAATTGAATTGTATTAGTTTAGGTCCATTTATTTTTACGTTATTCCAGGTGTGTTCGTAATCTGTAATGATGTTTCCACTTTCGAGTACTTGTAGCGGTGCGTTATTTTCATGTATTACTTCGCATTTGGCTGGCCTGTTTTCTAATACATTAATAGTACAGTTGTCCGGTTTCTTAATTTTGCATATAAAGTTTCCTAGATAATTTTTACATTTTTCGATACTTGTAAATTTATTATTGCATTTTGCTATTCTAGAGTCTAGTAATAGTTTTCCGTGTTTAAATGGTAGTGAATACAAATTAAATAGCTTACATTTCGTTTTTAATAATGGGTATTTATAGGTGTTTACAACTGTGTGATGAAAATAAAAAACATTAATATCGGCATATTCTAATATATTTATTATAGGTAGATCTAACGCTTCATTAGACACTATTTGTTGAATATCTTTTAAATTTAAAGTTCCGGAATAAAAGTTTCCGTCTTTTGCGAAATTAATCATTGTAGCGATAGAATGTAGCTCGTTGTATACTTCGGTAAGTATTAAATGTTCTGAAATAGATTCGGGGCTAATTCTTTCTAATATTTTTTCAAATTCAGAGTTTATTTTCTTTTGTTTATTATTATTTTCTATTAGCATATTCAATCCTGTCTTGATTTCGATTAGGTCATCGTGGTCAGGTGTTCCTGTAATAAGTTTGAGGGCTGAGCCTAGAAAATTAAGTGAACGTTTAGTTCTGGAGATTCTAGGAAGTAGTTGTGACTTCAGATTTTCTATTTTAGTTATCAACAAATATTCTGCAGAGTTTTGTTCTAAATTATATGCAAATCGTACTATGTTTCCGTAGGGTGTCAAGATTCTAGAAAGGTTTGTCATATGGTATAAGAACGCTGTGTCCTGAAAAACGTATACAGGGTCAGTCTCTATCATTATATATTTTTTTTGTCTTTTAAGTCTATTAGTCTGTTACCGAATGCGACGGATATATATAATAATATTATTATTCTTTGCATGTTTGTACTCGTATATTATCCTTATGTATAACAATATTTTTGTTTGTAATTATTGTGTTACCTTTATCTTCCTTTACAATGTGTTTTGAGTATTTCCTTACGTTTTTATTGCGTCAGTGCGTTTTGGAGTATATAACGTCCCCTGCTTGGTATGTGATGTTTTTACGATTTTTGTTGTGATATAGAAGTATTTTCTGTTGGTTTATTTCGATTTTTTCTTTAATATCAGGATGTGCTCCCCGGTTAAAAAACACGTCCTCGGGTTTCTCTCCAATGACTGAGTGTATTGTTTTGTTGTATTGTCGAACGGCATTAAAGATTTCGTCTCCTGGTGAAGAATTGTGTTCTTGAGCTAGGACTCTAGTGAGTTCGATCAGCGTGCTATGAGTGCGTTCCACTTGACCGTTTGTTGTTGAATGTTGGCGTTAGCGTATGCTCAATATGTAGTTTTTCATAAACCTGTTTTACGCATATACTTGATAATGCTGCTTCGTTATCAGTCATTATGAATCTAGAATTTGGATAGATTTGCGATAGTATTTCTTCGATGTATTTGTGTATGTTTTTCTTATTTGGAATTTCTCGTATATAGCAATATTTTGAGTACTTATCAGTTGTGGTGATGTATGTGTTTCCGTTCATATAAAATAAATCTAAGTGTATGTGTTCTCCCACGTGATTTGGAATCGGTGTTGCTCCAATTGGTTGTTTATTTGGTCTTCTTTCGTATTTGTTTGTAAGACAGATTTCACAGTCTTGTGCTTCTTTTTTACACATGGTGCGTATGGTTGGCCAAAAATACGTTGTCTGTATTTCTTGAGCGTTATTTTTGTAATTTCTGTGTGCTCGTCTATGTGCTAGTACTACGATTTCTTTTTGTCTATCTATGTTTTCTATATCTTCTGTCATTTTCTGAGCTACTACAATTTTTACATTTGGAAAAGAAGAAATGATATTATCTTCGACGTGGAATAGAGTTTCTTCCTCTATTTTTATAGCATTTGTTACTTTTGGGTTTATTATTTGTTTTAATCTGTCTAATAATTCGTCCTTGGTTGAATAGAAAAGTGTGTGTCGTGCATATGAGAAAATATTTTGTGAAGATATTTGCACTAAGTTATCTGTGTTATAGTGAATAATTATTTGATTCTTAAATGCATTTAATGGTTGTTTCACGCGTTTCAATTTTTCGATTGGCGAACTTTGTGCTGAATGTTGTGAACAACTCGAAGTATTATTAATCTGTTGACGTGACAATGCGTCAGCGACGACGTTTTGATTTCCTGGTTTATATACTAATTTAGCGCCATATTCTTCGATGAAATTTTTCCATCGTTTCAATTTTGTGTTGGGATTTTTATCAGATATAGAAAAAATAAGTGACTGGTGGTCCGTGTAAATGGTTAAATCTGCTATACCGTAAAGGTAATTTCTTAATTTTTGAAGTGACCAAACGATCGCAAGAAGCTCTTTTTCGTTTGTGCTATAGTTTTGTTCGGTTTGGTTAAGGGTTCTAGATATAAATGAAATAGGTTTCTTATTCTGAGAAAGTACAGCTCCTATTGCAAAGTTGCTTGCATCAGTCGTTAGTTCGAAGGGCTTGTTGAAATCTGGTTGAAATAATTCGACTTGTGCTTGTAACATATCTTTAATTTTCTCTATCGCTTCGAGTGCTGGTTTATCTAGATTAATTAATACTTTTGTGCTTTGCTTTTTGTTTACACCGCCATTGTCTCCGCGTAAGAATGTAGTAAGAGGTTTCACTATTGAAGCGAAGTTTTGTACAAATTTCCTATAATAACTAGCTAGTCCTAAAAATGACCTTAATTCTTTTAAATTTTTAGGTATTGGATAATCCTTTATTGTTTGGATCTTACTAGGATTTACAGTTATTTTATTGTGTTTGATTACGTGACCAAGATATTCTACTGAGTCTAGGAAAAAATGTGATTTCTCGTCAGAAATTTTCATACTTGCATTGTGTAATGCGTTTATTATTATTCGAATGTGCTCCATGTGTTCTTCAGGCGAAGAAGAATATATAAGCACGTCGTCGATATAAACGTAAGCGAACTTACCAATATATGGACGCAGAATATCATCTATACATCGCTGAAATATAGAAGGTGCGTTCTTTAAGCCGAATGGCATTCTAAGAAATTCGTATTTTGCTCCATTCACACTGAATGCAGTCTTTTCTCTGTCTGATTTTTTTATCAAGATTTGGTGAAATCCTGACTCTAAGTCTAGTGTTGTAAAGACTTTTGCTTTACCTAAATTTTGAATAGTCATTGCTACATCTGGGATAGGGTACCTGTCAGTTATAGTCTGAGCATTAAGCTTTTGAAAATCTATTACCATACGTTTTTTTGGTTTCCCTTCCTCATCTGTGCCTTTTTTCGCAACGGTCCATACTGGAGAGTTGTATGGGCTTTTGCTAGGTTGTATTATTTGGTTGTCTAATAATGTTTGAATTTTTTTATTTATAAATTCATTGTCTGCTATTGGATACGGATACTGTTTCACCCAAATAGGATCTTCTGATTTTATCCTAATTGTAGCTTGTACAGTGGTTGTAAAGGGCAGAATTTTGTTGGTTTTGTCATTTATTCGCATTATATTTTCAATTTCATTTTTATATTTGTCATTATTGACTGTTCGCTAATTTCTTCTTTTCTTTTAAATTTATACGTGATTTTATACTCAAATAAGTTAATTTCTGCTTTTATGGCTCTGAGACCATGTTCCCCGAGAAGCATATCGAACTCTTCTAAGGCTTCAGTTTCGAAAAATACTAAATTATGGCCTAATAGTGTAATAATTTTTTTGCTTTCGTTAAAGAGTATCCGTGAAGCGTTTTTACCTTAACTGGTTTTATTGGAATAGATTTTCCTATGTTGCACTTAGAACTAATATAATTGTTTGTCGCACCTGTGTCGATTAATATATTAACGGATTTACCTGTTGTTTGGCAGTGCCTCTGTAGACATGGCAATCCGTTTATTCGCCTAAAAAAGCGCTGCCGGTTTCGTAAGTATCTTCGGTGTGTGGTACAAGTGATTGTATATCTTCATCTCTCGTCTGGTTTACTCGTTGAACTTTGTTCGGATTATAATTTTTTGATGAAGGCATTCTATCCCTTTTTGTTGGTTGTTGCTCCCTTTTGAATGGGTTGTATTGCTGCTGTGGAGAATATTGTGTTGAACGTCTAAATTGTTGCGAACTATCCACTTCCATGGGTTCCTGCCGTGGTTGATGATTAAATTGAGCTTGTACATTGGGATTGTACCTCCTTCTATCTTCATATCGTTGTGGTCCAAAGTTTGGTTTTTGGTTGTATAGTTGTGTTGTAGCCAGTGTGTCGAACTGCATATTTGCGTTGTCGTGGTATATAGTGCTTGCGATTGCAAATGCAGTTTCTAGGTCCTTTGGATGATGGCTATATAATGTACCGCTTGTATATTTGCTGTTGAGTCCTGTGATGAATGTACGGACTGCTTCCTGATTTGCATATTCCGTCATGGATGCAGATCCCTTATCACCTGACATCTCTATCTTCGAAAGTGCGAGGTTCAGTGCTTTGCTGATTTTGCTGTGGAATTCTGAGAGTGTTTGTCTTCCCTGTTTATGTTTCTTCATTTCCTCGAGAAGTACGTATAATGGTCGTTGATCTGCGTAAGTGTAGTCAAGCCTGTTAATTATAGAATAAAAGTTCATCTTGGTATTGTGGTTGATGAGGATGTCTGCTGCTTCTCCAACAATTTTTGAATGCAGTATCGTGAATGCTGTGTAGTAATTTGGGTGGTTTCAAAATTGTTTGATATTTTCCATGAATGTCCATGCCCTTTTCCGCCAGGATCTATATTGGTTTTTATCCCCACTGAAGCACGGTATGGCTTCGCATGTTTTTAAATTTATCTGAGTTGCATCAGTTATATTTGGTGTGAAGTCACTATGTTGTTCCTGCGTAATGATTGTGTGGGGAGATCGTTCCGCCTCCAGTGTATTTACCTTCAATTGAGTATTCTGTAGAGTTTGTGTGAGTACCTCTATTTGTGCTCGTAAAGCTGCGATATTTTGATTCATTGTGTCGTTGTCTTTTCCCATAGATCGTAGGGAATTGAATATTTTCTGCCGTTTCTGACGTTGGTCCAGCGTGGTAATTTCTCACTTTTTCAGAGATTGGTTTGCTTTTCTTCAAAGCCGTAGAATTTTTATTTAAATATCTTGAATGTCAAGAATATTTGGCTGTGGTCAAGAGTTTAGACCGGCTTGAGCCCCCAGTTAATTTCCAATTTATAGGAAATGAGTAAAAAATATATTTTCTTTTTTTCTGCACCGAAATGTGCGTTTCTTTATTAAATATATTCTTAAGACTAACTATCGTATTTTTCTTAGCATCTATTTATAATAATAATTATGTTTAATGTTTCTTTGTTCTAACTCAAAATATGTTTTTCTTTGTTTAGGTTACTAGTACCTTTTTTATCAGTAAAAGTTATTTGTATTAAGTTAGAAAAGAGAAAATGTGTTTCTTATCGTTAGAATAGTTGTATTTATGATGTTTGTCTTATCTCTAGCTTAGAATAGTTACATTTGAGTTTATGGATTTGTTATCATCTTTTATTACTATCTTAGTTATATTTGAATTAATGGATTTGTTATCATCTTTTATTACTATCTTAGTTATATTTGAATTTATGGATTTGTTATTACTATCTTAAAATAAGAGATGTTAACTCGTGCTATCGAAAATGCGATATTCCGCAAAACGATGATTTTTAGGTGTTGTTAATGACTTTAAGACCAGCTAATTTTATATGAATATAAAGAAATCAATTTTTATCTCCTAAGATCTTAACTTATCATTTTGTATATGCTGAATTGGGGAAAATACAAAAATATGCAAAAAATAAAATACAAATATGTATGCATATACTATTTTTGGAAATTTTCCCCAAAACATTCCGATCTAAAAATCCAATGTCATATGATAGGAACTGATTGTTAGAAAAATATTTGATGAATTGCAAACTATTCTTAGAATACATTTTAATTAAGCCCACATTAAATTATTCAATTGGATAATGCAATCTAGAAGGTAAATATAAATTTGTAGAAAGTAGGTATTTGCAATACTTTTATTCAAAATACAAATGCATTTTAAATTTTTATTCCAAATACAAAATAGTTTTTAATAAAAGTTTAATTTTCACAATGGAAATGATGTTTTTAAGTTTTCTACTCTATAATTTTACTTTTTTTTTAATCCATATTGAATCATACAATTTTCCTGTTCGCATATTTTTAAGAATTTTTGGCATTTTAGAGATTTTTTCAAGATTTTTGCCAATTATATGATTTTTTTTATAAATATTGGGAATATTTTCCAATATTGCAGTTGCAATTTTTAGAATATGCGCTATTTTCGCGGGGTTTTCAATTTTTTAGTTTCTTTGCTAATTACATTTTGGAGCTTAATATAAAATTAAATTCTTACATCAAACTTTTGTATTTATTTTATAGAAAAGGCAATTAATTGAAGTGCTTTTGAAGATGAACTCACTGATGTTACAGAATGAAAGAAATATTTTTTTTCAAATTCTAGCCGGGAAGAGATTTTTCTGCTTTGTTATGTGTTACTAAGTATTCAAACAACATTTTAACTGTCAAAAGCTTTTTTATCACATTGTACAAATATAATAATACAGGGTTCTGATATACTGCAGGTACGCTCTGCACCTGAATATAGAAAATAATTAAAATTACACAAGTATAAAACAGGATATAAGCATCAATTTTGCCTTTCTTCTGAAATTACAAATAGTCATAAAAAAATGAAATATTAATACACTTTTAAAATAAAACTAAAATTCAATTTCATTGATTTTGTATATTTACTCGTATATAGTGTCTTGACGATCCATTACATTTCTTTAACATAAATAATATAAAAAATAATTATGGTTATTTATATATGAAAAGAAAATGTAAGCGATGCAAAATACTGTAATATGCATGCATAATATTATACTAATAAACGTACAAGAAAGAAGTATAAAGAAACAACCACAAAAAAAAAAACAACAAATCTTTACTTTATGACTGTTTAAATGTGCACATGTATACACACAATGTGTACATGTGCCCATGAACGCATTTCAGTATGTATGTAATGAATGTGTGACAAAAAGATCCAATTTACAATAACCACAGCAATTTCCATCAAGAATTTGAAGTTTTAGTATTTTATAATAAATAAGATATATTATGTTCTTAAACGCGTAAACTACTATGAAAAATACAACTGCTCTGTGGTGTACAAGAAGCGCTTGTGTCTACCAACCAGTAGGTTGTTAGATTGAATCCCAACGCAACTTTTTCAAAAAAATTTTAAAAGTAAAATTATTTCGAATACCATTTTTTTTGTTCATATCTTAGTCGTTAATGGACCGACTTCAATTATTTTCAGTCTAAACCTTCGTAGAACTCCATACAAGAGATCTGCTTCATAAAATTGACCGTAGGACAGTCGGGGCCATAAAAAAACAACAGAATAGGAAATATATTAAAAAAAGTCTTAATTCTAAATACACTAAAATGTAGCAGACGGGCATCGCTCATTCGACTTCTCTATCTATAAGGATCCAGAATATATATACTTTATGGGGTCTTAAATGAATAATGAAGAAATTACATACGGAATGACAAACCTATATATCCCCTTTCCAAATTTTTTGGTTAGGGTATAAAAATAAAAATATTTTTCGTTCCACAAGAAATACTATTTTTGGTATAATTCAAAATCCAGGAATTCTTCCTGGACGGGACCGTTTGCACGTTAAAGGATACAATAATGCCTTCAATTTAGTACACAATTTATATAGCCCAAAAGTTTTTTCTTGAACAAAGTTTTAAAAATTAAAATATTTTTCGTTCCATAAGAAATACTATTTTTGGTATAATTCAAAATCCAGGAATTCTTCATAATGATCTGGTAGATATAACCGTGTGCAGAATAAAAGTACTGCCAAATACTGCAAACTATTTTAATGTGGCAACTCTGTTTCTGCAAATACCGCGAAACCTAGGTTTTGCTTTAACCTTGTATTTTGGCTTTGTGGTCAGTTAAAATATAAATGGTAAGTGCAAACAATTTTTTTTATTTATTCAATTTAATTAACAAGATAACATAGAGTATTAAAAAATGTTTTTCTATAATTTATTTTTAGTTTGAGAAGTGACCCCATTGTGGGAAGACCATTAAAGTGACGTGCAAGGTCCGGAAGCTCTCAAACCAGCAGCCTAAGCCCATGCAGCAGGCAAATGTACCGCAACACTTTATGCACCAGCCGGTCCAGCATCCGTCGTATGGACCGTAGTATTATTACGGGCCTGCTCCACCTCCACCCTTACCGGCTCCTGCGCAGGTTCTTCAGGTAGATCCGGAGTCCAGCCCACAGACATAGGGAATTTGTGGTCCAGACAAAATAAAATTTGTAACTATGTATATATGTATATTAAATAAATACTTATGCGTAAATATGTAGATACATATGTATGTGTAAAAATTTGTGTCTGACTATTTAGCCGTTAGAAATTGCTGTTAATCAGTTACCTAAAAATTAAACAACTTTGTTGGAAACTGATTAAATTTTCTTCTTTCTAATTAAAACACTTTCAAAAATTCAAAATTCATTGTCCCAAGATTTAGTTGAATGTTTAAAAAGTTGAATAAATGAAAGTCGGTTAAAAGTTTTGAATACTTTAATTTAGTATCTTAGTACTGAAAACTTCCTCAAATGCTAGAATATTATTAAAAACTCTTTCATAAATAAAATGGAAATTCGACTCTCAGTTATATGGTCGCCTATTCGATAACGAGGGGGACTTACCTTTGCTGATCAAGAGCTAGGCTTTGAAAACTCAAACAAAAATATGGAAATTGAATTAACAGAAACAATTAAAACATTTATTTTTGTTTTTTTATTGAAACAAACGCTTGCATAAGTTTGCATTTTTAGCCAAAAATAATGACTCTTATTCCAATTGTCAAATGTTATAGTATCTTATTGACATGTCGACTATTGGAATAATGGTGAATATAAATATATGTTAAATTGTTTTAATTTGGAACGATTTTCATCGGATAAAAACTATGTACATCACTCATATAAAATTGTATAGACAGAAAGAAAATCAAAAATTTCTTGTCTTTCTGTTCTTTTAGTGCTTTGTAAATCGTACGATTCATGACATTCAATAGAATAAGAATTTATTTTTAAAAATCACGTGGTGTGAAATCACCATGATTTCAGAACAGGTTGTATCTTGTCCTACTTAATTTGTATCTTTTATTTAAAAAAACCCACTAAATATTTTTGGGTAGCCATCCCTGCCAACAAGTACATTGAGTGAAAGAGCATTTTACATTCATTCATACATACATTCATATGTATATATCTTATACATATGTATGTATGTACTCGTATGTATATGTTTTACCTTTAATTTTTAAATTATTTTATAGTATTTACATGAACTGTTAACTATTTCTTTTAATAAAGCAAATTAAAATCAAAACTTATGTATAATTTCTTATAAAAAACCTGTTGACCGGTTTTTCCTGAATTTTAAAATCAGTAGAAATGCCCACATGCAGTTATTCATGAGAATTAAAGAATTTCACCCATAACTAATTTATATAAAATGTACTTTTTTTCTATAATATAATTCAAATAATCTAAGCAATACAAATTAAAATATGTATATAAAAAAACTGTGATAAAATTCAAAAGGTTCCTAGTATTTAAATTAAACAAAATCAAATACTTCGGATCATTAAAAAATTTGAATTAATCTGCACCTTAATGTGTAAAGTAACTTATTTACTATAAATTTTATTAATAACTATATAAAATATTTTGGCTGTAAGTAAAAGTCCTAATTGTTCTAAAATACATTTCACGTTTTCTTTATTTGTTATTCATTTCTTTTTTCTTCACAACAATAAATTGAAAACCCAATTAATTTTTTTAAAGTTATTTTGCAACACCACTCGTGGCCGAGGCAGAACTAGCTGCCGCACTATTTACTGTTATTTGAACAGGCAGGTGATAGTGTTAGCTGATCGGAAGATAAACCAGTCATTACTTGAAGAAGTACAGGTAGAAATGGTATTGAGAAAAAGTACCAAGAAACCGTTGGTGGCGACGCAAGTGTGATTAACATTCTTTATCTACAATTTGTCGAACCTTAAAAAACAGAATACAATAATGAATATTTATGTGTGCAATAAAGTTAACTTTCGGAATATAGTACATACCATAGCTCAAAATAGGAACAAACAACAATTCTGGTTGATTTTTAAAAAGTGTCTGAATCTTATCAACGTTTATTTCGTTGGTTTGGCAGAGCATGCTAAAGCAGTTGTTTAATCTACTGTCTTTTAATATGCCCAGAAGGCTAGCATCAAGAACAAAATTTGTCAACCATTCTTCATTATTTAATGAGTTCCAGTCAGACGTTTCCAAAGTATCAAAAAATTCAAATGTGATTGAATCACTAATATTGTTAACTTCATTAAACAATAAATCAAATTTCAAAAGATAAAATTTGTCTTGCGATTCTTTTGATATTTGGCTTTTTGGACTTACTGATATTTTTTACTTGATTTTGATGCAAGCATTATTTAGGCCGAATTGTTTTCTGATTTTTTAAGTCTTTTTTCTTTCATTCTTCCACAGGTTCAGTATTAGATACAGCTTTTATATAGCTGTGGTCTTTTTCTATTATTTCAACACTTGCATCTTTTTTATCGATGGGTGTTGAACAAATATATGAATGTTCCTTTTTTAACCTTATACTTTATCTTATCATTTAAACTGCCAGAACTAGAAGTAAGTATATCTTCAATTTTCTCGGAAATCGGTCCGAACATTTTATAACTATAGCGTAATTCCTTCAAAGAACTAAGATAATCAATTATCATGACTTTTACAAAAACCTCAGCTCTTACTAATTTTTGTGGTAGTATAATATGCGTTTGTAAATAGTACGCAAGCTCAACAGGTGCGTTACTTATATGCTTTCCTGATGAATCAACATGAATACCCATAATATTAATCCAAAGAACAATAAAAGGGCAGTATTTATTTAATATAAACATGCACATATCATCATTTCGATATTGATTTAAATCTTGTCCCCTGTTTATTACTTTAATGTCATTTTCAATTTCATGATAAATTGAAAGAAACATCTTGCGAAATGGACTATTGAATGCAATAGATTCCAAATATTGGTTCTGATCACTTTCAGGAAGATGATATTCTTTAATGTTTATTTCATCAGCAGTTTCTATTAAACACTAACGCACTATTTCAAAACTTCTTTCAAAGCTAGGAGATTTGTATGGCGTAATCAGAACTATATCTAAGTCCTTGCAAATGATATGAATATAATGACATTTGCACCATTGTAATACTACGAAATCGGGCTTGGCATTTGGGTTTAATTTAACGTTATTCAAGTATGCTGCACAAGCTTTAAGGTATTCCAGCAATGTTTGATTATTAAACCTTTTTAACAACGCAACGTATAATGCTACACTGACATCTGTGCGAACTCTTCTACAAAAGGCCCATCTAAATTGATATTTAACCTTATTTTCTTTTAAATACAGTTTTAAGGCATTTAGAAAAGCACATATTGTATCACGTGTATGTCTTGATAGAATTGCTTCTGCAATTGGTATGACTTTTTTTAGTTTACAGTTTCGTATAACTAATTTATAGGTTAAAATTCTTTTTTCTGCACATTCTATTTGTCTTACACTTTCACCAGAAGTATCTAAGTGCAGTGTAAACTTACAGTCCTCAAGGATTTCTTTATTACTTAAGAGTGTCTCAAATGTAAATTTTTCCCATGTGTAAACAGCAAAGGGCGAAGCAACAATATGTATATAACTTTTATATGGACCTCTCTTCATCAAAACGAGAGAGTAAAATGGATCTGAATGATAATAAAAAACAAAATTTCATTTTCTGAACTCATATCAATAATATTGTAAATAATATTTTCGGCAAGTTCAGATTTGCCTAAATCAGAATTTTTAACCTTGCCTGATCTCAACAAGTATATTGCCATACTACAGATTTTTCTTTTGTTCGTTAAATTATTTCTAATCATATTATATTTATCTCTTTTGCTAACATGATTTGAAGAATATATAATAATTTTATTTTTCTAAGAAAGAATCTGCAACTCCTCTAAAAAGGAGCATTTTATAAGTATGGACTTTAAATGATTAATATTAAAGTTTTTCTTACGGTTACCTCCCATGCTTACGATCACTCTAGATTTAAAATAAAAAAGAATAATATAAATTATACGTAAAAATTTTTCTATAACTTTTATATCTTTATATTTATTTTGTATACATATTTATATTTTTCGTTTTTTTTTGTTCTTTTGTTTTTCTGGAAGAAATATTCTTACTATATACTTACATAACGCTCCTTTATTGCAACGTAGTCATGTCTCAAAAAAACTCATTCGTCAGAAAAAGAGTAAGATTTTTAAATGGAAAAACAAAAGAATATTTTCCTCTCAAGAGTAAACAAGAACGATGCGATGAATAATTCTGCATTCTTAGCTCTAAAATCAGGTTTTTTTTTTGAGATATGACGTTGCAATAAAGGAGCGATATATGCACTTACATTTGCTGCTTCCCTTAAAAATAGTTTCCACACTGTAACGATTCCAACCTGCAAATTAAATACTGCGATTTAAAAAAAATATATAAATCTTTTTTAAGATTACTTACTTCTGGAGGAGCCTAGAAAATAATTTTTTTCAAAATTCGGATTTATATCATGTAAAAAAGAAAGAGATTAGTGAGAATTCACAATTTTTTTAATTTACCTACGTTTTATGCCGCTCTTAAAAAAATTGTCCGCACTGTGATGACTTCAATCTGCAAGAATATTTTGCATTTAATTAATAATAATAAGAAATAACACCATTTTGTTTTTCCAAACTTCCGACTTTTTACCTTGAAATTAAAAGAAAAAAATTATATAATTAATATATTTAATATTTGCACTCTGCCTAAAAGAAAACAAAAACTTGTAATGCCAAAAAAAAGAAGAAGATCAATTATTCACAATAAAATAGCTGATTTAAACAAGAAACCCCACTTTTTAAAAACTTGGCAGTACTAAAGTGAAGAATTGAAATTCCTTTTTTTTAAATTGGTAGTACTGAAATTTGACTCTGCAAACTGCAAAGAGAAAACCTATATTTCGCTCGCTTCAAAATGAACGAAACACATTTTGTTTGTTAACTTAGTTTGTTAAGCTGAAAGTCCACATCACGCGTTCTATGCGCTTGCGTTTCATGAGTTTTAAGCTTTTGACGCTTTAAAAACTGCAAGTTACACCCATGCTTTATAAACGTTTCTGCTTATTGAATTTCAAGAAAAGTTTGCAGACTTTTTGTTATCTTTTTTAAGTTTTATGTTCTTTACATTGTTTTAATTCGTTTTTCATCAACTGTTTACGAAAATAGCTTTAAAATAATTAAATGTTCAATCTCCAAAAAAATTTTAGACTCGGAACTTGGCAGCACTATCTGATATGTTGTATACGACGCGTAAAAGTAGAATGTTGTTTAACTTTTTTGCGTCACAAGCGTGCAAACTTTTGTTTTATAACTTGCTTTATGAAAATTCAACTCTAATTCAACTTTTTTGAGAGACGCGTAGGAAGCATAACGCGTAGAAAGCGTGGTGTGGACTTTCAGCTTTCTGTTCTTTCAGCTGATGTCTCAGTGTTACCTCTTCGTGCAAAAACTTCAGATATACGACCTACAGCCATACGATTATTCGCCGCGAATGGTTCGCCTATTGTAGTTATGGGTGAAATTCGTCTCAAATTGGACTTCGGGTTGAAGCGCATTTTTTGGTGGTCATTCATCATTGCTGATGTGACGACACCAATAATAGGTTCAGATTTTATAAAATATTTTGATTTGTTAATTGACTTACGACGCAACCGTTTAATTGACAGCATCAGCGGCCAACATACGCCGTTACAATTGCCAACGACAACGACCTTCGCAGCCATCAAAACATTTATTCATTCTAGCCCGTTTAAAAACCTTTTGCAGGAATTCAACGATATTACGCTTCTCCAGCCTCTAGGTTTAAAAACAAGGTCATCTATCGTTCACCGAATTGAAACAACAGGGCAGCCCACATTTTGTCGGCCTCGTCGATTGCCACCCGAGAAGCTTGCTGCAGCAAAAAAAGAATTCGCCTGCCTTGTTCAATCAGGAATTTGTCAGCCTTCGAAGAGTAATTGGAGTAGCCCTTTGCATTTGGTAAAGAAAAATGATGGAACATGGAGACCGTGCGGTGACTACCGTGCACTTAATGCGCAGACTGTTCCTGACCGATACCCGCTACCATATTTGACCGATTTTACAAATAATATACAAGGTAAGAGCATTTTCTCAAAAATAGATTTGCAAAAGGCATTTCATAAGATCCCGATACACGAAAGTGATATTCCAAAAACGGCAATAAGCACGCCCTTTGGTTTATACGAATTCAACTGCATGACATTTGGCTTACGAAATGCTGCACAGACTTTTCAACGTATTATTAACGAAGTATTTAGAGGTGTGGATTGTGTATTTCCTTACATTGATGATATTTTCGTTGCCTCCGCTTCGTTGCATCAACATCATCAGGACCTGCGCTTAGTATTTGAACGTCTTCGTGAAAGCCACCTGGCCATCAACGTAAAAAAGTGCGAGTTTGGTAAGTCAGAAATAACCTTTCTTGGACATCTCGTTACGCCCGAAGGCATTCGACCATCGCCTGAGAAAGTTGCTGTAATCAACGACTACCAAAAACCTTACAATGCTCAGCAATTAAAAAGATTCATCGGAATGATGAACTTTTATAGAAAGTTTTTACCACTCACTGTGACATATCAACAAATTTTGCAAAGTATGATAGTAGGCAATAAAAAAAATGACACAACCCCATTAAAATGGTCTCAAGCTACCGAAAACGCTTTTGAACATTGCAAAACTGCTCTGTCTAACGCTACACTATTAGCGCATCCAATACCTGATGCTGAATTAGCCATTTACGTCGACGCCTCAGACACCGCCGTAGGTGCAGCGTTACACCAAAAAGTTGATGGTAATATGCAACCGCTAGGCTTCTATTCTAAAAAGCTGACAACCACGCAACAGAAATATTCTACGTACGACCGGGAGTTAGCTGCTGTTTATCAAGCTATTTGTCATTTCCGCTATGCAATAGAAGGGCGCTCTTGTTACGTTGTCACCGATCATCGACCATTAATTTTCGCTTTCAAGCAAAAAATGGAAAAAGCATCGCCACGAAGACTAAGGCAACTTGATTTTATTAGTCAGTTTACAACTGACATACGACACACACCGGGAAAAGAAAACGCAACAGCTGATGCATTATCAAGAGTGCAGACTGTGTTAAACAATAACGACCACATATCAAAAGCTATAAATTATAGTGACTTAGCTAAAGCTCAGAAAGTCGACGCATAGCTGCAAAAATTGCTACAAAGTCCTACTTCACCTAATATTTCACTATCGCTAAAATATTTGCTTGTTTTAGGGTGTGACGATCAAATTGTGTGCGACACATCTACTTCACGTGTTCGACCTTACGTCCCGAAAAGTTTTCGAAACAAGGTTCTTAACTCATTACACAAGATTTTGTTGGCATGGTATGAAAAAAGACATTGCCAATTTTGTCAGAACTTGTTTACAATGCCAGCGATCGAAAGTTTATCGCCATACATTATCAAAACCAGCTAGGTATGAGCCGCCACAGGAGAGGTTTGCACACATTAACATCGATATTGTTGGACCATTCCCCCTGTGTGATGGTCAACGTTACTGCTTAACTATCATTGACAGATTCACCCGATGGCCCGAAGCTGCACCAATACCCGATATGTCTGCTGAAACAGTGGCTAAGGCTCTGATAGCACACTGGATTTCCAGATTTGGAGTTCCACAGAAAATAACGTCAGACAGAGGCAGACAGTTTGAGTCTTCAGTCTTCACCGAGCTCATGCAAACGATTGGAGCAACTCATTTGCGAACTACGTCTTACCACCCTCAAGCAAACGGCTTGATAGAAAGGTGGCACAGAACATTAAAGTCGGCCATTTTATGTCACGATTCTTCAAGGTGGGTACATCATCTTCCCACAATTCTGCTTGGTCTACGTGTAGTTTTCAAACCCGACATAAACGCGTCACCTGCGGAGCTCGTTTATGGCTCTACTTTAAAAGTACCAGGAGAGTTATTTTTTGAAAACAAATCTTCAGAAACAGCCAGCAATTTCGTGGCAGAATTTCGTAACTCAATGAAGAACATTCATCCTACTCAAACTTCACACCATTCTACAAAGGCAACGTTTATTTCAAAAAATCTGCAATCAACAACACACGTTTTCGTACGAAACGATTCAATTCGTCCATCGCTCACGCACCCATTATATAGTGTTATACTTGCATATGTTCGCTGCGACTCGTTGGTTGCTTCTGGTCTTTTTTTGTATTGTTCGGTGATTTTCCCTTGCTCGGTGTTTTTTTTTCTAGCTCGTTGTGTTGGTTTGGCTATCATTCCTTGATCGTTGTGATGTACTCGTTGTCTTTATATTCTTTTGTGTAATTCTCTTTGTAATAGTCTGGTTATGGTTTCTCGTTGCATTATTCGAACAATTAATATTATTAAACTTTTTCCTTTTTGCATTTTGATGCCACTCGTGTTTTTGTTCTTTCAGTTTTAGGTTGTTGTCACTTTTACATGTAATTTTCTAATAATTTTTCATTTTATCTTTAATTTAAATTTTCCTCTAAGGGTTTCCCCTTTTCTTACTAATTTGAGTTTTGTCTTTTAATAAGTTTTAATTTATTAAGTTTTTATTCTTTTACCTTTTGTTGTTTGCAAAATTTACTGAGTTTGTCTTTTAATGTTGTTTTAATTTATTAGGTTTTTATTCATTTACTTTTTGTTGCTTGGAAAATTTACTGTTCACATTTACCACTTATTAGTTTGGTATCTTACTATGTAGGATAACATTTTGGGGATTTTCCCTCTTCCATCTTTTCTTTCTGGCATTGGACTGCCTTCGTGATCATTTGATCTTCTAGTAAAATTGACGCACGCAAAACAAAAATGCTTGAATTTTTAAATAGTATTGTAGTGCAAATGCACACACTGATATAATTATTTCTCTGTTGTACAACACTAATAGCATATTACTACTTTAAACAACCCTAACCATAGTACTTAAGTTTACAAGCATGTTAATATCTAATCAGAATAAGGGTAGAATATAAGATATTAAAATAAAACGAGAGAGTTAATTGTGAACCAGCAAACCGACAACAAGTGTTTTAAATAAGAATAAGAGTGAAGGGTAAGATCCACCACATGGCGATCCTGCCAGTTTTCTAGTGTGCTTTGAAGAAAACGCAAATTTTCTGAGCGAAAAGACTCTTATTTTGCACTAGTGAAGTGAAAAAAACAAAACTTAAATATATTATTAAATATTAAGGATAACAGCAAGAAAAAATTTTTTTGTTTAACGTTTACTTCCAATTTTTGAGTTTCTAATTTGCAACCATTAAGAGTGAATGTGCCATCAAGTATGAATAATAAACTGAACAAATAACACCATAAAATAAAAAGAAACGAAATCTGTCGAAGAAGTAATAATATTTTTAATTGAAATAGGCTGGACAATTTTCAGCTAGATTTGTGTCTAAAAAAAAAGGATAAAAAATATTAATACAAAACTCTCCAATGTATAAAATATTGTAATAAATAGTAAACTGTAAATTAAATTTGTTTTAAACGTGATTTTCGAGAAAAGTCAAAAGCGTAAGAAGTTCACGGAGAAAAATGCAGCAGCAAAAATACTTAATTGCCGTGAAAGTGGAAAATATTAAGAAAATTGAAAAGTATAAAGAAAATAATTGTGGAGAAGTACAGTTTAAACAAAAAAAACAAATAGAAAAGTACAGACTGATTAAAAAGTGGAAAATATTAAGAAAATTGAAAAGTATAAAGAAAATAATTGTGGAGAAGTACAGTTTAAACAAAAAACAAATAGAAAAGTACAGACTGATTAAAAAGTACAGTTTGCGACAAATACTGAAAACTTGAAAAAGATACCTATACCTAGTAACAAGTGAAGAAAAAACTTGACAACCGTTATAATTATACCGAAATTACCGCATACCAAAATCGAGAATAAATACATATGTATTCAATAAACGAAACGAAGTGAAAATGAAATAAACAGTTTTAAAAAAAACGGGAAAAAGAGAATTTTTAATGTAAAGAAAAGAAGTGAGAAAGAGAACAATTAATATAAAAAAAAGTTAAGTGTTGAATAACATAAACCATGATGAAATACCAATGATTATTTCATCATGATACAATTCTTTTATATTACTTAAAGAATGATGAGCAAATAAAATAACTAAAACTTAAACAATAATACATGCAAAACAATAAATTACATAAAAAGCGAAAATAAAATTGTCAACAAAATCTAAATAAGAATAAGAAAGGTAAAGAAATTAAAAAGTAAACACACAAACTTGAAGAATATAAAAAAAAAACACAAGAGAAAAAAGTAAAGAAGTAAAACTCTGCAGTGTTCAAAATACATGAAAAACATCAAAACAATAAATTCGCTAAAACTGTTCCCATAAAAATGCAAAAATTAAAAATTGAAAGAAACAAGTACAAAACTTGAAGAATTTGAGAAAGAAATAAGAAAAAGAACAATTAACAACAGAAAAACAACGAATCAAGGCAAATTTAAGCAAAAGCAACATGAATGAAGAAAACGCAGAAACAAAAACAACAACACAACATGCTCAACAACAGCGGAAAGGGGTATGCAAAAGTTACCGGACAGAAAATTATTTTTATTTTTTATTGTTAATAATTATCATTAATTTATGTACATGCATATAAAATATATTTTAATTATATTTATATATTTAATTATTATATTATATTATAATATAATATTATCATTGTACTTATGCATCTATTTAAAAATGACTTTATAAATTTATTATACCTACATACTCGTATACTTACCTTATCAATTAATTTAATTGAAGTTTGAAATGGATTAAAATTTATATGGATTTAACATAGAAAAACAATAAATAATATAACAAAAATATTAGAAATTGGCTTTGTTAACGCTTTGTTGAAACAGAAAGGAAATATACTAAAGGAATTCTAATTTTTTATGGGCAAATGTCTACAAATAAATTTGATACTAAAAAATTTTACGAATTAATATCAGAATTTGATAAAATAAAAAAAAGAATATTGCAGAATAGACCAATTTCTAGCAACAAGAATAAAATTCAAGAGTACATTAATTTAATTATTCAAAATTATAACAATATAATAATATTTACAGAACCTTATGATGATTATTTGCCTTCTGAAACAAAACAAAAAGTTCATAACAAAATCCTACAGTGCAGGGAGTTATTATTGAGATGTTTTATAAAATTAAAATGCAAAATACAAGTTCCATTCGGTATAAATTTATTTGAAGTAGTACAAAAAGAAATTTTAACAGATTTCGGTTCAGACTGTGAGACTGACAACTCAGATATGAGTATAGAAACGGATACAAAAGTAATGACTAACACAGAGATAGTAAATACAGGTAATACGCTCAATTTAGAAATGGCTTCCATAGAAGAAAAAACAAAGTTTATCTCGATATGCTCCAGTATCATTCGTGAAAATTATGATGGAAATCCTCTAAATCTTAACTCTTTTCTAGATAAATTTAATTTAATAGAGGAAATTACAACCCCTAATCTAAATATGTGTTTGATATCTTTTTTAAAATCCAAATTAGACGGTAAGGCCAGGGAAGTGTTGCCAGAGAACATAATTAGTGTAGACCAAATTAAAGATTCGCTTAAGAGTAGGATAAAGCCGGATAGCTCCAAAGTGGTTGCAGGCCGAATAGCAGGCTTATATATCAAAGAAAATAATTATACGGTATTTTCAAAAAATGTTGAGGAGTTGGCTGATTCGTTACAGCGATCACTTGTTATTGAGGGAATGACCAAAGAAAAAGCTCATGAAATGGCAATAGAGTCCACAGTGAACGTTTGTAGAAATAATGCGAAATCGGATATGGTAAAAGCAATTTTGGCTTCAAGTGTTTTTAATGAACCCAAGGATGTGGTAGCAAAATTAATTATTGAGGAGTCTAACGCTCAAAAACAAAATCAAATTCTCACAATACGTAATAGTGGTAACAGGTCAAACTCTGATCGGAGAAGTAATGAGTTCCAGTTTGCTCGTGGCAACAATCATAATTTTTACAGAGGTAGATCAAGTTATAACAATTACCGTGGAAACTATACTCCTAATAGATTTCAAGGACATAACTACACCAATCATGGTAATAACACAACTAGACGGAATTATGGTCAAAATGCACGAAATAATTACCGTCGTCAGGGCATTTCCGTAAGAACTTTAAACTCGGAAGCCCCTCAGCAAGTCATGCTGAGGGAGGAAGAGCACTAAAACAACAAAATGAAACAATAGTTAAATCAATATATAGCCTAAATTTAAACTATTCAGATTTTATAACACTACAATGTTCCGTATCAAAGAACTGTAACTCATTTTTAGTTGATTCTCAAGCTGACATTTCAATTATTAAAGTTTCTTGCATAAATGATACCTCACTAATGAATGAACTAGATATAATCGGTGTTGTAGGTATAACACCAACTGCGACTAAAACATTGGGTACAATCAGTACAACATTGTTTTTTCCTAATCATTCAATACCTCAAATTCTCCATGTTGTCTCAGATGACTTCAATATACCATCTGACGGTATTTTAGGCAAAGATTTCTTGAAATCAAATAAATGTCGAATCGACTACAATACTATGACAGTTTCATTTCAAGTATATGCGAAAAAAGTAATAGTTCCAATTTTTCATGGGTTCAGTAAAAACTCATTTTTTCTTCCACCGAGATGTGAAGTGTTCAGAGAAGTTAATTTAAACAATATAACCGAACCAGTTTTTATCGATTGTCAGGAGATCTGTGAAGGTGTGCTGTTAGGTAAATGCATTGTGAATTCGAGGAATCCCGTATTACGTATACTAAATACAACTAATGAAACCAAGTTCATACATAACTATAACATTAAGACAGAAAAGCTTTCAAATTTCTACACGTATTCAATTAATCAAACCTCGCCTTGTAGCGACCGTGTTCAAACCTTAAGAAATATTTTAAACGATAAAATGCCAGATTATGTTAACAAAGATTTAATGCCGCTATGCTTAGAATATGCTGATATTTTTGCCCTAGAAAACGATAAAATGACCATAAACAATTTTTATGAGCAGAAATTAAGAATTAAAGACAAGGAACCAGTATATGTAAAAAATTATCGCCTTCCATACACTTCGAGAAACGAAATAAAGCGACAGGTTCAGAATTTGCTGGATAATGATTTAATAGAGCCGAGTACTTCAGAGTATAACAGTCCATTAATCATAGTACCAAAGAAAAGTTCAAATGATATTAAATCATATCGTATGTGTGTCGATTTTAGAGCCATAAATAAAAAACTCATCGGTGATAAGTTCCCTTTGCCAAGGATTGATGACATACTCGACAATCTTGGAAGAGCTAAGCATTTTTCTATCATCGACTTGTTTTCGGGCTTTCATCAAATACCTTTGCACGAAGAATCAAGAGATCTTACTTCTTTCAGTACTGACCAAGGTGCATTTCGCTGGAAAGTACTACCTTTCGGTCTAAACGTCGCACCAAACTCTTTTTCACGTATGATGTCGTTAGCATTTTCAGGATTGGAACCAAATAAGGCTTTTTTATATATCGATGATATAATTGTAGTTGGCTGTAGCAAGCAACATCATTTGGAAAATTTGAGTAAAGTTTTTGATATATTGAGAAAATTTAATCTGAAAATCAATCCTCAAAAATGTAATTTCTTTAGACCAGAAGTAACATTCCTAGGTCACAAATGCACTTCAAATGGATTGTTACCAGATACAACAAAATTATCAGCTATAGAAAAATATTCAGTTCCAAAAGATAAAGACGCGGTAAAACGTTTTGTCGCTTTCGCGAATTATTATAGAAGGTTTATTAGTAACTTTGCCTCCATTGCAGCTCCTTTAAATTACATTACTCGCAAAAAAGTAAACTTCGTATGGGACGAAAATTGCCAAAAAGCTTTTGAAAAATTAAAATCTGAGCTTATTTCACCAAAGATATTACAATATCCAGATTTCAGTAAACAATTTGTAATCACAGTCGATGCATCAAAAACTGGCTGTGGTGCAATTTTAAGTCAAAATTTTAATGGTCATGACTTACCGGTTTATTTTGCATCTAAAGCGTTTAGTTTATCAGAACAAAAGAAACCTGTTATTGAGCAAGAGCTTCTTGCAATTTATTTTGCTATTAACCACTTTCGTCCTTATGTCTATGGAACAGAGTTCATTGTCAGAACTGATCACAGACCACTGGTATATCTGTTTAACATGAAAGATCCGTCCTCGAAATTGACTAAAATAAGGCTCAAGCTTTCCGAATACAACTTTTCCATTGAATATATAAAAGGCAAAAATAATGTAGGAGCAGACGCTTCGTCACGCATTTCCATTAATGAAATAAAAAATGAAACGATTCTAGCGATCACAACTAGAGCAATGTCTAAGCACATTGATACTAACAGAACGCTTTTTCAAAACAATAACGCAGTAAAGTTACAAGTCTACGACAAATTTTCACATAATTTTAACAAAAAAGTTTCGAAAATAAAATCGGAAATAGTTTTCAAAAACGGGAAAATGACTAACATAATATTGAAAATTTATAACAAATATAGATACAAATTTCATATAGACGTTGAAATTGTTAACGAAACATTAAATTTCGATAGAATGCTTTCGAGGCTCCAACAAGAAGCCAACAATAACAACATCTATATAACAGAATAGTCAAAGGACGATTCCTTTTTCAGTAGATACAGTATTAACGAATTAAAAACCCATGGGAATAAAATATTGAAAACATTGGAAATTATGTTAGTAGAACCGATAGAAACAGTATTTGATACAAAGAAACAAAGGAAACTATTAGAAATTTATCACAATGATCCCATTTTAGGTGGACATTGCGGACGCAAAAGACTATACGCAAAATTAAAAACAAAATATTATTGGAAAAAAATGACTAAAGATATTGCGAATTTCATTAGATATTGTAAACAGTGTAACATAAGCAAAGTTAGAAAAGGAACAAAAGAAAAGCTTACATTAACGCCCACACCAATTAAACCTTTTGAAGTAGTAGTGTTGGACACTATTGGCCCATTGCCAACGTCAAAATATGGCAATAAGTATGGTATAACACTAATATGCGACTTTACAAAATATCTTGTCACGATATCGATACCCGATAAAAGTGCAAAAACGGTTGCACAAGCAATTTTTGAAAATTTCATTTTAATTTACGGCATAATGAAGTCAATTAAAACCGATTTAGGTACTGAATACAAAAATGAGATATTTTGTGAACTCTGCAAGTATTTGAACATTGAGCTAAAATTTTCATCCGCTTACCATCACCAAACGGTAGGAACTGTTGAACGAAATCATAGAGTTTTTAATGAATATGTCAGGTCCTATATAAGCGAAAACATATCGGACTGGGATACTTACCTAAAGTATTTTACCTTTTTTCACAACACAACTTCAAGTTCAATTTTTGATAATAAATATACACCGTACGAACTAGTATTTGGGAAAGAACCAATTATGCCGAATGAATTAAAACTTAATAAAGTTGACCCTATTTACAATGTTGAAAGTTATAGCAACGAGGTTAAATACAGGTTGCAAAAGTCTCACACTATGGCAAATGAACTTTTACAAAAACATAAAAAAAGAAACAAAGATTTGTATGATAAATTTGCAAAGCCATGTAATCTAAAGGTTAATGATAAAGTATTCGTAAAAAAAGAACCATATGATAAATTTAAACCCATCTATGATGGTCCATTTATTGTAAAAAATATTAATGGTGTAAATGTAACAATATATAATGGAAATTTAAAAAAGGAAAAAACAATACATAAGGATAGAATTAGGAAAGCATGAAATATTGTTAATATATTTCAAGGAAATAAAGTTTGAACGTTTCAAGGACAGGCAGGCGAAGCAGGCGGGTGAAGGCAATTCCTGGCGGGTTGTTGACCCTCCAGTTGAAGGGGTACTGTCGCAGGGCACTCCCTCCTTCATCCCGATTGTTTCATGCTGTTTGCGTTTGTTGTTATAATCCAGATCCATTTTAAGCTATTTCAAATTTCAAATTCATTCTTGTTTCACAGCATACTTAAAATTGTTAATTAGTCTAATTTACGGAATTGGTTATTTTTTTAAATTACTTAAAATGAGTTATGTGATTAAACTTCCGATACACTTAAATTGAAATAACACATCACAAACTAAAATTAATTTAAATTAAATTCATAATTAAATCTATTACGCATATTTTTAAAATCAAAATATATATGGAAAACAAAGTTAATTAAATTTTTAATTCTTTACAAGTTATATATGTATGTAGCATACAAATTTTCAATAAACTTAGACTTAAGAATACAATAATGTATAAAAATAAAAATAGATTCACTTTTATATATATGGAAAAATGCTGAATCAAAACAGCCTGATCAACTGTATTGACTCAACATTTTTCCCCCGGAAAAGGGAGGTGTAGTGCAAATGCATTCAACTCTAATTATTATATATATATTATAATATATTGTGTAAACACACTGATATAATTATTTCTCTGTTGTACAACACTAATAGCATATTACTACTTTAAACAACCCTAACCATAGTACTTAAGTTTACAAGCATGTAAATATCTAATCAGAATAAGGGTAGAATATAAGATATTAAAATAAAACGAGAGAGTTAATTGTGAACCAGCAAACCGACAACAAGTGTATTAAATAAGAATAAGAGTGAAGGGTAAGATCCACCACAGTATATTTATATCAGTTGTACGGAATGTTCCTTCCAACTGTTATTTAAAAGTCCAATCGTTGAAATTTACACACTCACTTTGTAAATAAAACTTTTTTACTAAACTTAACTTAACTTTTTTACTAAAAAAACGATTTTTCCACGACTTGATTTTGCATGTTTGCACTTTTCAACTGTTGTAACCTGAATGACTCTAATTTCGCATGTCATTTTACATGTCTTCTTTTTGATATTTTTTGATCGTTGACATTTACGCGTCGCAATTTGATTGGCTAGCTAACATAACGGTCACTGCAGTAGAATCAATTACAAAAAGGAAAGCGATTATTTATCCCTTTTTATTCGCACCGCAGGGGTGTTATTTGCAAGTTTACCAGATATTGTAAAAATTGTATGTCAGGACAAAATATTGCCAGTGTCGGGACGTGGTCTAACGTCGTTAAGACAAATATCTGGACACTAACGTGTGAAATCCGTAACAAAACTGTTTCGTATCTTCGAGGAAGGATTTTTTTTCGTATGATTTAACCGCCGAATAGAGGCTTTTATGACTCGAGTGGAAGACTACATGTGGCTCGACCCACGAAGCCGGGCAATTACCAGCTGAGAGTTTGTTCATGAAAATTATTGACGAAGGTCAGAGGCGTGGTATTTCCTTACATAGTTCCCCTGTAAATTTTCGACCTCATATAATGCGTTTCCGATTTTTCCCCGTATCCTGCATTTAATGAACTTCGGGTTAAGTTTGACATTAATGCCTGTTTTGAAATCGCTTTGGGTGTGGTTTCGTCGAAAAACTTCTTGCCCTATTTCAAAGTTGACGTCCTTCGATCTAGTGTTATACGTCTTCGTGGCATTGCGTCTTATCCTTTCCCGTGTGTGGAGTTTGTCAGAATGTTGGATAATGTTATGATCGGAAATCATATTGAGATTTTCCAACAGGCGGTAGGAAGATCCGTGGAGGATCATGTTCTGGCCAAACGTGGCGAAATACGGCGTGCATTGTATAGCCGAGTGAATATCACTACGTGAAACTTGCAATATTGTGGGTATGCATTGATCCCAGTTTGTATGGTTGGAGTCATTTTTGAGCAGGTAGCGAATCTTTGAGATGATCTCCCTATTTGCTCTTTCGGAAGCATTCGCTTGAGGGGAGTAGAACCCTGTCGTAATGCCATATGCGGCGAAAAGCTCGTTAATTTCTTTTGAGGTAAGTTGCTTGGCGTTGTCGGTGTGTATGTATTGTGGTACACCATATGTGCAAAAAAATCGTTTTGAAAGAATTCAATGACATTGCCAGTTGTTGCCGCTCTCAGGGGTTTTAAAAATAGAAACTTTGTCAAGTGATCAATTAAAATAAATATTTGGCTATTCTTGGCGCTAGTGCGCGGGTAAGGACCCAAGAAATTGCAATAAAGCCGTTGGAAGGGGCGATTTGTTATTATCTGATTTCCCATAGGGGGACGTAGTATTTGATTTGTCGGTTTCATAGCCCACAATATCGCAACATTTGACGAAATTCCTAACGTCACGAGTCATTTGCGGCCAGAAATATTTTTGTCGGATTCGGAAGAGCATTTCGTGATAACCGCCGTGACATCCTTCCTCGTGAGAGGACTTAACAACGTCTTCTGTTAATGTTTTGGGAAGCCACAACCTAAAAAGACTTTCTTCAGAATCGATTCCATCTCTAAATCTCACTCGCTTATGAATGTGTTCGCCAGAGTCGCGTAAGGCGTGAGGGTGCTGTTGGGTGAAGTAGTTAGCGGGTTGAATACAAAGCAAATAATGTTTAAGAACGTGGGTTCGAGCCCAGCTTCAGACAAGTTATAACCTCCAGCATTTTTCAGATGTGCATTAGTATGCCATTGTGTTTGTTGTTGTCGGAGTGTTTAAGTGATGAAGGCATAGCCACTGGTCACTGAACAGTACTGGCAGCACTTGATACTGGTGTATGCTAGCGGACATTACAGCGCCCTCCTTCGTCGGTATTGTAGCAAAATCGCCGGCGAAGTAAAATAATGAATAAAATGGCTACAACAGCTTAAAAACACATTTAATGCGCCTACTTGACATCAAAGGCGCTGCAACACTGATCTAAAAAAAACCTAACACAGCGCGCAATATCAGAGTTGTAAAAATTAAGCTTTTTCTCTTTCACCATCTGTCCTCTCTCACTATCCCTTTCCCAAGGAAGGTAACACACCTACGGGTTAGTAGGCATACTAATTGCCTGAGTGTTACTTCTCTTTAAAAAAAAAGTCTGGTAAAAGTTTGCTGTTCAGCTGAATTTGTTGCTTCAATTTATTGTATTCTGGGCTATTGAACTCGGGCAAATCTAAATCTACCTTATTGTGGTGCAAATCTTTCTGAATTTTGTCCACGTCCAGTCTCGATAAGGTGTCTGGTACCACATTTAGGGAACCCTTTCTGTGTTCTATGAACACATAGTTCTGCAGTTGCAGGCTTTACCGAGCTATCCTACCGTGTAGGTCCTTTTGGCCCATTAGCCACTGCAAACTTGAATGATCAGTAATGATTTTAAAAGGCAAGCCTTCAATGTATTGTCTAAATCTTTTCACGCAAATTACCGCTGCCAAACATTCCAGCTCTGTCACCGTATAGTTGCGCTGTGCTTTGTTTAATTTTTGCGATACGAATGCGATTGGGTGCTCTTTGCCGTCGCTATCTAGTTGAGCTAATACCCCACCTGTACCAACGCGAGATGCGTCGCACTGTATGACAAATTCAGCACCGAAGTTTGGCTGAGCCAAAACAGGGGCGTTGGAGAGCGCTGTTTTTAGCTTCTCAAATGAGCTTATGGCCTCTTGGCTTAAACGAAAGACGGTTGAGGATTTGCGTAAGCTATCTGTGAGAGGGCCTGCTAATTCAGAAAAGTTTCGGATAAAGGCACGGTACCAATTCGCCATTCCGATGAAGCGTCTTACTTGACGTGGCGTTTTTGGTACGGGAAATTGGGATATCGCGGCTACTTTGTCTTTAAGGATCCTCCACTTACTTTGTATTTTAAATACTTAATTTTTCGCTGGCAGAATTTACTTTTTTCCACGTTGATTGTAAGGCCGGCGGAACTTAGGCACTTTGCGACTTCCGATAATAAGCGGAGGTGACTATCAAAATCTTAGCTACACACGAGAAGGTCGTCCAGGTAGATGAATACATTTTCTCTGAGTTTAGCGGGAATAGTTTTGTACATTAGGTGGCTCATGGTCTGAGGCCCGTTACATACCCCAAAAGGCATGACAGTATACTGATAAAGACCCCTGCCGGGCACTGCGAATGCTGTCTTTTCTTTGGAGCTCCGGTCAACTTGATTTGGAAGAATGCGTCCTTTAAGTCTATTCCACTGGTATAGTATGTGTCACTGAGTCGACTAAGTAACCCGTTAATGTGCGGGAGGGGGTATGAGTTCTTTTTGGTCAGCGAATTCAGTTTTCTACAGTCTAAGCAGAGTCTTATTTTTCAAGGTTTTTGGACCGCGACAATGGGGTTACACTAGGGGGAGTTTGATTCCTCTATTACTCCTAAGGCCAATAATCGGTCCAGTTCCCCATATACCTCAGCTTGTTTAGGAGGAGACAGTAGGTAACGTTTTGTTTTTACTGGGGTCGCATCGCCTGTGTCGATGTGATGCTCCAGCAGAGACGTACATCCCAGCCCTAATCTTCCATAGGAGGGGAAGTCCAGTACGACAGTCTCTAGGCGTAACCTCTGTTCGGGATTAAGGTCGTGATAGAGTGCATTGCTTTTCCCTGTTATCTGCAAACAATTGACAGATGGAATTATCTGCGGGGCAAGAGCGTACGCTTGCCAAAAATCCACGCCCAAATATCCCCTTTGCTCTAAACTTCGTACTATATAAAAAACTATATCTTTTGTGACCCCTCTAAAGGATACTGGGAGCACACAGTGTCCTAACACTTGATTCTCTGTTCCGTTTGTGGTTGAAATATGCGATCTAAACTTCTTTAACTGAATGCCGTGACTAGTAATGAAGTCCTGACTACCTTTCCCTAGAACTGTCACGTTTGCTCCAGAGTCCAAAAGACAAGATATTTCCTCATCGAAAATTTTAATTTTGGCATATGGTCTCCCATCGTCGGTGTTAGATAAAGAGCTTTCCTCTAGAGTTCTTCTGAATCTTTTCCTAATCGTGTATCGTGCTCTACATTTAAAGATTTTTCGCGACATTTTCCCATCTGAGTGTTTGTTGTTATAATCGGTAATTGGTGAGTGAGATTGTAAGTCAGGGTTGTTTAGAGTATCGGAGAGTAAATCCTCCTGTGAAGGTTTACTCTCATCTCTCGAAATAAACTCGGGATTTAGTCCTTAGAACGAGCATCCCCGGTCACCCACTCGTTCTGGCGCCTGTATGCCGAATGAGGATTGCTACACTCTGGCGTGGTAACTCCTTTCTGGCCACATTTAAAACAGAAAAGCTCTGTTATTTTCGGGACAGTATATGTAACTGTGACCTGACTTTAGGCAGTTCCAGCACTTGATTCTGGAATAATCCCCCCTTACGAATTGTTTATCAGCCCTCAAAGCTTCTACCTGGGGATCAGCTTCTGCGTCCGATTCATCATTGGCCGTTTGATCGGACGGTGGTTCTATAGAAACCTCATCAACCTGTCGTACCCTATTAATCGGGGGTTTGGGAGTGCCATATGTCCTGAGAGATTTTTCGGCCTCTCTAAGTAAGTCACGGTATGCCTCTAGATCATCAGGCCTAGATACAAATGTCATATTCCGTAGTTCCGGTCGAACGTTCCTCCTAATAATTTTGATCATGGCACTATCGTCCAAGGGAGCTTCTAGTTTTAAATTCATTTTAATCAGGGATGAGTGGAAGTCGTCATGTCTCTTTTGGATGCTGTTTCCTGGCTGAAATTTTCATTAAAACGTCCAATTCACTTTCTGGTGTACCAAAGTGTTTGGTAATGGCCCTTTTGAAAATTGTGTAAGTTACCCTGGGGTTTTGCTTGATGCAAAGCCAGAACCACGATTCGGCTTTGCCTTTAAGGAAAATATGAAAGTTCGCCATTAAATAGTCCGATGAACATTGACTTCTTTCAGTAAGAGTGTCTATTATAAATAGGAAGTCCTGGAGGTCTCCATCGCCGCTAACCGATACATTCCAGTCTTTAAGTTTAATGGGGAAGTGTGCTGAGGAAGCATTAGAGTTACCGTTAAAGTTTTGGGACTCATCTGTTACTCTGTCAGTCGGGGTGCGTCTTAAGTCTCACCTTAGTTCTACAATTTCTCTTCTGAACTCTTCTTGAGTACTCCTCATTGATTCCCTTACATAAGCTATAAGTGAATCTATGTTATCGGCGCTAGGCTCAATGTGCGCCTCTCGGAGCGGTGGCGTGTCAGAGCGGCCTCTAGTGGCCATTTATGGGTTCCCTAAGTTACCTGTAGTGTCTATCCCAACGTCGGTTACTGTTTCCCTGCCTATCAAAGCTTCCCTATTAATCGTAGGTTCTTCAGTTCCCCTATCGTAGGAATCAGAAGAGAGTGAAGCGGGTGAAGTTCTTATAGCCCTAATGCTTGTGCCTGATTGCGAACTGACAATACTGCTCGTTCTACGGGATATTGGCGTACTGCCGCGCCCTCTTCCTGACGTGACAGGTGGATTCAAGCCGCGTGTAGCTGTGGCTGACTTGCCTTTGCTGCCTGTTGGTGCTTGACCTAAGTTTTTACCGCGTATAACTGGTTTCTTTTGATCTGGCCCTACCCGCGTATTGTAACTGTGCATAACTCGCTGTGATCGATAGGATTTAATTGATTAGTGCCTATTCGAAAGCGACCCCTGTGAAGATCTAGTGATTTAAATCGAGGAAAATAATTTTAATAGCGAGTTAACGCACGATATACTTTACACTGATAAAACGTACAAACTAAAGATAAGACACATTTTTATAGACAAAGAAAATTAAAGATAAGACACATTTTCATAGACAAAGAAAATTAAAGACAAGACACATTTTCGTAGGCAAAGGAAATTAACTATTAGGCACATTTTAGGGAAGAAAAAAAATTATTATCAACTGATAAAAGTATTTCTGACCTAAATAAATATTAAGATTGAAATACATGTAAGCAAACAAAGCAACTAGTATAAATAGATATTAAGTAACACTTTGTAAATTAGTCTTAAGAATATATTCAAATAAACAACAAGCACATTGAGTGCTACTAAAATATATTTTTTTTACTCCTTCTCTCACAAAGAAGTTTAACTAGCGCGCGTTGATATTTGTATACGGTTTGGTGTTCAATTGTTTATACGGAATGACAATAAAATAAAATGTTCGGAAAACCCGCTGGTCGCGAAGAAAATTTGTGCTGAAAGCGTATGTCCAATGCTCGTATAAAAAAGATTGAGAAAAAAAAACCTCGCGTTTTTCCTTCATACAAAGTTAAAATATTTGTTTTAATCTTATAGAAATATTTTTCCTTATTTTTCTTTTGTGAATTGGCTATGTGATACAATAAATGCTTAAGTTCAGGTATGCTAGGCAGACGTTAGCTAAGGTAAGAAGTGCGATTATGATTAAATTCAATACTAGGAACGCAAATAGTGGACTAATACTACGACTTTTCTTAATGAGCATCACTTGGCATATTAAGTCCGTTTATCAAACCGGAGGTAGTGTCTCAAGTGTGTTTTGTAAAATCTCCTATTTTCGCAGAAGCAGACTAGAGTTACTGTATTTAAATTGCCCTGCATCATGATTGGCCATTTATCAATGGTCAATCAAGGCCTGGGACTAATTAATCATGAAAAAGGTTCAATTTAAATCAACACCGCAACAGCAGACGAAGTACTCGTATATCGTCTTGGACTTGTGAATGATTCCAATTGTATATAGTCTGATGTTAAAATTTGTGCTTCTAATAGCTGTAAGTTGGCTCTCGCATTATTATTGAAATTCAGGCAAAACTACTCAAAATCAAGCATAATGTCAGTGCGAACCCAGCGACAACCCTATCATCACGACATCCTAATTGAAAACCATTAATAAAATAAGCATTAAGCAATGCTTTCCGTTGGGCGCCATGTATGTTACGCGCGGCTTGCAGTGTAGCGAAAAATAAGCTTTACCTTTTTTTGGTTACAAGAAATGGAAATAGCTGCGGCTAGTCGTGGTGAATGGTTCTCAACCCTCTTTCCCGACGCATAACATATAACACACACACCTGCCAAAGTAAAACCACAGCGTATATGTATATAATTATTTCGTGTAGAGAACATTGCATAATAAGCAACAGATGAAAGAAATATCTTCATCGCTGTCCATAACCGCGGTGGTCAAATGGTTAATTAATTTCTAGCTATTTGAATAATTTCTAGCTATTTTAAAGGTATGCAATGGATGCATTCCTCTAAGGCTGCCGGACCACTGCAGTGTCATTCAGGCTGAAATAACGGCCATCTACACAGCCGCAAAATTCATTCGGTATGGCGAAATATCTGGTAGGGATATTCAGATCATTACCGATAGTAAGGCAGCCATTAGATCCCTGGAGAATGTGTTCATCACATCAAAAATTGTCAAGGAATGCCGGATATCTCTGGACGAGATAGCGAGACATTCAACGGTTACCCTTAAGTGGGTACCAGGACACAGGGACATACACGGAAACTGTATCGCGGACGCGTTGGCGCGTGCAGGCTCCACTTTAAATCGTAACGATTCAACACATGACATAGGCGTCTCTCTCCCAATGAGTAAACAACTTATTGCACATAAGTTTCACCTTACTGCAATTCAGAAATGATTAGATGAAACTACCTGTAGGGAAACTAGAAAAATCTGGCCCATAATAGATGAAAAAAGGACTAGGCGGGCACTACAGCTGTCCAGACCTCATCTCAGAAACCTAATCGCGGTAATAACTGGACACTGGCCTATTGGGAGGCACGCCCAAAGGTTGCGGCTCAATTACAATGACATATGTAGAAGTTGCGGCGATGAAGAAGAGGAAGAATCGACGGAACATCTTCTCTGTCATTGTCCGGCATTCGATGATCTAAGACTTAAACTTTTCTATTAAAGAACCCTTGGGGACAAAACTTGTCTCTCTAATATTGATTCAAAAAAGATCCACTCCTTCATTGAATCAACCGGGTGGCTGCGTGAGAATATCAGCAGCCAGATAACATAGGACCCTTGGAAGACGGGACAACATGGTAGCACAACGGGAACTAATTGATGGACCCACGTGAGCTGTGCTTGATCACGGCTGCCAATGGAACCTAACCTAACCTAAAGGTATGCAATGTGCTGAGGTTTTCAATTAGGCTATCCCGATTTATCGGTGAAAATAGGAGATTTCATGGGGGTGACATGGTGTTAAGCCACCCGGGGTAAAATATTCCCCACCTAGATCGGCGATACCGACTACACTGGCAGGTTGGCTACCCGTTTTATACCCCTGTCCCTGTATAACCGCTCACCTACACTTACCCGTCTGTTTTCCTAGCATACCTCAAACAAACGCTTAGCAACTCATTTTAAATTCAATATTTTATTTTAAAAGAAGAAATTATTTTGGTTTAAGTATATTTTAAAGAAAATTACATCTATTGTCTTTTTATGTATGTGCATTACAAGTAAGTACAGTATACATGTATATATAGTTGCTATTTGTAATATATGTATGTATGTGATTGGAAAATGGTATGTATAAAAAAAGCGTTAAAAATTTAATTCATTTCGCGCATGTTCAGAAGGTTTTCCTTTCTCTATATGGACATGTATACCGATCCTATGTTCATGCTTAAAACTTTATGCTATAAGTAAAAATAGTGGTAAGTATATGTTAATATAATTTGTTAGTAACAGTATATTTAGGTGTACGTATTTTTGTGTAACTTAGTGTACAAGAGTAGGTGAATTTAGTTATCTTGTTTTTTTGTATATGTATATTTAGGAATTTTAGGCTTAGGTATAATAATTTAAGGTTATATAAGGTTTATACTGTTCGCTGCGACTCGTTGGTTGCTTCTGGTCTTTTTTTCTATTGTTCGTTGATTTTCCCGTGCTCGGTGTTTTTTTTCTAGCTCGTTGTGTTGGTATGGCTATCTTTCCTTAATCGTTGTGATGTACTCGTTGTTTTTATATTCTTTTGTGAAATTCTCTTTGTAATAATCTGGTTATGGTTTCTCGTTGCATTATTCGAACAATTAATATTATTAAACTTTTTCCTTTTTTGCATTTTGATGCCACTCGTGCTTTTGTTCATTCAATTTTAGGTGGTTGTCACTTTTAAATGTAATTTCCTAATAATTTTTCATTTTATCTTTAATTTAAATTTGGAAAATTTACTGTTCACATTTACCACTTATTAGTTTGGTATCTTACTATGTAGGATAACATTTTGGGGATTTTCCCTCTTCCATCTTTTCTTTCTGGCATTGGACAGCCTTCGTGATCATTTGACCTTCTAGTAAAATTGACGCACGAGTTAATTTCCAATTTATAGGAAATGAGTAAAAAAATATATTTTCTTTTTTTCTGCACCGAAATGTGCGTTTCTTTATTAAATATATTCTTAAGACTAACTATCGTATTTTTCTTAGCATCTATTTATAATAATAATTATGTTTAATGTTTCTTTGTTCTAACTCAAAATATGTTTTTCTTTGTTTAGGTTACTAGTACCTTTTTTATCAGTAAAACATGTTTTGAGTTATTTGTATTAAGTTAGAAAAGAGAAAATGTGTTTCTTATCGTTACAATAGTTGTATTTATGATGTTTGTCTTATCTCTAGCTTAGAATAGTTACATTTGAGTTTATGGATTTGTTATCATCTTTTATTACTATCTTAGTTACATTTGAGTTTATGGATTTGTTATCATCTTTTATTACTATCTTAGTTATATTTGAATTTATGGATTTGTTATTACTATCTTAAAATAAGAGATGTTAACTCTCCTCCTTCTTAAAAAAAAAACGTCCTCGTTTTAAACTGTATATTGTCTCTGTCGGAGCTTGAGAAGTTCTATTTCATATAATTCGTCGATTTTTTTCCTTTGTGTTTCTATTTTCTTTATCCTGTAGCATTCGCAGAATTTAATCATACCATAAGTTAGTAATGCTAATGTACATAGTCCCAATATGAAATAAAATGTGTATTTGACTGGATGTTCTTCGATGGGTATCAGGAAGGTTGATATTTCTTGGATATTGTTAAATTTGTAATTACCATTAGATTCTAAGATGCGCATTATTTGTAATTGTTCGTCGTGTTGGTTATGTATGGCATCTTTGAGTGCTTGTTGGTGGTTGTAGTATTGTTTTCCATCTAGATTTGTTGAGTAATTGAATTGTATTAGTTTAGGTCCATTTATTTTTACGTAATTCCAGGTGTGTTCGTAATCTGTAATTATGTTTCCACTTTCGAGTACTTGTAGCGGTGCGTTATTTTCATGTATTACTTCGCATTTGGCTGGCCTGTTTTCTAATACATTAATAGTACAGTTGTCCGGTTTCTTAATTTTGCATATAAAGTTTCCTAGATAATTTTTACATTTTTCGATACTTGTAAATTTATTATTGCATTTTGCTATTCTAGAGTCTAGTAATAGTTTTCCGTGTTTAAATGGTAGTGAATACAAATTAAATAGCTTACATTTCGTTTTTAATAATGGGTATTTATAGGTGTTTACAATTGTGTGATGAAAATAAAAAACATTAATATCGGCATATTCTAATATATTTATTATAGGTAGATCTAACGCTTCATTAGACACTATTTGTTGAATATCTTTTAAATTTAAAGTTCCGGAATAAAAGTTTCCGTCTTTTGCGAAATTAATCATTGTAGCGATAGAATGTAGCTCGTTGTATACTTCGGTAAGTATTAAATGTTCTGAAATAGATTCGGGGCTAATTCTTTCTAATATTTTTTCAAATTCAGAGTTTATTTTCTTTTGTTTATTATTATTTTCTATTAGCATATTCAATCCTGTCTTGATTTCGATTAGGTCATCGTGGTCAGGTGTTCCTGTAATAAGTTTGAGGGCTGAGCCTAGAAAATTAAGTGAACGTATAGTTCTGGAGATTCTAGGAAGTAGTTGTGACTTCAGATTTTCTATTTTAGTTATCAACAAATATTCTGCAGAGTTTTGTTCTAAATTATATGCAAATCGTACTTTGTTTTCGTAGGGTGTCAAGATTCTAGAAAGGTTTGTCATATGGTATAAGAACGCTGTGTCCTGAAAAACGTATACAGGGTCAGTCTCTATCATTATATATTTTTTGTCTTTTAAGTCTATTAGTCTGTTACCGAATGCGACGGATATATATAATAATATTATTATTCTTTGCATGTTTGTACTCGTATATTATCCTTATGTATAACAATATTTTTGTTTGTAATTATTGTGTTACCTTTATCTTCCTTTACAATGTGTTTTGAGTATTTCCTTACGTTTTTATTGCGTCAGTGCGTTTTGGAGTATATAACGTCCCCTGCTTGGTATGTGATGTTTTTACGATTTTTGTTGTGATATAGAAGTATTTTCTGTTGGTTTATTTCGATTTTTTCTTTAATATCAGGATGTGCTCCCCGGTTAAAAAACACGTCCTCGGGTTTCTCTCCAATGACTGAGTGTATTGTTTTGTTGTATTGTCGAACGGCATTAAAGATTTCGTCTCCTGGTGAAGAATTGTGTTCTTGAGCTAGGACTCTAGTGAGTTCGATCAGCGTGCTATGAGTGCGTTCCACTTGACCGTTTGTTGTTGAATGTTGGCGTTAGCGTATGCTCAATATGTAGTTTTTCATAAACCTGTTTTACGCATATACTTGATAATGCTGCTTCGTTATCAGTCATTATGAATCTAGAATTTGGATAGATTTGCGATAGTATTTCTTCGATGTATTTGTGTATGTTTTTCTTATTTGGAATTTCTCGTATATAGCAATATTTTGAGTACTTATCAGTTGTGGTGATGTATGTGTTTCCGTTCATATAAAATAAATCTAAGTGTATGTGTTCTCCCACGTGATTTGGAATCGGTGTTGCTCCAATTGGTTGTTTATTTGGTCTTCTTTCGTATTTGTTTGTAAGACAGATTTCACAGTCTTGTGCTTCTTTTTTACACATGGTGCGTATGGTTGGCCAAAAATACGTTGTCTGTATTTCTTGAGCGTTATTTTTGTAATTTCTGTGTGCTCGTCTATGTGCTAGTACTACGATTTCTTTTTGTCTATCTATGTTTTCTATATCTTCTGTCATTTTCTGAGCTACTACAATTTTTACATTTGGAAAAGAAGAAATGATATTATCTTCGACGTGGAATAGAGTTTCTTCCTCTATTTTTATAGCATTTGTTACTTTTGGGTTTATTATTTGTTTTAATCTGTCTAATAATTCGTCCTTGGTTGAATAGAAAAGTGTGTGTCGTGCATATGAGAAAATATTTTGTGAAGATATTTGCACTAAGTTATCTGTGTTATAGTGAATAATTATTTGATTCTTAAATGCATTTAATGGTTGTTTCACGCGTTTCAATTTTTCGATTGGCGAACTTTGTGCTGAATGTTGTGAACAACTCGAAGTATTATTAATCTGTTGACGTGACAATGCGTCAGCGACGACGTTTTGATTTCCTGGTTTATATACTAATTTAGCGCCATATTCTTCGATGAAATTTTTCCATCGTTTCAATTTTATGTTGGGATTTTTATCAGATATAGAAAAAATAAGTGACTGGTGGTCCGTGTAAATGGTTAAATCTGCTATACCGTAAAGGTAATTTCTTAATTTTTGAAGTGACCAAACGATCGCAAGAAGCTCTTTTTCGTTTGTGCTATAGTTTTGTTCGGTTTGGTTAAGGGTTCTAGATATAAATGAAATAGGTTTCTTATTCTGAGAAAGTACAGCTCCTATTGCAAAGTTGCTTGCATCAGTCGTTAGTTCGAAGGGCTTGTTGAAATCTGGTTGAAATAATTCGACTTGTGCTTGTAACATATCTTTAATTTTCTCTATCGCTTCGAGTGCTGGTTTATCTAGATTAATTAATACTTTTGTGCTTTGCTTTTTGTTTACACCGCCATTGTCTCCGCGTAAGAATGTAGTAAGAGGTTTCACTATTGAAGCGAAGTTTTGTACAAATTTCCTATAATAACTAGCTAGTCCTAAAAATGACCTTAATTCTTTTAAATTTTTAGGTATTGGATAATCCTTTATTGTTTGGATCTTACTAGGATCTACAGTTATTTTATTGTGTTTGATTACGTGACCAAGATATTCTACTGAGTCCTGGAAAAAATGTGATTTCTCGTCAGAAATTTTCATATTTGCATTGTGTAATGCGTTTATTATTATTCGAATGTGCTCCATGTGTTCTTCAGGCGAAGAAGAATATATAAGCACGTCGTCGATATAAACGTAAGCGAACTTACCAATATATGGACGCAGAATATCATCTATACATCGCTGAAATATAGAAGGTGCGTTCTTTAAGCCGAATGGCATTCTAAGAAATTCGTATTTTGCTCCATTCACACTGAATGCAGTCTTTTCTCTGTCTGATTTTTTTATCAAGATTTGGTGAAATCCTGACTCTAAGTCTAGTGTTGTAAAGACATTTGCTTTACCTAAATTTTGAATAGTCATTGCTACATCTGGGATAGGGTACCTGTCAGTTATAGTCTGAGCATTAAGCTTTTGAAAATCTATTACCATACGTTTTTTTGGTTTCCCTTCCTCATCTGTGCCTTTTTTCGCAACGGTCCATACTGGAGAGTTGTATGGGCTTTTGCTAGGTTGTATTATTTGGTTGTCTAATAATGTTTGAATTTCTTTATTTATAAATTCATTGTCTGCTATTGGATACGGGTACTGTTTCACCCAAATAGGATCTTCTGATTTTGTCCTAATTGTAGCTTGTACAGTGTTTGTAAAGGGCAGAATTTTGTTGGTTTTGTCATTTATTCTCATTATATTTTCAATTTCATTTTTATATTTGTCATTATTGACTGTGTAATTCACTTTTTGTTCGCTAATTTCTTCTTTTCTTTTAAATTTATACGTGATTTTATACTCAAATAAGTTAATTTCTGCTTTTATGGCTCTGAGACCATGTTCCCCGAGAAGCATATCGAACTCTTCTAAGGCTTCAGTTTCGAAAAATACTAAATTATGGCCTAATAGTGTAATAATTTTTTTTGCTTTCGTTAAAGAGTATCCGTGAAGCGTTTTTACCTACTGGTTTTATTGGAATAGATTTTCCTATGTTGCACTTAGAACTAATATAATTGTTTGTCGCACCTGTGTCGATTAATATATTAACGGATTTACCTGTTGTTTGGCAGTGCCTCTGTAGACATGGCAATCCGTTTATTCGCCTAAAAAAGCGCTGCCGGTTTCGTAAGTATCTTCGGTGTGTGGTACAAGTGATTGTATATCTTCATCTTTCGTCTGGTTTACTCGTTAAACTTTGTTCGGATTATAATTTTTTGATGAAGGCATTCATTCTATCCCTTTTTGTTGGTTGTTGCTCCCTTCTGAATGGGTTGTATTGCTGCTGTGGAGAATATTGTGTTGAACGTCTAAATTGTTGCGAACTATCCACTTCCATGGGTTCCTGCCGTGGTTGATGACTAAATTGAGCTTGTACATTGGGATTGTACCTCCTTCTATCTTCGTATCGTTGTGGTCCAAAGTTAGGTTTTTGGTTGTATAGTTGTGTTGTAGCCAGTGTGTCGAACTGCATATTTGCGTTGTCGTGGTATATAGTGCTTGCGATTGCAAATGCAGTTTCTAGGTCCTTTGGATGATGGCTATATAATGTACCCCTTTTATATTTGCTGTTGAGTCCTGTGATGAATGTACGGACTGCTTCCTGATTTGCATATTCCGCCATGGATGCAGATCCCTTATCACCTGACATCTCTATCTTCGAAAGTGCGAGGTTCAGTGCTTTGCTGATTTTGCTGTGGAATTCTGAGAGTGTTTGTCTTCCCTGTTTATGTTTCTTCATTTCCTCGAGAAGTACGTATAATGGTCGTTGATCTGCGTAAGTGTAGTCAAGCCTGTTAATTATAGAATAAAAGTTCATCTTGGTATTGTGGTTGATGAGGATGTCTGCTGCTTCTCCAACAATTTTTGAATGCAGTATCGTGAATGCTGTGTAGTAATTTGGGTGGTTGGAAAATTGTTTGATATTTTCCATGAATGTCCATTCCCTTTTTCTCCATCTATATTGGTTTTTATCCCCACTGAAGCAAGGCATGGCTTCGAATGTTTTTAAATTTATCTGAGTTACATCAGTTATATTTGGTGTGAAGTCACTATGTTGTTCCTGCGTAATGATTGTGTGGGGAGATCGTTCCGCCTCCAGTGTATTTACTTGTGTGAGTACCTCTATTTGTGCTCGTAAAGCTGCGATATCTTGATTCATTGTGTCGTTGTCTTTTCCCATAGATCGTAGGGAATTGAATATTTTCTGCCGTTTCTGACGTTGGTCCGTTTCTTTTTTTCTGCACCGAAATGTGCGTTTCTTTATTAAATATATTCTTAAGACTAACTATCGTATTTTTCTTAGCATCTATTTATAATAATAATTATGTTTAATGTTTCTTTGTTCTAACTCAAAATATGTTTTTCTTTGTTTAGGTTACTAGTACCTTTTTTATCAGTAAAACATATTTTGAGTTATTTGTATTAAGTTAGAAAAGAGAAAATGTGTTTCTTATCGTTACAATAGTTGTATTTATGATGTTTGTCTTATCTCTAGCTTAGAATAGTTACATTTGAGTTTATGGATTTGTTATCATCTTTTATTACTATCTTAGTTACATTTGAGTTTATGGATTTGTTATCATCTTTTATTACTATCTTAGTTATATTTGAATTTATGGATTTGTTATTACTATCTTAAAATAAGAGATGTTAACTCACGCAAAACAAAAATGCTTGAATTTTTAAATAATATATTTATATCAGTTGTACGGAATGTTCCTTCCAACTGTTATTTAAAAGTCCAATCGCTGAAATTTACACACTCACTTTGTAAATAAAATATTTAATTTTAGTTTTGCTTGTAATTTTCACCTTTTTTATTGCAACGTGTTCGCGAAACTTAACTTTTTTACTAAAAAACGCTTTTTTCCACGACTTGATTTTGCATGTTTGCACTTTTCAACTGTTGTAACCTGAATGACTCTAATTTCGCATGTCATTTTGCATGTCTTCTTTTTGATATTTTTTGATCGTTGACATTTACGCGTCGCAATTTGAATGGCTAGCTAACATAACGGTCACTGTAGTAGAATCAGTTACAAAAAGGAAAGCGATTATTTATCCCTTTTTATTCGCACCGCAGGGGTGTTATTTGCAAGGTTGCCAGATATTGTTAAAATTGTATATCAGGACAAAATATTGCCAGTGTCAGGACGTGGTCTAACGTCGTTAAGGCAAATATATGGATACTAACGTGTGAAATCCGTAACACCTTGCAATAAAAACTGCTCGTCAAATTTATTTGTCGTTTTTAAACATATGCTCACACGACCCAACAAGCACATCATCATACGAAACATATCGTGTAGACACTCAAATTGTATGCTAACTCATTTATTGACGTATCATTTGCTGGTATATATTGACCCTTAAAAATTTATTACTTTCAGTATATAGTGTAGACGCCTAACATATTGAATATTTTGTAGAGGCATTTGCTGTTAACTTAAAGTATATGACTGTAAGCATACATATGCTTATTCAACATATCGTCTAGACTAAGCTTTAAGTACAATTAATTTGAATGTTATTATTTTATTTAGAAGTAGTATTTTAAATACTTTCTTTTGTACAATTAATTTTTCATTTTACAAAATTTTTATAAGCTCTGTGCTATTACATCATTATACCCTTCAACAAAATATTTGGAAAGGGGATATATAGGTTTGTCATTTCGTATGTAATTTCTTCATTATTCATTTAAGACCCCATAAAGTGTATATATTCTAGATCCTGATAGATAGAGAACTCGAATGAGTGATGTCCGTCTGTCCGTCTGCTACATTTTAGTGTATTTAGAATTAAGGCCAAAACATAACATAGAGACATAAATTTTATACCATTCTCTTGGAATTTTTCATAAAATTGTTCGGTTTGAAAATAACAAAACTCGGTCCAATAATTAAAAACATATATCCAAAAGACTTTTTTTGTTATATTTCCTATTCTGTTGTTTTTTATGGCCCCGACTGTCCTACGGTCAATTTTATGAAGCAGATCTCTTGTATGGAGTTCTACGAAGGTTTAGAGTGCAAATAATTGAAGTCGGTCCATTAACTACTAAAATATGAGCAAAAAATGGTATTCGAAATAATTTTACTTTTTTTTAGTCACAAGAGCTTCTTATACACCACAGAGCAGTTGTATTTCTCATAGTAGTTTACGCGCTTAAATACATAATATATATTATTTATTATAAAATACTAAAACTTCAAATTCTTGATGGAAATTGGTGTGGTTGTTGTAAATTGGCCCTTTTTTTGTCACACATACATCAATACTGAAATGCGTTCATGGGCACATGTACACATTGTGTGTATACATGTATGTACATAACTAGACAATCGAAAAGCAAATGCATGTTGTTTTTTTTTATTTGTTTCTTTAAACTTATTTTTGTACGTTTATTAGTATAATATTATGCATGCATATTACAGTATTTTTTATCGCTTACATTTTCTTTTCGTATATAAATAACCATAATTATTTTTTATATTAAAAAAATGTAATGGATCGTCAATACACTATGTACGAGTAAATATACAAAATCAATGATATTGAATTTAAGTTTTGTTTTAAAAATGTATTAATATTTTTTTTTATTTAATGTGATTATTTTTCGAACAATTTAGTTGTTAGTGGTTTTTTAATCCAAAGTGATTATTATTTTGGCTAAAGTTCGTAACATTTTTAGTCAGAAAGAATTGGACATGAGACAATATTCCAAAGCAACAAGGGACAATTTTAACACCAATTAATTTCGACTTACACGGCAGAAAAGAAACAACGTTGTTTTTCGGGAGCCGCTACTAGGGTTGCCATATTTGAAAAGTAACTAGAAGTACATTGAGGAAAAAAAAACAGTACTTTTTAAACCAAAACAGTACATTTATTTCTTTATTGATAACATAACTTTTACTTCAATACGTCAAATTCGTATTTCAAATAAGTCAATAACATAAAAACTACCAGAACGGTGACATAACTTTTAGTTCAACATATCACATATTTTTTAAAAAATGAGGTAATAAAAACGGAAAACGTAAATAAACTATGAGAACGTAACGAAAAATTTTGCATTTCTTTCTTCTCGGACTATAAATAGTATCTTAAGTTACTAACATGATCAAAAGTACAAATAAAACGTCGTTCTTCGAATGATATTAATGTTGGTTTGAATAATGGAATTACCAATGCTGTACGATTTTTAACTGTATTTCAGAACTACTGTAACGAACCTTTGGCCTTGGCTGTCGGAAATGGCACGCGGGTGTTCGCTGCGGCATTAGCTCGCCGGATGTGGGTTTCGTTTTTTTTTGTTTCCGAAGGCCGTTTACATTTAAATTTCCGTGCCATGAGTTTAGCTGTTGTTTACCATGGTGTTTAATTGTTGTTACCTTTGTTTTTGTCGTTAGAACGTAGCCGAGCGGTTCTCCTTTCTGGTCCTATGGTTCAGGAGATTTTAGTCCAAGCTCAGGTGGAGTAGTCTGGACTGGCAACCCTCCCCTATCGCGTATTTCATGCCATCTTTGTTTGCTATCGCTATCTTAAAGATGTCCCACAATTAAATACTTCACCACTTTTCTCTCCCTACATCACTCCCTGGTTAAGCATATGTTTGCTACAATCAACACATGATTAACTTCTATTCAGACGATAATTTATTCATTTTGGTAGTTCATAGGGCTAGTTAATTTATTTATGTAGATTTATCTTACTATTTAGTTTTAGATATGCTTACATATATTATAACATAATATAAGTATTTATTTTATCGCTTAAAAAAATATGTATTGAATAATGAATATACTAGTAACAGAGATAATTAACCTTAGAAGTAATTCTCACAATAATATCTATAATAGTACAATTTCTAGACGATCGTAAAAATTTAATATAAGATTGTAGAAGTTTTTGAATTATACTGGGATATTGAACAAGGTGCGTGTTTAATTTTAAGTTCGCTATTATTTTTTTTTATTTTGAGACACAGAATATTTTACGGTCTTTACTGCCATGCACGTGTAACTTTATTTTAGGTTAGTACATATGTTTCCTTTTTTTGGTTATTTCCTCGACCTTTTTTTTACAAATTTTGAATTTTTCTCACGATTATTTTATGGTTACGTTTTAACAGGTCCTACTGTATTATTCCTAGCCTGGTTCTTAATTCATCCCCTTTTATAGCAAGGTTCTTGAATCAGTTATTGTAATAAATAAGGGATTTTCCTGGAATGGTGTTAAACTTGGTACTTACTCGGGATATTTTGTTATTGTGAGAAAATGCTGGCAGATGGCGTCGTGGTAGTGTTTTTGTTTGTTATCTGTCCTGGGATGCCCACGTGTCCGATCAGTCAATTCCCACAATGTCCGAAAAATTTTGGGTGATCATGACAAATACCCTGCAAACATTTTCAATCGCCTAATGATCGCCCGCGAATCGCCGTTGAGTTGTGTATAGTCGCGGCGATTGATCGCGTGCGATCAATAAACTATGATCAGGCGATTCGCCAAAACGATCGCCTGTGTGCCTGTCGCGATTCACCATTTGCGAATCGCCAGCGAATCACCATTTGCGAATCACCATTTGTGAATCGCCAGCGAATCACAATTTGCGAATCGCCAGCGAATCACCATTTGCGAATCGCCAGCGAATCGCCAGCGAATCACCATTAGGCGAATCGCCAGCGAATCACCATTAGGCGAATCGCGTGCCATCACTGAACAATGGTCAGGCGATTCACGAATGGTGGGGCGACTCTGTAATGGGATGAAAATAAGACAAGAAATTCATTGATTTTGTTAATATTTATTGTTTAATAATTTCAAATGCAATGTTTTTAAATAATAATTCATTTTTTTTAACTTAGAATATAAAAATTTTTAACATTTCATTAACAGCAACGTTGCTAATGTTGTGTTTTATTGACCAGCTTGATAGTCTCGTTCTTAATTTATTCAAATCTGATAAAAGGCTAATATTATTATTTGATATCTCAGCATTTTCTACATTTACGTTGCACTCGAAACCACTTTCTGAATTTTCCGCACTTGTCAACACATTTTCTTGGATAATATTCACGTCTGAATCAACCACATTTTCTAAATCATTAACATTTACCAACCGATCCGCATTTTGGGGAGAATTATTATCCAAATTATTTAAATTTTCGATTAAGTCTGGACTAGTATTTTTAATTTTATTTAAATTAGAATTTTTAGCTATTATTTCGGAGGCTTCTCTCTTACTTTTTAACCGTAAAGCTTTGTTGGACAACATTTTTATTAATTAAATAATTTCAAAAACCAACCCCTTCACGTTCTCTAACAAACTGGCAATTTTGCTAATTGTTCTTGAAACCAAATATTTATTTTACCGTTACCTGAACAAAACAACAAGAAAAAAATGCACCGAGAAAACATTGATGACTCATCTCTAAACGATAAAGAATACAAAAATATTTTGATTGTTGTGAGGATATTTCCCGTTAATTGTGTGCGCTCGCGTATTCATCGCTTAGGTGTAAGGCGTAGGCGATGGCGCGCGATTCACATCGTAAAAGTCATCAAAATTGTTGTCAGCATAAAGTGTTTTTATAAAAAAAATTGACTTACTTGTTACGCTCGCGTATTCATCACTTAGCTGTAAGGCGTAGGCGATAGTTAGCGATTCTTAAGGATCGCGTAATCATCGCCAAAAAAACCATCGCCAGAAAATCTAAAAAATGTTTGCAGGGTAAGGTTAGGTTTGGGTATTTTCGGAAAGAGCAGGTTTCAGAATGAAATTTTGTTTAAATATCTTACCCGAGTGTAGATTCCTTTAAACTTAGTTGGATTATTTTATGTTTTTCTATTCACGAAAAACAACCTTAGAGCAATCAAGGGGGTTTTTTTAGTTGGTGATTACTCCTTTATATTTACCTAGCAGTCTAAGTTCCGATATATCGATAGACTCAAGAAGGTGTCAGCACCTTCCTAATGAACTATGTATATTCTTTATACTTATTTTCTTTTCCAATTCAGAATTTACTTTTTTAATATCATTAACCCAGAGTGTTCACTCTATTTCATTCACGTGTTGGATTCGAAAAGAAGGAAATAAAATTATTGTCTAGCCTTTTGCCGTCATATTACTAAAATATACGACCATGCATTTTTATCTTAAATATTGGCCATACTGCCTTGCTATCATGTTCATGTGAATAGCGATTGTCATCATCGAATAAGAAGAAAAATTTGCTTTAGATAAGTTGTTAACAAACAGAGGTTAGAAGATTTTAAATATGTATGTGTACCATAGGAAGAAACGAATTGTGTTGTATATTAAATAAACAGAAAATGTGCTGGATATTGTTTAAAAGGAAGGGAAAAAATTTGTTTCGCGTTGTCACAAAGCCAGCTCATTGGGTGAAATACTTTAACGACAATGAGTTGGGAATGTTTTCTGTTTTGTTGGCACCGCAATAATGGTGTAAACGAGCAGGTACCTCAACACTAAGCTAAAAAAATCTTATTTTCCTATGCCATGTAGTCACTACACCAGCATCATGAACGGTGGTTTTACCCAAATCTAAATGTATAGCCAATCAAAAGGGATTTGGTGTTCCTGTGTCCAGTGAGATAAGTATTTGAGAAATTCACCCCCATCGGTTACGGTTCCTTTCAAATTCCTTTTTATTTTCAGGTACTCGCTGCAGGCGTGAAATGCAATTGGCTCTGCAATATTTTGTTATTACGAGACGAGTACAAATCTATGTACTAAAAGGTCTGTGTACGTACGGTATGTGTATCTACTTTTGTTTTCTGTTTTTGTAAAGAGGAATTACATATTTTGTCTGTCCTTTTATGTAGTCACCAGCTATTGTCTGGCCCCTGGGTTCAATAAAAAAAATTTGTAAACAACCAATTGTAACTTTCGTATTTAAGCTGAAAATACTTCTGTATTAGGAGAACAATTTGCAGCTACATATATGTATGTGTGTGTGTAATTTGTTAAGAATGCCTTTTTTATGGCGGGTCGTTAAATAGTCGTATGTAGATTTTATATTCCCCTCAGCTCGTCTTATAAACACCCTTACCTATGTTTATTGTTTTAAATGTTGAGCGTGGATTATGCCTACAAACTGGCCTTTTAAGTTTTCAATTTCATATTGGTTGTTACCTATGGCTTTCTTTATTCTGCATTTTATCCATGGACGGCATAGTTTTGCATTTATACCTTTTTTAAACGAACTTTGTACGAAATTTTTTCTGTAAACTTCTTGTCCGGGTCTAAAAGTGACACAGCGGCTTCTTTTGTTGTAAGACTTTACATTTCTTGTGTATGCCTCATTCATTTTCTCATTTATGGCTTTATGGATTAGTTGCATTCGGCTCGCGTGTGGCAATATCAATATTTCTCCGTCCTCTGTCGCATTTAATTTTCTTAGTATCTCGTACGCTTCTGCATGTGTAATCATATTGTAGCCTGTTAAAGCGAAGTATGGGCTTACTCCCGTAGACGTGTGTATTGTGGATCTTAAAGTGCACTCAATTTTAGCAAGATTTTCATCCCATTTTGACTGGTCTTGTCGGTCATAACTTCGCACGCTACTAAGTATAGTCTGATTGACTTGGGGCGAATGTATGGCTGTTTTTAGGTGTTTCATACCATACATTTTCAACAATTCTTTGAATGCATCTGAGACGAACTGTTTCCCATTGTCTGAGTGTAATACTTCGGGCGCGCCAAATTTGTGAAATATTTCGTCTTCCAAAAATCTGATGACTACTTTTGTAACGGCTTTAGGCATGGCTTTTAACAACACAAACTTTGTTTTATGGTCTAAAACGATGAAAATAAAAGCATTGCCCGATTTTGTCCTATGGTAGGGCCCTAAAAAATCCACGTAGATTTTTTGAAAAGGACGTTGAGTTATAACCTGATTACCCATAGGTGGTCGCAATCTGTGTCTGGGGTGTTTCACTTATTTGCATGTGAGTAGATAGATAGTAGATTACTTTTGAGCGAGCCAGTGTTGCCATCCTCTAGTTTTTTTATGTGTGTGTGTATGTTCGTTTGCTTGCCTGTGCTATGTTGGTTGTGTGTGTGCGTGTGTATGTTCTTTTGCTTGCCTATGCTATGTTGGTTGTGTGTGTGTGTGTGTGTGTGTGTAGGTTCGTTTGCTTGCCTGTGCTATGTTGGTTGTGTGTGTGCGTGTGTATGTTCTTTTGCTTGCCTGTGCTATGTTGGTTGTGTGTGTGCGTGTGTATGTTCGTTTGCTTGCCTGTGCTATGTTGGTTGGTTGTGTGTTTATGTTGTTGGGTGCGTTTCTGTTGATATCTAGGCAGTGAATTTTTTGTTGGCAGACCATGTGTGTATATCTGATTATTTTAGATGCATCGTCATCACAAACGTCATATTATGTTGGTATCTAGGCAGTGAATTTTTTGTTGGCAGACCATGTGTGTATATCTGATTATTTTAGATGCATCGTCATCACAAACGTCATATTATGTTGGTATCTAGGCAGTGAATTTTTTGTTGGCAGACCATGTGTGTATATCTGATTATTTTAGATGCATCGTCATCACAAACGTCATATTATGTTGGTATCTGGGCAGTGAATTTTTTGTTGGCAGAGAATGTGTGTATATCTGATTGTTTTAGGTGCGTCGTCATCACTGACGTCATAGCGGGGGTGTGTGTTTATGCCGTTTGGTGTGTTGCTGATGGAATCGTGGCAGAGAAATATTTTGTTGACAGAGAGTGTGTTTATTACTGATTATTTTAGGTGTGTCGTCATCACTGACGTTACAGTATGTTGGTATACAGGCAGAGATATTTTTTGTTGGCAGAGAATTTGTGTATATCTGGTTATTTTAGGTATGTCATCATCACTGACGTCATAGCGTGTGTATGAGAGTGTGTTTGAATGTGTGTGTGTGTCTGTGTGTATGTTGCGATCACTTTGGTATCGTTGTATTAATGAGGTTTAGTAGTCTGTTTTTATGTATGTTTTTGATTTTTCTCTGTTTTCATAATTATGCTGACTTCAACATTTATTCATCATAATCTGACTACACAGAAAATTTTGCAGTCTTAAATATTTTTGTTTATTCTATACAGAAATATTTTTTTTCTTAAATTCGTTGGTGGTCTGTAAATTGTATTTATAAGTTTCTATTGCAAAGCTCACAAAAAATAATTTTATGCATATGTTAACAAAAATCTGAATTACGCAATTTTACAAATGGGTTCAAAATCTTATTGTTTTTCTGTTTTGCATACAGGCATAGCTTGCCTGTGCTATGTTGGTTGTCTGTGTGTGTATGTTTATATATGTTTTTGATTTTTTCTTTATGTCTTCATAATTCTGGTTACGTCGACAACTACAAACTCTTTGGTACAGTCCTGATTAATACTACGCGATTCTCATAAGTGCCTATAAATAAGAGGAGTGGTACAACTTGTAATCATACTTACCAGAAAAGTATATTGACTAGTATAAATTTAAAAAGCTTATTTTTTCAAAGTGTCCTTAAATAAAAATAGTTTCAAATAATTGTTGTTAGTTTGTGCAAGTAAAGAAACTTGAAGGAGAATTTTTTAATATTAATACAAATAAAAAAATCAATTACTATACAAAAATGAATACCAAAAGTTGCATTATTTGTAATAAAATGAACCAAATAAAATTAAATGAGCACATGGAAGTGCATTCTTCGGTTATGAAGTTTAGTGGTGATAGTGTTGGTGTGAGTGTATTAAAAAGGCATTGTGGATCCTGTAATGAAGTGGTACAACTCTCTTCATGGAACAGCCACATTAAAACCAATGCTCATAGAAAAAGATGTCAGGAAGTTAGAATCAATGATGATCTAACTAGGAGAACAAGTGATTTTAAGGGGAGGATCGAGACATATGTATGTGTGAACAAAAATGAAGGTGTCTTGTATCCAGAGGAATTTTTCTCTTCGGTCAAGAGCTCCATTGTTAGTCAAATAAATGAATGCAGTAAGATTCATACTACACTCAAGCTTAACATGGAGCTCATTTGCGATTATATGAAAATGGCAAATGATGAGATGATCGTGTCCCCACTTGTACACATATCGAAGATGATGCTGGTGACCCTCTCTGACGATGTAGAAGAGCTGTACAAGAAACATACAGAGGAAATACGTACAAAAATGGAAGAGTTTCAGGAGAGGGATAGCGGATGGACATTGATTTCTATTAATTCCCTTGAAATTAATATAAACAAGGCGTCCATAATAAGAGGGTCCAGTTTTATCCCTCTCCCAAGAAATATTGCAATGAAACGTGCATGCATAAATGTCGTGAACTCTGATGTTTATTGCTTTAAGTGGTGCATCATTGCGGCTTTATATATTGATAGTAATCTGGACCATAGACAGAGAAATCAATGTAGAAGCTACAACATTGAGAATATCAAAGCTAATAAAATTCTTTTAGGAGAAACTATGATAAATTTTGATGGTTTAGAGTTCCCCCTCCCACTGAAGCAGCTAAAAAAATTTGAAAATCAAAATGATGTTAGCATAAATGTATTTGGTCATAATGGAACATCACTTATCGGACCATACTATGTGACGAAGGGGGAAAAACAAATACATATTAATATGCTATTGCTCGCCTCAAATGAGAGTTTCCACTATGTACTCATCAAGGATATATCAAAGTAAGTTTCATTAGTGTATTTATTAAAAACGTTTTCTCATCTCTTTTTAAAAATTTACTTGTTTTCGTCGTTTACTTATTATTTTGTTTTTTCCGCTCTTCTCTAGGCTTCTTCGATCTAGCATAACATCACATGTTAATAAGATTATTATTTGCAACACCTGCCTTTATCATACACATGATGATTATATATATAATCATTATAAAAATGTATGCTCCCGAAAGGTAATCAAAATGCCTGAAAATGAAGAAGCTCTACGGTTTAAGAACTTTTACAAGCAGCTGGACGTACCATTCGTCATCTACGCCGACTTTGAATCCATTTTGGAGGAAGTCGATGAGAGTGTAAGTATAACAACAACAAATATACAAAAGCACCATGCATGTGCATATAGTTATTTTATTAAGTGTAGTTTTAGTAGAGATAATAATTTACATAGATATTATTTCGGGGAAAATTCAGCAAAAATATTTGTTAAAAAAATTGTTGAAGATTCAACGGATATTTATGTAAATTATCTATCTAAAGTTGTGAGCATGATGATATCTCCAATAGAATTAGTTAACTATAATAATGCAGAAAATTGTCATATATGTAAGAAAAAATTATATAATGATAAAGTTAGAGATCATTGTCATCTTACGGGTATTTATCGCGGCGCAGCCCATAGCGATTGTAATTTGAATTACAGAACGCCTCAATTTATACCGGTTATCTTTCATAATCTTTCTACATATGATATGCATCTCTTTTTCAAAGAACTTTCAGGTATACAAAATGCCAGTCTAAAAGTGATTCCCCAGAGCACCGAGCGCTATATTTCTCTGTCAATTCATATTAAGTTAGACAAAAAACATGGATTCGAAATAAGATATATAGACTCGTTTCGATTTATGGCTTCGAGTCTAGACACATTAGCGAAAAATCTTGATAACAGTGATTTCAATACTGTTCGATCATGTTTCGCTGATGAAAACCATTTCGAACTGATTAGAAGAAAGGGTGTGTTTCCATACTCTTACATGGATTACATGACCAAGTTTGAGGAAACTGAACTCCCTAGTAGAGAAGAGTTCTTTAATATTCTAACGAATGAAGAATGTGCTATAGTCGAGTATGAACATGCTCAAAAAGTATGGAGAGAGTTTAATTTTAAGACTCTCCTTGACTATACTGAGCTCTACCTAAAGACAGATGTTCTTCTTCTAACAGACGTGTTTGAAAATTTCAGAAAAATTTGTAAAGGAATTTATGGTCTTGATCCATGTCACTACTATACAGCACCAGGTCTATCTTGGGATGCTATGCTCAAAACCACTCAGGTTACGTTAGAGCTGTTTACTGATTCCGAAATGTATATGTTCATGCAAAATGGAATAAGAGGTGGACTAGTTCAATGCTCACAAAGATATTCTAAGGCCAACCAAAAGTATTTAGAAGATTTTGATGTTACAAAACCATCTGAATATTTAATGTATTTAGATGCGAATAATTTATATGGGTGGGCAATGTCAGAATATCTTCCCTGTGGAGAATTTGAGTGGGTATGTGATCCTGATTTTGATGTGGAAAAAATACCTGATACATCACAATATGGTTACACATTAGAGGTGGATATAGAGTATCCCGACTCAATACATGATCTACACAATGATTTACCATTTTGTCCTCAAAATAAGACAGTTGGAGGATCTAAATTCAAAAAATTGATTGCAGACTTAGACCCTAAAACAAGTTATACTATACATTATAGAGTTTTAAAACAAGCCATTTTAAATGGTCTCATCTTAAAACAAATCCGTAGAATCCTTAAATTTAGACAATCCCCTTGGCTTAAAAAATATATTGACTTAAATACATTCCATAGAACAAATGCTAAAAATAACTTTTAAAAAGATTTTTTTAAACTTTTAAACAATGCTGTTTATGGGAAGACAATGGAAAACATTGAAAAACGTAGGGACATTAGAATTACTTCATCATGGGAATCAACAAACAGAAATCATTTGGGTCTCAGAGCATTAATTGCAAAACCAAATTTTATGCATTTGTCGAAATTAAGCGGTGGAGTTGAAAAAAATGGAACCAGAGTATAATAAACCTATATACGTTGGCTTTACAGTACTAGAGTTATCCAATTGGAAAATATATGATTTCCATTATGGTTTCATGAAGCCTAAATTCGGAGATAACATTTCTCTCAACTATATGGATACTGATTCTTTTATTTACTCGATTCAAACTGATGATTTTTACGATGACATCCGTAACGATATTAGTTTGAATTTTGACACATCAGAATATCCTATAGATAATCAATTTCATTTACCGCTACTCAATAAGAAGGTTTTAGGAATGATGAAAGATGAAAACAAGGGAGATATAATGACAGAGTTTGTAGGTTTAAGATCAAAAATGTATTCTCTGTCGACTCTTCACTCGGAAGATGTTAAAAAATCAAAGGGGGTTAAAAAGTCTGTAATTAAAAAGTTGACCATTAATGACTACAAGAAATGTTTATTTGAAAGTGAGATCTTGTCAGATGAAATGTTTTTATTCAGATCCAAAGCACACCAGTTGTATACTCAAAAACTATATAAAGTAGTGCTTAGCTCTTCTGATGACAAGAGAAATATTATGGAAGATAATATAAAAACGCGTGCTTGGGGACATTATATAGATAGAATTAATGATTCAATGGATATAGATTAATATGTTTTATTTTTAATATTACCTGTAAGATGACAATGACGATTTAATTTTATCCTATTTTTATTAGTTTCTATTGATTTATTATATTATTTATTAATTTATTTATTTAATTTATTTATTAATTTAATTATTGATTTATTTATTTACTATTATTTCATTTGGTGTTCTTACCTATGCCCAAATCATTTGTAAATAAAAAGCAAATATTGTATAAAGTTTTTTCCATATTTTTATTAATCTATAAAATTTAATCTGTATTATTATTAAGATTTTTTAAGAAAAAAAAAAATAAAAAATAAAAAAATCTTGAATTTTTTAATATAAAACAGTGAATAAACATGTGTATTTTCTTTATTTTGAAGTCTCTTTTTTAAGTAAAATTGCATTTCTTTTGGCGCAAATACCATAGTTGTGATAGTCACAGTAGAAATCGTCTGGATACTTGCTATTCATTTGTTTAAAGTTGATGCAGGCAATATTCTCAATGTTAACAATTGTTTGATGAATCATTTCTTCCAACCATTTTTTCTTTTCTTCACCTTTAACATAGATTATAGAATATTTTAAGTTGTCTTTCAAAAAATCTGCAAACGCTTTGAAATGATACTGATCCATCGTTCCAGTATAGATGATGATAGTTTTTTGTTAACCAATTTGCTTCTCTCTGCTTTTTTGCCGATAAACATTGGAAATCATATGGAGGTTTTATAATGAAATTGATGTGTTCATTATTGTTGAAAACAACTGCTACTTCTTTGGCAATAAATTTGTTTGAATTACTTTTGAAACCTTGCAAGTCTATGAAAACCTTGTTATCCTCCATATTACTGAATTTATAAGAGTTTTCGAACTTGTCCTTTTATAGGAATATATTCAATTATACGATCATGAATAAGAATACAGTAAGCTGATGTCTTTGATGGAATATTTGTGTCTGTTTCAAATTCAATTTTTATATCAATTGGTCCGTTATTGAGCGACTCGTTTTGATGGCTAACATCTACTACAATAATCGGTGCATTATTTTTAAATTCTTGAGCGGTGAGAAGCGGCTGAGACTCTCTCATGTAGTAGCTCTGTTGAAATCTTAGATACATATCATATAGAATTGCATAACGCTCATTTTTAAATTTAATATTTAGATCATCATATGGGTATGATACTGAATTTAAATGAACTTTAAAATTGGTCAGATCACAATGAACAAACTTATTTTCTTGTTGAAAAGCAATCAATACAAAACGGGGGCGTTCTCTACTTGCGGCTAATTTAACATTCCAAATATGACTTGTTCCTGTATTTAATTGTGGATTTACATGACAATCCCAACTACGGAATGCCATCGGTATAGAAGCACCATCGCTAATAATTTTAATCATATTCAGCTTACAAAGATCAGATAATTGTACGTGTGGAATTCTCCATGAGATGAGTGAAATTGTAAGTTTTGCTTTTTCAGTCGAAACGTTCGAGTGTAGAAGATTTTCATCATTCTTATTACGTAAGAATATCAATTCATGCTTTCCATTTAGTATAACTTTATTATAGTCTTCAGCGAATCCTAAAAGCATCTTAAGTGGTACATAGAAATTAAAGTAGCCATTTACAAGTTTCAAATCATCAATTTTATTCCAACCAGCATTCTGCATTCCTGTGCTTTCCGTTGGTGATAAAGAAACCAAGTTTTTTATGGTGCTTGTGGCTCCTAAATATCTTGTATGATCAATTTCAATGCCATTCAGCTCATAGCGAATTTCATCAAATAGATATGCCACAAAGTTGTTTTTTAATTTGAAATTACCTGTAGATTTGGAGGTTTTCTCATCTACAACAGATCCTTCCACATATATATAACTTTCACTAGGTAAAACATACAAATCTTGATTTTGTATTGAAATGCGTATTTCATCATTATTGTTGTAAGATTGTAGGTATGGTATATAAGTATGATAGTCCTTTTTAATTATATTTTCATCAGATAGAGGTCTATCTAAGACATTTATTATTGAACTCATTTTGTTTTCAATTTAAAATTCAAAGACTTGAGAAAACTTTTATTTTCTTTCGTTAGAGTTTTTTGCTGAACTGCTGATCTCTTTAAATGTGGTTTAGATTGTGATAATGTTTTAGGATTGTATGTTGATTTTGTTGTTATATTTTTTGATATGTTCGAGTTGAATATTAACATTATTTAGTCGGCCTTAAGTGTATTCGTATTGTTATTTCTTCTCCTCGGAAATTAATTAAATAACCGTGCTGATCAACCACTCGTAGCGTTAGTGAACTTATCTCTCTGGAGTTCACAGGTAAATAAATGAGGTTTCTAGGAATCTCAGCTATTTTATAGCCTGGAGGCACATTAATCGGAAACTCGTGTAGTGTATGCGATTTGGAATTGTTCATATATGTATTAACAGTGATACTACTTTCAATTCGTAATAGATTCACCTTGAAAATATTAACTGGAAGATCTGAATAATGATCTTCGTTTGGAGTTAGGATTTTATCGTTGAATCCTAAGAGTTTTCCAATTGTATTTTCCTTATTAAAATATATTGGATCCGTAGAGCTATTAACTTTAACCTGCATTGTGTTATTATTGGCTTCTATAAAAATTTTATTTTCTCTACCATATTGTTTGTATTCTTCCTCTATATAATCAACTATGTCATTCAATTCATAAGATCCAATTGGTATTTCAATCACATTTTCACCTATATGAAACAAATTGTTGTAGACATCAATATTTGGAATGCTATTATACGAATGAAAATCAGTTAGAGCACATTCATATGTCTCATTTAACTCAATAGGAGGGAAGTAATTGGCTGATAACTCTGAAGTGTTGGAGCTCAGAGTAAGTGTTATTGACATTATGCCTGTTTGATTGTAAATGAATAAAGTTTAACACACAATATGGTTTATAAAAAGCGTTTTTATTTTAATTTAATCTTTTTTGTTTTGAATTTACATTATAATTTTTAATAGTAAATGCAATAATTCTTAATACAATAATTATAAATATTTTGTTTCAACTATAATATTTCATCTTTACTTATCCAAGAATTGTGTTCATTAGTAAATCCTAACCACTTAACATACGCTTTATCTCCTTTAGTTTTAATAATCTTTTCAACTAGATATGTATTTGGAAATCTAGTTTTTGAGAGTTCTTCATCGTAAAATCCACCTTGAATGAGATTACCACGATAATCCTCTAATATGTATGTTGCAGGATATGTATTTTGAATTGTTTTAATAGTAAAAATTTCTGTTGTCCAATTTGGAGTATAACCTTTTTCAAATGTATGTTTGTATTTGCTTATGCGCACATGATCTCCAACATTAAATTTCGAGATTTTATACATCTTCAAATGACTGTATACTGTATTTAATAATTTTTTCTCATTTGTTGAGTTGACTTTAATTGGAGGCATTTTGATGGTACGATGAACTTTACTGTTGTATTCTTTTAATAGATCTTTGTAGATATCCAACCAGTTATACGAACCATTAAAACTAAATTCTTTCCACATCATCCCTTTTAATGTTCTATTAAATCGTTCTACTATTGATGCTTTCATTGTGCTATACGTTGAATAGTGATTAATTTTGTTCTTATCCATCAATTTCGCAAAGTTTTTATTAAAAAATTCTTTACCATCGTCTGTTTGTAGGTTTTTTGGTACTCGTCCCAGTTGAAAAATATCTACCATTGCTTGTGTTGTTTCAAGTGCAGTTTTTGTTTTCAGCGGTACTGCCCATGCATATTTTGAGAATGCATCAATTATGGTTAACAAAAATCTATAATTTTTATTGTCTATAGAGTAATTCCCCATTTCAACTAAATCAGCTTGCCAGAGATCATCTATTCCTTTCATCACAACTCTACGACGTGCAAAAGATTTTCGAGCTTGTTTATGGAGTTCGATAACTAGATTTCTTTTTGAAGACATGTTTATAGTTTTAAGAATTGTTTTGGATACGTTGTAATCTGCTTGATGAACTTTTACTTATTGATGCGAATATGTAATTTTCCAATCTATAAATCTTTTCATTTAACTTTTCTTTTGTAGGCTCTCAACAAATCTTTGTAGATAACCATCTTCCAAAAATGTATTGATTTTGGAAATGCTTTCTTCAATTTTCTTATTCTTTTCCAACTGTAATGTTGTTGCATGTTGTAGCATTTCGAGTTGAATACTAAAAGTGTCATACATTTTGTTGTTATCTTCCTTAAAGTATTTTAATAGTTTGTATTCTATGTCTTCGATTTGAGTTTGCAGAAACAATTTATTGATAACATCGTTTTCCTCCACAGCCTTTGCCACATTTTTGATTCTTTTGTTTTGGACATCGATGTTGTTGTTCGTATCCATAAAGAACCCCAACAGTCTAGGGGCATTTTTCAGTGAAATTATATCGCTTGTACCGTTTAGATAGTGTCCAAACTTATCAACAGACATACTTTATATAGATTATTGTATTATATTAGCTTCGCGTAGTTCTTCAATCATTGATACAATCTCGTTATTATGATTAGTATGACCAGCAGCTTGTGATGCTATCAGTAGACGAAGTCAATCTACCAACTCATTTGGATCGTCCCAGTATATATAGTTTGGTTTATGGGGGTTAAATTGCATCAATCCACCGCCTTTATAATTAGATGATACCTTATTTGCTATTGCTTTTGATACAGACTGTTGGTTTTGCTCTTTAAACATCTTTTTAATAATATGTTTATATTTAAATGCTATCGTTCCCTTAATTTGACCATCAGGTTTATATTCTCTTCTGTACGCATTTGTACTAATTAAGATTTTTTTGTAGAGTTCTAGCTCATATTTATCATAGTTTTTTGGCGTTTTATGAAACATTAGAGAAAACAGTCCTGGCGTTAGAGCCCATATTTGACCACCATCCTGTATTTTACCCTCATTTAATTTGAGGTTACTATCACCAAATTTCCATTCATTATTGAAATCTTTATGTGGTCCATAGTTAGTATCTAATTCATTTCTGCCCTCCAAGACTGATAAGTCAGTGTAACTCTCTTCAATATTTGAATTCTGTGAGTAAAAATTATCATCATCCTCGTTGTCACTATTACTTTCATTAGAATCATTGAATGATTTGCTATTATCAAATATTGCTCCTTCTACAAGTTTCTTTGGTGTGCTTGTCTCCAATTTAATTGTTGATTTATTAATATGAGGACTGTTAGTTTCTTCAATTTCTGTTTTCATCTTATTCTTTTCTTTTTTGATAATTCTATTGATATTGTTAGAACTATTTATAAATTCATTTAAGGGGTCTGTTATAGGTTTGAAAGTATCTCTTAGTTGATCACGTGTATCTATTTCACCAGTTTTTATACTACGAAGCTTTTTCTTCAAGACATTTCTCGTTGCAACCAATTCTTTTAAAACTTTCTCATCCATGTTTAGCAACAGCAATTATCAGATCAGGTAATCAGGTATCAGATCAGATTATTAGGTATCAGATCAGATTATTAGGTATCAGATCAGCTTATCAGTTATCAGATCAGATTATCTGGTATCAGATCAGATTATCAGGTATCAGATCAGATTATCAGGTATCAGATCAGATTATTAGGTATCAGATCAGCTTATCAGGTATCAGATCAGATTATCAGGTATAAGATCAGATTATTAGGTATCAGATCAGCTTATCAGGTATCAGATCAGCTTATCAGGTATCAGATCAGCTTATCAGGTATCAGATCAGATCAGATTATTAGGTATCAGATCAGATTATCAGGTATCAGATCAGATTATCAGGTATCAGATCAGATTATTATGTGTCAGATCAGATTATCAGGTACCAGATCAGGTTATTGGGTATCCTATTAGGTTATCAGGTATAGTAAATATTTTAATAGATATGTAGGTGTATTGTGTGTTCAAAGTCAGATTATATACTAAAGTTGTTCTTTTATGTATAGTAATTTATATTGTTATAAAATAGTCAAATAATTTTCTATAGCGACCATTGTTTAACTCGTTATCTTTGCTTATCATCAGAAATCCATATTTTTCCTTCCAACATTCTCTACAAATTTCATGAAATTGTTTAAAGTTCATGTCGCCGGCAACATGATCACTATAAACATGCTTCATATTTCTGTCATCTTGTTTAAACATTATAATTACATTCGCGTTGTCTCTTATCAAATGCTTGGGAATTCTGGTATAAGTTTGACACAAGTAGAATGAATCCACATCCTTATGTCGACCCATACAAAAATAATCCCGTATATTGTTCTGCTTCTCACATGCAACATCATCAAATATCATAATTGAATTAGTTTTAGCTTCGTTAGGGGTAATAACTGATTCATTGTTGTCAAATGTGTAATATCCCATTCCTTTAATTGGTGAAATTAATCTATTCAAGTATTCATATTTCGGCTGATATACTGATTTTGAGTATAAATAGATGTTTTCAAATTTTAGTCCGTTAGGACTTTCTAGTAACCCAATCATAACATTAGTCTTTCCACAATTTGATGGTCCCACTATTAGAGCTCGGATAGAATTTGGTAAAAGTGAGCTGTGTTTTATTTTTGAAGTGATGTTTGATGAATCATCAATATTACGAACCAAAATATTTTTATGTTGTTTCACTAACCGCATTTTTGTAACTAAATATAATTTATGTTTGTTACCTTTTATTATAGAAAAAAAAATTAATTAAATAAAATGCTTATACATTACAACAAGTCGTTTAGTCATAAAAACACCTTCGTTGGAGCAGGTATAGTAGATAAAATAATAAATAATCTTCCTGTTGAACTTCATCTTCCTGGATATCAGTACTGTGGGCCTGGAACTAAGCTACAAAAACGTTTAAATCGAGGTGATAAAGGAATTAATTTACTGGACTCTGCCTGCAAAAATCACGATATAACTTATTCTAAAAATAAGGATTTAAGTATTAGACATCAGGCAGATAAAATTCTTGAAAATTCAGCCTGGGATCGAGTTTTATCAAAAGATAGCAGTATTGGAGAAAAATCATTTGCATATATGGTTACTAACGCAATGAAAGCCAAAACGAAGTTCGGTATGGGTGTGGGAAAAAAGAAAAATGAAAAGAAAACCAAATTAAATGGTAAAAAATTGTTCACTTCATCAATTAGAGCTGCAACAAAAATACTAAAGAAACAAAAACCTTTAGACATTAACTCTGCCATTAGAATCGCACGTAAAACTATCAATAAATCCCTAAAAGGAAGAAAATCACATGTTATAATACCACGCATAATAAGTGTTCCAAAAATTGGTGGTTTTTTACCCCTAATACCGATTCTAACTGCTCTGGGGGCAATTGGCAGTCTAGCCACTGGAGGTGCCGCTATAGCTAAGGCTGTAAATGCAACAAAGAATGCAAAAAATCAACTTGAGAAGCAACATAATAAAGCGATGGAATCTATAGCAGTTGGAAAAGGCCTTTACCTAAAACCATATAAAAAGGGATATGGTTTAGTTTATAAAGAACAGACAAAAAACTCTTAAGAATGCTACCCAACAGACCACTATCAGATGTTGACCTATTAAATTTTTCTATAAATATTCCTTATTTTAGAGGAGTATTCATGTTGGACTCACTACCAAAACGATCAAAGAAAATTGAGAGTGGAATAATCAATTTAGATTTATCAACAGGTCCTGGTACACACTGGGTAGCATATTATAAGAACATCGATGAAAAAGAGTATTTCGACAGTTTTGGAAACTTAAAACCTCCTTCGGAAGTAGTCAAATATCTTGGTACAAATATAAAATACAACTATAATCAACATCAGAATTTTAATACATTTATCTGTGGTCATTTATGTCTTAAATTTCTTTATGAAATAACTAAGAAAGATTAAATAAAAACACATAATCATCTATATATTTTACAAAACTCTTTAATGGCTTTTTTATTTTTTATTTATAATTTACTAAACAGAATGAATTTATTTTAATGCCAAACGGGATATTGGCTATTTTGAATTAAAAATTCATCCATCTCACTCTCAAGAATTAGGCCGCACTCTCCTTCTCTGCATAGTTGAAATGATCCACTCGAGAGATCCTTAATTTCTTCATCTGTTAAACTATTATATTTTTTCGGGAGAAACATTATGTTGTTTTCCAGCTCAACTTTTAGTGTTGGTCCATATTTTGTTGTTATCCGTGATATATTTTGAATAGGATATTTAACTGTTATATCCAGATCCTTAATGTGAATTAAGGATTTACTCTTCAGGGAATTAAATTTTGTTTTTAGATTTTTCACGGAGTTCATTTTTGATTGAGATCTTGTCACTTTGAATCTTTAATTGTAATTGAACTTAAAAGTAGCTCCGATACTTCCAAGAAAATATTTATGGTGAAATAGGGAATAAGTGCGGGATAGTGATAGGGTGAAGGGGATAGAGAGAGATAATAATATAAAATTGGTATAAGAGGGAGAAGGAAATAATACGTAATTTTAGATACTTTTTGGTTAAATATTCAGGAAAAAATCATCAGTATTGACAATTCCTTTGAAAAAGTAAGCAGAAACAAAATTAATACGGATGTTAATAAAATGAGTCAAATAAGAAGGAGTCTAAATAAATTCATAACAGATTTTGATAGCTTCAGACTATACGACCATTGGGAAATGATCAAAATTTTCCAAAATATGCTCGACGAAAATGAGGAATATGATGTAATGGAAGATGAAGACAACACAGAAGGACATTTTCAATGCTGTCCGTGGTATGATCCGAAATGTGAGGAAGGACCTGACACTTGTAGGTGTTCTATATAATTTCTACGGAAAGCAAAATTAGAAAATTTAATAGTCTCATACTATGAAATGTTTCAAACTTTATAATCAAAATTAAGAAAAATTAATAAATAAAATAAAATTGTATTATTAATATAAAATATTCTCTGTCTTGTATTATTTTTCGAAAAGATAATTAGGAATCATACATTTCTGAAGAAATCAGTAGAGATTTGTGTTTGGGTTATAAAATATCATAACTTATCAGATCGTTTAAATTTTCTAGTTTTATAAAATGCTATATAAATGCAATTTTATAAGATTGTAAAATTCAAATTCCTTTGTCAAGAAATAAGCAAATAAAATCAAGATTGTGCCTGATTTAACAGTAGAGCTCAAATTATAAACAAAAATGCGTTAGTATGCAAAACAGAAAAACAATAAGATTTTGAACCCATTTGTAAAATTGCGTAATTCAGATTTTTGTTAACATATGCATAAAATTATTTTTTGTGAGCTTTGCAATAGAAACTTATAAATACAATTTACAGACCACCAACGAATTTGAGAAAAAAAAATATTTCTGTATAGAATAAACAAAAATATTTAAGACTGCAAAATTTTGTGTGTAGTCAGATTATGATGAATAAATGTTGAAGTCAGCATAATTATGAAAACAGAGAAAAATCAAAAACATACATAAAAACAGACTACTAACCTCATTAATACAACGATACCAAAGTGATCGCAACATACACACAGACACACACACACACATTCAAACACACTCTCATACACACGCTATGACGTCAGTGATGATGACATACCTAAAACAATCAGATATACACACATTCTCTGCCAACAAAAAATTCACTGCCTAGATACCAACATAATATGACGTTTGTGATGACGATGCATCTAAAATAATCAGATATACACACATGGTCTGCCAACAAAAAATTCACTGCCTAGATACCAACATAATATGACGTTTGTGATGACGATGCATCTAAAATAATCAGATATACACACATGGTCTGCCAACAAAAAATTCACTGCCTAGATATCAACAGAAACGCACCCAACAACATAAACACACAACCAACCAACATAGCACAGGCAAGCAAACGAACATACACACGCACACACACAACCAACATAGCACAGGCAAGCAAAAGAACATACACACGCACACACACAACCAACATAGCACAGGCAAGCAAAAGAACATACACACGCACACACACAACCAACATAGCACAGGCAAGCAAACGAACCTACACACACACACACAACCAACATAGCACAGGCAAGCAAAAGAACATACACACGCACACACACAACCAACATAGCACATGCAAGCAAACGAACCTACACACACACACACACACAACCAACATAGCACAGGCAAGCAAAAGAACATACACACGCACACACACAACCAACATAGCCCATGCAAGCAAACGAACATACACACACACATAAAAAACTAGAGGATGGCAACACTGGCTCGCTCAAAAGTAATGGTGGCAATAGACAAGCGCGACTGCGCTGCCGGCACATGTGCTACATTCGCTGACATTCACCATGTCTGGCCAATAATAAAATTCTCGAATATTATGCAATGTTTTAGCTATGCCTCCATGACAGGTATCATTTTCATGGGAGTTTTGAATAACTTCACCAGTGAGATTTCCCGGTAGCCATATTCTCCACCAATTGGTATCTTGATCTTCATTTGCAAAAGTCACTTTTTTGAACACAACGTCCTCTCTGACTTTAACATCTGGCAATCAATTACTGTTTTGTTCTATCATCTCAATCAAGGTCAAATATTTCTCATCCTGGAATTTATACGCGCTAAGGTCTATTACTCTTGAACCTCCGAGAGTGATTTCTTCTACGTCTAACCGCGACAACATATCAGGTACTACATTCTTACTTCCTTTACGGTGTTCTATGTTGAACCTATAGCCCTGAAGTTTTAAACTCCATCTTGCCAATCGTCCATGCAAGTCTGGTTGGCTCATGAGCCATTTTAGGCTTGAGTGATCCGTGATTACAGTGTAAAAGGACTTGCTGGTTTCTTCGGTTTTCTTCATTAAAAATTTTAAAACGAACTAGATTTCTTTTTAGTTTTATTCTCCTTTATTCTTCTTTTCCTCCGACGTTAGTCGTTAGAAGTCTTTTTTTTGATTCAATTTACTTTGGTATTTATACTACTTATGAGAAGTTGACATATCGTCTAGAACTTCTTCTCTAAGAGAGATTTACTAAAATCACTCAACAACTTATTGATCTACTATTGTCATTGATTGGGCGGAGTTTCTCTCTGATCCCGTTATTTTTAATAATTGTTTGGAGTTTCCCCAAACTCACTCAAAAATACTCTACTTTTCGTACTCTAGTTCACGTGCTACTCAATCTGTAGCTATGTGAGTGGCCGTATATTCTACTCTAGTGTTTATTCCAATTACCACACACATTTGTCATAAGTGGGTCGCTAAGTTAATGCACTCGTCAAGTGCATTAGCCGCATACCAAAAAGGATCTCATATTTCTTTGTTAATCAAAGAAACTCGACTGTCTCATGAATGACAATACTTGTGTGCATGCATTGTGTGGTTTGTCTACATTACACACACGCTATGCTATGCACACACTAAACTAATTTATACCCTATGTTATGTATACACTACACCCTCACCCTTAAAAAAAAAAATCGTACAATTGTTTGTAAGCACTTATTGTATGATTTTTCAAGTACATTTTAATGTGAAGTGTATTCTTAAATTAGTTTCTTTTTATTTTTTTTTTGTTTATATTTTGTTCTGTAAGTTGAATATTTTAGAATTTATTCTGCATTCATATCTTTTTATATTCTCCTTTTATTTGTTAAATTTTTGTGTTGTAATTTGAATACTTTAAAATTAATTTTACATGTGTTCATATGTTTATATTTTTTTTTGTTTATATATTATTTAATTACTACATATATACTATTGCTTATTATGATTTTTTATATTTTTTTTTTAAATACTACAAGTTTCTTATCTCTACTATGACCTACATTAATTAATTATAAATTATTCTGGTTTTCATTTTTATTTATGTTATATTTCTTTAATAGGTTTTTGTGCACAATTTTATTTTTATTCTTAATTTCTATTGTTACATTTAAGTTGTTTATATTTATAATTTTATAAGGTCCATGATATGGTGATTCACCCTTTTTTCTACTCTCTAATTTTACTAATACTAAATCTCCTATTTTAAGATCTATACTATTTGCCCTATTATATGATTCTAGACTTCTATTTTTCTTTGCTATTTCTGATAATCTTCTTGCGTTTTCTAATGAAAGTTTCATCCTAATCTTCATTTCATTCGCGTAATTCTCCAAATTATACACCCTGTCACTGTTCAGAATTTCCTCACCTCGCATAATTGGTAATTTTCCAAAAATTAGTTCAAATGGGGAATATCCCGTGTCCACATGTGGTGTTATATTATATGCAAAAGAGTAGTATGGTACCCACTCACCCCAATTGTCATCATTCACGAATGAAAGGAAATATTCATTTAAAACCCTATGGTTTCTTTCTACTGTCCCTACTGTCTCGTGATGATATGGTGTGGATAGTCTTTGTTCTATTTTTAACAAGTCGCATACTTCCTTCATCAGTTCATTCACAAACTCTGTACCTCTGTCAGATTTAAGAGTCTTGAATAAACCATATTTTAATATCAGGTTTTCTGTTAAGCACTTTGCCACGGATTTGGATTCTTTAGTCTCTATTGGGACTGCTATAACATATTTAGTTAGTTCGCACTGCATTGTCAATATATATCGATAGTTATCTGAGGGACGTAGTGGTCCGACTGTATCGATGACTATGGTGCTAAAACTATTTTCTGGCGTGTCTGTGACGCATAACGGTTCTTTTGTGTGTCTTATCTGCTTGTTCCTCTGACAAAGATCACACGATGATACATACTCTTTTATCATTTTAATCATGTTTTTCCAAATGTATTTTTGTTTCAATCTTAATACTGTTTTTCTTATTCCGAAATGTCCTCCGCATGGTGTGTTGTGATACAATTTTATCAATTCTTGTTTTTTTTTTCATCTGTTATTTCTTGAGGATTACTGTATAATAGAATTCTGACTTTATTTCTTTCACTTTTGTTTATTTTTTCCTTTAATTTTTCTTCATCTATTCTCTTAAATATTTCGTCACTTTTCTCTAGTGCGAAACTATTGAAATCCAATGTGCCTAAAACAGAAAGTAGTTTCTCCAACATATTATCTAGATAAATGGGATTATCGCTACATCTGACGGCCGTTTGATTTAAAGCATCATTGTTCTCAATACTGAATTCTCTTCTCGAATTCTTTTGTTTTTCAATTTTTAAATCACTTTCTTTTCTATGATTTGCCGGTCTTTTCTCTAATATAAACTTCAACTTTCTTGCAAGTTTTATATCTCTTATGGATGTACACTCCCAAATATTGAGTTGATCAGGCTCATTAGGATCTGTATTACCATTTTTATCAGTTTCTTTTCCTCTGTTCTTTATTTTCATTATCTTTTATTTCTTGTTGCGTCTTTTTCCTCATTCCTCTTGTTATCACCAGCGTTTTCTTTACCGTCTCATCTATTGTGTGAGGTATCATTTCCTTTAAAGCCTCAGAATCTAATTTAATTCTGGACAATGCATCTGCATTTGTATTGTTTGAGAGTAAAAATTATTTGTTGTTAGATGCTCTCCATCTAAATGAAAAATAGACTGATATTCTTTGAGTATATCAAGTAATTCGTGTTTCGCGTCTTCGTCACTACTATCTATGTTAAGTTCATTTATTAACTTTTGAAATCGCTGTTCCGACTGTAATTCCCTATTAGTACCCGTTTTGTAAATATCGTAATTCTTCAATGGTATTGTATCGACTCTAATTTTTAATCACGGTAGTTTTATCCTGTACATTAAGCAATCTTATGTGTTGATTATTCGTTTTAGGAATAATTGAGTTTGCCAAGAATACGCCGTGCGCAATCTCACGATTACAAACTACTCCGTCCTCTTCCAAATCTAGTTGGAAAGGGAGAATGATTTCACTTCTTGGTGGAATCTTTACCCAATTTACATTATAAGTTTTATCATGTATCGGAAATATTATGGATTCACTACCCGTATTCACCGTCAGTATATATTTCTCATAGTCAATATTGCAATTATATTTGCGGAAAAAATCTCTTCCAAGTATTCCATCGGTAGCAATTGGGAAATCATAATTCACTAGTTGTACTTTGTGATTTACTATAGTTTCCCCAATGGGTATTTTCACAATTGTGGATCCCAAAGATTTTATTTTGTCTTTAGAGATTCCAGTTAGTAAACAATAATCATCCGGATTTTCCTCATAGTTCCGCACAGTGTTCTCTTTGCATAGTGACACGTCAGCACCTGTGTCTATTAAGAATGTCATTACACTGTCTGTATCCTGAACTTTTAATTCTACATAATTTTTTTAAATCGGATGAAATATTGTAAACATTATGTCGTTCTATTAGTTTTGTTCCGGAGAGTCCTGATACGTCACGACTTCCGGATCTCGGGCGTTTCCCTGATCTTGAATATGGTGGACATTATGGTGTTTATTTCTCCCGTTATTACCATTGTTACTCCTATTTGTATAATTCCTGTTCCCTCTACCGCGGTTATTATTATGGAAGTTACCGTTGTTGCCATTTTTGTTATATCTGATACCATTACTATTATTGTACTTTCCCGATTGGCACATTCTCGCATAGTGGTTAAGTTTCCCACATTTGGCGCAAGTTTTACCTTGAGCATAGCATATATCGCCATGTTTACCGCCACATTTTCCACAAATACTCTCATTATTATTCCTGTTGTTTCCTTTATTCACATAATTCCCATTGGCCCGTGCCGTTTGATACATTACGCTTCTCTGCGTGACTCGCTCGGCGATAGTCACTGCTTCTGTGAAGGTCTTAACCTGACTAGCATCTATTGTAGCTATCAGTTGAGGATCCGTTATTCCATTGACGAAAGTGTTAAACGCAATCCTTCTGTTGGCGCTTATTATGGACGCACGGTGCTCCTCGCCTTCTTCTGAGATCTGTATCTCATTAAGTTCCGTAACAAGATCTTCAATTTTTTGTGCGAAGCCCATTACATTTTCCCCTTTTTGTATCATTCGTGTGAGTTCACTAAGTATACCGTTCGAGGACTTTTGTGATCTATATGCCCGTTTTAAGGCTTCTAATAGCTCCACTATAGTTTTTGGGACAGAATCTTGTTTGATTCTATTCTGAACCTTCAAATCCAGACGTGATTTGGACACAAAATTAAAAAAGGAATTTTGTTTTTCTGTTGGAATTGTTTCCGAAATTAGAGTGAGATTTGCCAAGAAACCTTGCAATTTATCTTTTCTACCAGTGAATATTGGGACCAATTTGACGATGGTCGCCAATTCATTCATGTCTAGTGTGGTAGTCATTCTGACTGAATTCGCTCTAGTCGTATTGCCGTGGATATTAAGTAACCCTAATGCTTCCTCTTTTAATCTCTTCAATTTCGCAAGATGTTCCGTCCTCTGTTTGTCAGTAAGGTGGTTATCTAATAATAATTCGCTAGCTTCTTCAACTAAAGTTTCTAATTCCCTTTTCTTATTGTTTACTGTCTCTATTGAGTACGGTCTGTTCACACTCTTTCTTGCGTTAGCTATAACTGACTCTAACCTCAGATATATATGATCCATACGTTTTTCCAAAAATTTTACAATGTTTTTGATTTTTATATCTTTATTTTATTATTATTGCTTAAAATTTATATATTTTATACCTATCATTAATATCATTTATTTATTTTTAGTTTTGGAGTATACCAGTTCTTACTGTCTGACGCCTAATTTGTTTTTTGACATATTTTTTCAAATATTTAACAATGACTACTAATGTTGTTACCACGCAAATCAAAATGATAACTTCCATGCTCACGCTTACTGCCGTTGGTGCATTTGCAGTAGCTGATATCACCTCATTTATCTTAGTTTGAGTGCTGCCCATATTTCTTATTCTTCTTAAAGGATTTTATTTCACTCTTTGTGTTAAATATCTTTTGTTCTATTGTCGTCTTTTCGGCCGTGCAATTTGTTTGACTTAACTCGCACTTTAAGATGTTAAGCCTTTTTTTCATTCGGCTTACAAAGTCACCTCGATTCCTTTTTATTTTCGGAATCGGTACCACTGGGATTAATGGTTCCCGTATCGTTTGTTTTACAGTATTTAGTGGTTTTGGGCCAGCCTTTAAAATTTCAGGGTACTCTAATTTTTCTTTGGCACCTCCAGCAGTTCTTAATAGTTCCTGCCAGCGTTTTTCGGCAACTTTTAATTCTTCTACTATCTCTTCCCACGTTTGATCCGTGAACATTAGGAATTGTAAGCTAGTTATCAATTTGGAAAACGTCTCAACAACAAAAGTATTACAAGTTTTTTTTTTGACTTGCTAGACATGCACAAGCACTTTCTGCATTTTCAAAAAATTATTTTTATGTAGATATTTATTTTCTGGTAATTCTTTTGCCAGACATGCCCATGCACCTTCTGGTCTTTGCAAAATAATTTTCTTACTACTACTTATCTAGTTTTCTTTTTCTTCCATCGGCACCTTCCTCATGTGAAGTTTGTTCCTAGGTTAGTCAGATCGCAGGATCGCCATGTAAAAGGACTTGCTGGTTTCTTCGGTTTTCTTCATTAAAAATTTTAAAACGAACTACATTTCTTTTTAGTTTTATTCTCCTTTATTCTTCTTTTCCTCCGACGTTAGTCGTTAGAAGTCTTTTTTTTGATTCAATTTACTTTGGTATTTATACTACTTATGAGAAGTTGACATATCGTCTAGAACTTCTTCTCTAAGAGAGATTTACTAAAATCACTCAACAACTTATTGATCTACTATTGTCATTGATTGGGCGGAGTTTCTCTCTGATCCCGTTATTTTTAATAATTGTTTGGAGTTTCCCCAAACTCACTCAAAAATACTCTACTTTTCGTACTCTAGTTCACGTGCTACTCAATCTGTAGCTATGTGAGTGGCCGTATATTCTACTCTAGTGTTTATTCCAATTACCACACACATTTGTCATAAGTGGGTCGCTAAGTTAATGCACTCGTCAAGTGCATTAGCCGCATACCAAAAAGGATCTTATATTTCTTTGTTAATCAAAGAAACTCGACCGTCTCATGAATGACAATACTTGTGTGCATGCATTGTGTGGTTTGTCTACATTACACACACGCTATGCTATGCACACACTAAACTAATTTATACCCTATGTTATGTATACACTACAACAGTGAAATCCATCAACTCTATGTATGGCCTGAATTTTTCAATTGCGAGTATAACCGCTAAGCACTCTTTTTCGGTGGTTGAATAATTTTTTTGTGCAGAGTTCAGTTTCTTTGAATAAAATTCTATAGGATGTTCATTTCCACCGTCGTCTAATTGAAACAGAACTGCACCAACCCCAACGTTTGACGCGTCGCATTGAACGTAGAATGGTTTATCAAAGTTCGGGCTTGACAGTATTGGGCTCGTCACTAGGCACTGTTTAAGCTCTTCAAATGCTTTCAAAGCTTCCGGTGTTAAGCTAAATTTTTCGGATTTTTTTTAAATTGTCAGTGAGCGGAGACGTCAACGTTGAAAAGTCGCTTATGAAACGCCTATACCAACCCACCGTTCCAAGAAAGCGCTTTATATCTCTAGCGGTTTTAGGTGGTTTTATGTTTACTATAGCTTCTAACTTGCTTTCGTCGGGCTTAATTTTTCGTCCTCCCACTATATAGCATAAGTAATTAAGCTCCTTATAACAAAACTTAGATTTTTCCATGTTTATAGTTAGACCAGCATCCGTCAACTTCTTTCCTACAATTTTTAGTTTTTCAATGTGGTCCTCGAAGTTTGCAGAAACTATAAGTAAATCGTCGAGATATACAAAAATGTTTTCAGTTAAAGCAGACGGTATTATTTTGTCCATTAAGCGACAAAGACGTTGTGCGGCATTACACAGTCCAAAGGGCATGACTTTGAACTGGTAGTGAGGTCTACCTTGAACTGAGAAGGCAGTTTTTTGGTGACTAGATTCCTCTAGAGGAATTTGCCAAAAAGCATCTTTTAAGTCAATGGCTGATATGTAGTGTGTATTTCCAAGTCTGGACTGTAATCCCTCGATATTTGGAAGCGGGTATGCGTCCTTCTTTGTAACTTTGTTTAATGCCCTCGCGTCAAGACATAATCGGTTTTTGTTCGGTTTCACTACTAGAGTAACTTGGTTATTCCATTCCGCCTCTTTTGCCTCTTCTATCACATCTAGCTCCAGCATTCGGTCTAATTCCGCAAAAATTAGTTTTTGCACAGTAGGACTGACAGGGTAATGCCTCATTTTCTTTGGTGTTGCGTCACCCGTATCTATTATGTGGGTCTGTAGATGAGTTTTCCCTAAACCATGTTTCGTATAGCAGTGAAAATGTAGTTTGGCATTTTCTAACTTTTTCAACTGCTCGAATATCGAATTCGAATTGTAGTTGATAGTTATGCCTAGTTTTAACCAAAAGTCATACCCTAATATTAATTCTTGCTGGAGATCAGGCACTAAATACAACATCATCTTATCTTCACCAGTGTTGGTTTTTATTTTCACCTTTGCTTTACCAACTATAGAGTGATTTTTCCCATCAGCAGTTTTAATGGCGGATTTAAAATTTTGTACTTCTGCCTTTATCTTTACCACATTTTCTAAGCAATTTTTGCCAAGACAACTAATAGAAGCTCCACTGTCCATTAAACCTTTGAGTTTTAGTCCATTAATCTCTACATCCATATAGGGTCTTATATCGTTTTCGGACTGAATTTTTGAAGCTGAAATTTCTCTGCGCTCATGCTTTCTTGCAATGCATCTAGATCGGGTTTTTACTATTTTAAGTGATGCTAATTGAGGAACGGAATTGAAAATCTCTGCTCTTTTCTGATTATAGTTTTCAAGTCTTTTCTCATACGACAAAATTCCTGTTAGCCTTCTACTTTTTTTTTCTACGCCATTTTCAGGACTGGTACTTGTTATGGCCGTTTTCTTTGGATCGTTCGTGCCGTTTTTATTAAAAATTGTGTCATGTATAGAATTGGCTAAAATTTTGCTGTATAATTTTACTGGACTTGAGCAAGGCTGAATAATTTTCTCTACTGGTATGTGTTTTGATTTGAACATGGTGTCCCAGTCTTCATCATGCTCTTGTGTCGATTTCCCGAACATTTAGGACAATTTGGGGTGATTACGTTGTCGAACCTACATTTAAAACAAAACAAATTACGTTGTGTAGCCGGGCAGTCAATAAACGAATGGCCGATTTTTTTACAATTCCAACAGGTGAACTGTTTTGCTGACGTGGCAGGAATATTGAATGCTTCAACCGGGAAGTGATCATTTTCTTCTGGATTTATTTGCAGATCCAGTTCATTTATGCGTCTGAAAGTGTTAGGATGCTGGCGATACGACATTCTCTTAGCCACGTTGCGTTCAGCTCTACGGCACTCCTGTAGTAACTGGTCCATCGTTCCAATCTCCATGGGAAAGAGCAATTGCGCGACGCCGTCTTTTAAATTCTCTTTTACCAATCTAACCAACTCGTATTCTGGCATAGGTACGCGCAGCTGGTTTTGTAGCTTATTTATTTCTGCTTTGAACGCGTCAGCTGATTCTGATGGATGTTGACGTCGTTCCATTATCCTTCTTTGGATTTCAATATCGCTTTCATATCTTCTAAATTTCCGCAAAATGTGATATTTCAAATCATCCCATTCGCTAGACGGGTATTTCTTCGGAAATCCCAGAACCATTGTTGCGCTACTCCCGTAACCAAGTGATGAAATCCTTTCATGAAAATATGCCAGGGACACTGATAGTAAGGCCTCTATTCGAAAAACAAAGTCTTCTACACTGAGTGATTGGTTACAGCCATCGAATTTTACTCCCCATTTCTCCATTTGTAATGGTGTGTAGTGGTTATCAGCAAAGGCTGAATTTTGTGGCCTGTACTGTGGTATTCGTTGGGCCTGAGGTGGTTGCTGTTGAGGGGTTTGAAAATTAGGGTTTGACAAATTTCTATTATAGCTTTGATTATGGAACTGATTGCGATATGTGTTATTGCTGTTGTTGTGATTCGGAAGATTTTCAAAATTTGAGTTTCTATCTGATCTTAATGATTCTCTTACAATTTGTTGTACTATTGCTAGTAGGTTTTCTTATACTTGCATTATTATAACAGCTTGTGCAGCGCTTACCGAAGCACTCACGTACACCATTATTGACAAACAATCGTTATTTCGCGGAGGATCAGTATTACCTTCTTCTCGTACTATTGGCATTGAATTGTTCTGCCGTTGTGTGTTTCGCTGTTGAACTACATTTCTAGCTGTTAAGCTGCTAAACTCTGGTGATTGAATCATGCCGGGCGTTTCAGGCGAGGACGTTGTTTGTGGACCTGTTTCGGGCGGGAATTGTAATGACGTTAAGGGTACGATGTTTGATTGAGTTGTCGATGGATTATTTTGAACTGGCTGTTGATTCGCTGTCGAAGTGGTGTTACTATTATGATTTACCCTTGTGTTAGCTAAACTTGTTGCATTTACTTTTGAACTGCCTGGTTGGTTAGCGACCAAGCGATTAGACGACCTCGTAGTTCGGTTGGTATTCGGTTGATTTTCCATGATAAAATGCGATTTAGAAAGAGATAAACTACATACTAAGCTGTCCTAACAAACTCGCTAGTGGATATCTAACTTCCAAACGAAAACTATGCTTTGATGGGTAACGAAAAAGATATTTATTCGACAGAACCGAAATTTTTTCGGTGGAATGTAAGAACTATGAAAAATTATTTGTGAAAAAAACAGAATGTAATTTACTTTAAATGGTTGCAGACAAAAGGTAGAGTTCTCAGAATATACGTATATATTATGAGTTTTTTTTTTGTAATTTGAACGGATTTGTTTCAGGGTGTTTTTTGTTAGGTTGTTATGCGTTTTATCAAAAATAGTTTTAAGAATAAAAAAAATGTTTATTAGTACCATTAATTATAATTAACCATTACCATTAATTATAATTTGTTTTCTACCACAACAATAATAACGATTATAACAATTATACAAAATTTGTTAATCTAAAATATTTCTATTTATTTTTTTAGGTAATTCAAATTGGTTAGTGGCTTTATTTGGGAGCAATGCATGAAGCGAAAATAGTGGTGAATTAAATCTCCTGTATTTTTACAATTTCTGTTCATTTTTGATATTTCCAGATTTTTAATTCATTAATTAAAAATACAATATTAAAAAAGAAAATTTTTGAATCGAGTTAAAACTTTATTTTTGGTTTTAAGATTAAAATCTGAATAAAATTATTTTTTTTCCATAAAGACGGTGTTTTAATTACGAAAGGAATGATTTAAGATTAGTTTTCACCTCTGGCTGGACGTTTCACAACAAAAACAAAAGAAAAAGGAACATAACAAAACAATGAAATGTCGATACATCCAAATTCTCCTCTTCTCATAACAACAATCAATAGCAATTGGACTCCTGGCTATGTAGCCCTCTGGACCAAGTCTTCTGTGTATGTAATGAAGCCGATAGACTTTGGTTGTCTTTCTGCGATGATTTACGTTCCTCGCTGGTCGCAACACTGGCGTGGTACTTTGGTACCTTCCGGGACATACCAAGCGTACGAAGTAAACTTTTCACCTTTTTTTCATCCTTCTGAAATGCCCCACGTTGGGCGCCAAACTGTAACGAACCTTTGGCCTTGGCTGTCGGAAATGGCACGCGGGTGTTCGCTGCGGCATTAGCTCGCCGGATGTGGGTTTCGTTTTTTTTTGTTTCCGAAGGCCGTTTACATTTAAATTTCCGTGCCATGAGTTTAGCTGTTGTTTACCATGGTGTTTAATTGTTGTTACCTTTGTTTTTGTCGTTAGAACGTAGCCGAGCGGTTCTCCTTTCTGGTCCTATGGTTCAGGAGATTTTAGTCCAAGCTCAGGTGGAGTAGTCTGGACTGGCAACCCTCCCCTATCGCGTATTTCATGCCATCTTTGGTTGCTATCGCTATCTTAAAGATGTCCCACAATTAAATACTTCACCACTTTTCTCTCCCTACATCACTCCCTGGTTAAGCATATGTTTGCTACAATCAACACATGATTAACTTCTATTCAGACGATAATTTATTCATTTTGGTAGTTCATAGGGCTAGTTAATTTATTTATGTAGATTTATCTTACTATTTAGTTTTAGATATGCTTACATATATTATAACATAATATAAGTATTTATTTTATCGCTTAAAAAAATATGTATTGAATAATGAATATACTAGTAACAGAGATAATTAACCTTAGAAGTAATTCTCACAATAATATCTATAATAGTACAATTTCTAGACGATCGTAAAAATTTAATATAAGATTGTAGAAGTTTTTGAATTATACTGGGATATTGAACAAGGTGCGTGTTTAATTTTAAGTTCGCTATTATTTTTTTTTATTTTGAGACACAGAATATTTTACGGTCTTTACTGCCATGCACGTGTAACTTTATTTTAGGTTAGTACATATGTTTCCTTTTTTTGGTTATTTCCTCGACCTTTTTTTTTACAAATTTTGAATTTTTCTCACGATTATTTTATGGGGACGTTTTAACAGGTCCTACTGTATTATTCCTAGCCTGGTTCTTAATTCATCCCCTTTTATAGCAAGGTTCTTGAATCAGTTATTGTAATAAATAAGGGATTTTCCTGGAATGGTGTTAAACTTGGTACTTACTCGGGATATTTTGTTATTGTGAGAAAATGCTGCCAGATGGCGTCGTGGTAGTTTTTTTGTTTGTTATCTGTCCTGGGATGCCCACGTATCCGATCTGTCAATTCCCACAATGTCCGACAAATATATCCTATCATTTTGGGGGATCATGACAAATATGGTTAGGTTTGGGTATTTTCGGAAAGAGCAGGTGTCAGAATGAAATTTTGTTTAAATATCTTACCCGAGTGTAGATTCCTTTAAACTTATTTGGATTATTTTATGTTTTTCTATTCACGAAAAACAACCTTAGAGCAATCAAGGGGGTTTTTTTAGTTGGTGATTACTCCTTTATATTTACCTAGCAGTCTAAGTTCCGATATATCGATAGACTCAAGAAGGTGTCAGCACCTTCCTAATGAACTATGTATATTCTTTATACTTATTTTCTTTTCCAATTCAGAATTTACTTTTTTAATATCATTAACCCAGAGTGTTCACTCTATTTCATTCACGTGTTGGATTCGAAAAGAAGGAAATAAAATTATTGTCTAGCCTTTTGCCGTCATATTACTAAAATATACGACCATGCATTTTTATCTTAAATATTGGCCATACTGCCTTGCTCACATGAACATGAGAATAGCGATTGTCATCATCGAATAAGAAGAAAAATTTGCTTTAGATAAGTTATTAACAAACAGAGGTTAGAAGATTTTAAATATGTATGTGTACCATAGGAAGAAACGAATTGTGTTGTATATTAAATAAACGGAAAATGTGCTGGGTATTGTTTAAAAGGAAGGGAAAAAATTTGTTTCGCGTTGTCACACTACCCACTATATTTTCAAATTATATTTTAAAAATTATCTAAAAAATTTCAAAATTTATTAATTAAATTTAAAAAATTGTTAATAGAATTTCGAAACTGGCAATTGAATTAAAAAAACTACGAATTGAATTATATAATTATCTGTAATATGTATGTATTTTAAAAATCCAATTTATTTTTTTTTTCTTAAAATTACAATAATATTCAATTAATACTTTTGAAAACTATTTATAACTTAAAAAATCAATAGCATCTTAAAAATTATCAATTTTAAAGCACACTTTTACTTTATTATCCATAGAAATTATTATTCTACTTAAAATCAAAATTTAACAAACATTAATTAAGAAAACAATTTTTAGGCTCAACAATAAGAAAACATTTTTTAAAGTTTTTTAATTTAATTTAATTTTTTAATTTTATTTTTAATAATTTTGTTAAACACAATGTTAATTTCTATGGACTATTTTTTACTTTTTTTAGGCGATTGGCGGTTAATTTCGGTAGAACTGTTTGAGGCTACATACTCACTAGAATCTCTTTCCCTTTTTAACTAGTCAAGTTAAAAATTTAAATGAAAAAACATAAAAATATACATATTTTTATGATAGAGATCTTAGCGTTTAGTTAAAAGATAAACCCGTGTATTTAATATTTTTTAATGAATATTAGTTTAATTACACATCAAGAGAACATAAGTAAAACACAAATTCTTCATATTTACAAATATAACATTGATTGCTTGGAACGTAAACATACTTGTATACAACGAAACGAAGTGGAATAAAAACAGATCGTTTCAAACAATTTTTATAAAAAAATATCGTATACATAAGCAGAACGCAAAAACTTTTTTATAAGAAATGTGTAATATATACAAAAAAATAGTACAAAAGCAGTAAAAATCTAAAAAACAATACTTTTGCGTACTGTTTTAGATGTTGTGAATAAAACAGTACATTTTACATAAAACAGTACGTGTACTGTTTAAAACAGTACGAATGGCAACCCTAGCCGCTACACTCCCATCATCAGTGTTCATGTGTCTTTCCATGTATCCGCCACTGCTTAGGCGGCTCGGTTGAATGTATTAATATTTCATTTTTTATGACTATTTGTGATTTCAGAAGAAAGGCAAAATTTATGCTTATATCCTGTTTTATACTTGTGTAATTTTAATTATTTTCTATATTCAGGTGCAGAGCATACCTGCAGCATATCAGAGCCCGGTATTATTATTGTATTTGTACAATGTCATAAAAAATCTTTTGACAATTAAAATGTTAGCTACTTGAATTTATAAAATCAAAGTGCAATATATACTTACCTACAAACATTTACATATATACTTACCAACAACTCTACATATACCTACCTAACGTATGTATGTCAGATTTATCGTCTACTTATGATCTATACTTACCTCTACACTTAACCTGAACTAACCCTATAAATAAAATTGAAGTAATTTTTGAGTGAAACCCGAAATATATTGGGGTATTTCTCCACAGGGAATAAAAGGAAAAGGTGAGCATACCCTCTCAATTACCAGCCCCTAAATACACTAATTCCACTGTCTGTTTTTTATGCCACTACCACAATTATAATTGCCCAATCACGAGCAAATATAACTAATTTTCCCTTTTGCTAGAACACCGATTCACTTCTCTAATATACCCCTAAGCTAGCTACGTATGTACATCCAAAGGGAGAATTCTAAATACTTACCATAAAGTATTCATGATCCTTCGAGCTGTTAAAATGGGGTCAAGTGTATTGCAAACATCCAAAAAACTCAACTAAGGAAGAGGTCAGAAGCAGAAAATAAAGAAAAATGAGGTAAACTGCGATTGAAATAAGAGTAAACTCATCATTCAGCGAAAGTCAAAAATACATAAGATAATAACGCATGTAAGTAAAACCAAAAAAAAACTCGGTTAAATAAAGAATAAATAAAATAAAAGATCAGCATGCTTATGTGGGTTGTGAAAAAAAATATGTGAAAGTGAAATATTTTAAACAAAATTAAGGAAAAAATCGCGGTCGAAAAACAACAAAAAAGTAAAAAACATATGTATGTACATTTACATAGTATGTATATAATTTAAGAAAACAGTTAAAAATTAAAACCAACAGTAAAAAGCATAGAAAAAAAATCAAATACATACTTACATACATATGTATGTATGAAATTGTGTGCAAAATAACAAGTGAATTACCTACAGAAAAAATTTGGCGGTATGAGATAACGGTCGATATCCCAACAAAAAAATTCGTTAAGTGGTCGCCAAAAAAGTGTACATAAGTACATACATATGTATGTACGTATATGCATACATAGGTTCCGTATGAACTTTGTGTGACCTGTAAAGTTCACGCAGTACATAGTGTACATCTATGTACACATGTACATATATTAAAGTACATAGAAGAAAACCACAACCATCTTTAAAGTCAATCAACGCAACGCTCAAACAAAATTTATCAGCAAGGTATTTATGAATATGTATATACATAAGTCGTGCTTGTGAAAAAAAATCTAATACACATTGTATATACATACATACATACGTACATATTTGAAATAAAATAAATGCATACTCGTGCAAACATAAGAGAAAATTTTATTAGGTAATAGTTTAACAAACACATTAATAATTACACATTCGTGGTAAAAAATAAAAAAGAGAAAACAAAGTACTCAAAAGAGAATTAATTTACATTTAATTCAACACACTGTGTGATCAATTTAGTGAAGAGCTCTTAACTGCGCATATAAATAAAATACATGAAATTAAAAAATACAGTCCATAAGAAAAATTTAAGGAAAATAAATATATAACAAAATTTTCAAACAATAATAATTATACAACCAGTTTCAACAAATAACAATAAATAGAAACAACAGATTTAAACTGCAGTAATTTGAGAAATTAAGACAATACATATGTATGTATGCCCGAAGACGAAATTATACATAAATCAACAAAATACAAAGGAGAACACAAGAAGAGAACAAGTCAACACGAATACAAGTAAATACCTAAGTAAGAGAAAAACAAAATAAAAACAAATATACTTCACTATTTCACTTGCTACATAAAAAAAACACACACATGCACATCCCAACAAACATTTTTACTAATAATTAAAAGAAACAAGAACACAAATACACAAAATTATTTCACTTGCCACAAAAATATAAACAATTATATGCACATCCCAACAAACATTTTCAGAACTAATTAAAAAATTAAAATCAAATACGCAACATCATATCACTTGGAAAGAAAATACAAACACATGCATGCATATCCCACCATTATTAATCATTATTAATCAATAAGAATTTGTACCAGTTCATAATTTCCGTAAGTGATAAAAATACTTAAAAACAATTTTTTAATCAAAGAGTATATTGAATTTTCTTTTCTTATAAAACTTTTTGTTTCGTGCAGGAATTTATAATTTGGTTAACAAATTGAGGGAGAAAATTTTATTCGTCAAAAACGAAATTTCTTTAACATTATCAAATATAATTTTATTTGGCACTTAAAAACACACAAAAACCAAATTTTCAAATAAACAAATAAATAAAAAAAATTTTTAGAGCTAAGCAAATATGCAATTTGATTTAAAAAGAAAAGAGGTAATAACATCTAAAGATACCGATCTAAATACCCTATTAAGAAAATTTTGGGAAGAGGAAGAAATTCCGCCAGTAAGGCTACGCTCAATTGAAAATGAATTCTGTGAGAAATTCGAATCATATCGATTCGTAGCTCTCGCTCAATATTCCAGAATGGATAAAACTCTAGCCAAAGACCCAGAACTTCAATCTCAGTATAAAGCAGTTCTGGAAGAATGCTTGGGTTTAGGTCACATGGAAGAAACTTCCTCTCAAGGGATTATATACCAGCACAAGAGTACTAACGTTAGAGTCGTGTAGAACGCCTTAAGGAAAACCTAATCTCGGTTTTTGTTAAACGATGTTCTTCATACCGGCCCAACACTCCAGAATGAATTGATAACAACAATACTCAATTGGAGAAAGTATCAATTTGTATTTAGTGGCGATATACAAAAAATGTATCGCCAGATTCTCGTACACCCAGATGATAGGCAGTTCCAAGGGATTCTGTTTCAAAGCAACCCAAACGAACCCATAAAAGATTTTCAGTTAAAAACTGTTACGTTTGGAGAGAACTGTGCTCCATTTTTAGCAATTCGCACTTTGTTACAAATAGCCTCAGATTATGAAGCCAAGTACCCCAAAGCAGCGTCAATTTTACGTTCTGAAACATATGTTGACGACATATTGTCTGGTGGATATAATGTAGAAGAAACAATTGACGCTCAAATCCAACTCATAGAAGCATTGCAATCAGCTGGCTTGCCGTTAAGAAAGATCCCAAATTACTGGCCCATTTATCGAAAGAATATCTTTATGACTTAGATTTTCTTCGTTTTCATGAAGCAAGTTCCACCAAAACTCTTGTTATAAAATGGAACGCGCTCAATGACTCATTTAAGTATAACTTTTCCACTACAGAACAATCCACGAGAATCACTAAATGACAAATGCTATCGGCAGTCGCCGGTGATCCGGATGGATGGCTAGCCCCCATAGTCATCAGAGCAAAAATGTTAATGCAACAATTGTGGCTAGAAGGCTTACAATGGGATGAACAAGTTTCAGCGGATACGCTTCACAAATGGAACACTCTTGTTCAAGACCTCTGCAAGAGAGACTCCATATCCATACCCAGCTGGCGTCAATACAAGCCCGACGACATGACACAGATTCATGGGTTTTCAGACGCATCCAAGTCCGCATATTGCTCTACAGTGTATGTTAGATGCAAAACTAATACACACACCACCTTCACGAATCTGTTAGTGGCAAAGTGCAAAGTTGCACCCATACAGACGATCTGCCTCCCAAGATTGGAACTGAATGGCGCTCTTCTACTAGTAAAACTTATAAAATACGTCATGACTTCCCTAAACTTTAATGCCAAAGAAACCTATCTATGGACTGACTCATCTATAGTCCTAGGATGGCTGTCAAAACATCCATCATCTAGTGAAACTTATGTTGCCAATAGGATATCGCAAATTAATAGTTTAAAACCAAATTATTATGGCGTCATGTCAGATCTCACGACTACCAGGCGGATCTGGGAATACGGGGTTGTAGAACACAAGATCTTGCGCATAACCTTCTTTGGTGGCAGGGGCATTCCTGGCTAATGAAAACCAGTTCGAAATGGTCACGTTTCAAACAATCAGTTCCTGTCGTATACATACATATGAACTTTGGACTTTTAGTTCGGAATGTTTGTATAAAATTCCCAAAACATTTGTAAAGCGTAACGATAATAGTTCGCAGAGCTGTACCGCGTCTAAAAATGGTATCTGCATACATATTTGTACTTTGTTTGCATATTTTCGTATTTTACCCAACTCAAGATATACAAAATGATAAGTTAGTAGGAGATAAAAAATTCACTTCTTCATATTCATATAAAATGAACTGAAATGAACTCATTAAAAACACCCAAGAAATCATACTTTTGCGGAATATCGCATTGTCGATTGTCGGATTAATGGTAAAATATTATGAAAATAAGCCGAGTTATAGGTTGGATTTGAGAGCAAAAAGCTTTCTGTTTGCGATTTTATCGTAATTTTTCATATTTATTTCTGTCTTACACAGTAAACGCAGAAGAAGATTTAAATAAATAATGTTTTTAATTAAATCCATCTGTTTTCTTAGCTAGCTGAATATAAATGGCCGAGTTCGTATTTTTTAAATCAATTGAGGTTGAAATTCGATTGTCTTTCTATATTAGAAATATAGAGGTTATATTGAAAAAAACCTTTACCGTCTGGTCCAACCTCAATATAGATAAGTAAATGGAAAACTAAAAAAAAAATTAAGAAGAAAACTATCAGAATACCACTTGTTTACATACATTCGTACATCATACGAGTTGCAAAGAAAAAATTAAATTAAAATAATGAATTTAAATATGTTGCTATATTTTAGAATTTAACATTTTTTCTTACGCCGTCAAGTTATTTTTATTTTTGGCATTATTATATTATATGAAATAAAAAGGTCGACAACTTACTGAATTCATTATATAATTATTTTATCATTGTACAAAATCCTATCGGATAACATATTGGATATTTTGGAAAAATAAACCTTTAATCGTTCATAAAATTGGAAAACACGCAAAAGTTAAAAAAATATTATAAATGAGATTGTGCCCTGGTTTTTTTAATAAATTGTGAAATAAACTTTTTCAAATAAAAAGTAATAAAAACAACTAAAATGTGTCAAAAATTCTAAAAAATAGCATTGTGTTGAGTTCAGGATTCGAAGCCGTGCCACCGGGTAGGGTACGGTTTCAAATTCTGACCAATCATTTATTAATGTTTTTAAATTTTTGATACATTTTAGTTATTTTTATTACTCTTACTTTTTATTTGAACAAGTTGTTTCTTTCGAATTTTTGATAGCTTTAAATTATTTTCAATATGAAGATAATATTGGAACATTTTAATCATTAGACTAACAGATTAGACTAACAGCGATTTTTTAATGAATTTTAAGAGAATTTCTTCATTATTAAATCTTTTCTTACGTTTCAAATCATTTCTTTGTTTAGTCGAAGACCACTGACTGGCTTTTTGATAAAGACGTTGAAACACTTCTTGGATGTGTGAAAAATTATATAAGTGCTAATAAGGGTATGTTAATATTTTTATAATGCACACCAGGAAAGAAAGTCTTACAAATTTGTTACGGAAATCATAATTTATAGATGACTTCATAAACGCAGTTTGCAAAGCAACACTATAATACATGTAAACTCATGCTTCCAGTGTTGCTTTGAAAGCTGTGTTTATGAAGTCAGCCTATACTATGGAATAGAGATGAGAACCAATGCATGATCGTGATTAATTTTTTGTTTCCATCACGTGAGGGTGCGTCCGTGAGACGGTGAGTGGCAATTTTTTGCTTTAATGTAATTTTATCCATTTAAATTTATTTTTTTTAATTTTTTTCGTATTTCGTGGGCGTTAATTTTCGTGATTGTGACTTCTTTCATCATCCCATACTATGGTGAAAGGTATACAAGATTCGGCACAGCCCAATATATATCTCTTTCTTGTTTATAATAAAATACTAAATCATCAAATTCTTGATGGAAATTGGTGTGGTGTTGTATATTGGCCCTTTTTTGTCACACATACATCAGTACTGAAATGCGTTCATGGGCTAATGTACACCTTGTGTGTATCCATGTACATAACTAAACAATCGAAAAGCAAAGATTTGTTGTTTTGTTTGTTTCTTTAAACTTATTTTTGTATAATATTATGCATGCATATTACAGTATTTTTTATCGCTTATATTTCTTTTCGTACATAAATAACCATAATTATTATACCCTTCATTCTGTATGTAATTTCTTCATTATTCATTTAAGACCCCATAAATAGTATATATTCTAGATCCTGATAGATAGAGAACTCGAATGAGTGATGTCCGTCTGCTACATTTTAGTGTATTTAGAATTAAGGCCAAAACATAACATAGAGACATAAATTTTATACCATTCTCTTGGAATTTTTCATAAAATTGTTCGGTTTGAAAATAAGAAAAACTCGGTCCAATAATTAAAAACATATATCCAAAAGACTTTTTTTGTTATATTTCCTATTCTGTTGTTTTTTATGGCCCCGACTGTCCTACGGTCAATTTTATGAAGCAGATCCCTTGAATGGAGTTCTACGAAGGTTTAGACTGAAAATAATTGAAGTCAGTCCATTAACGACTAAAATATGGGCAAAAAAATGGTATTCGAAATAATTTTACTTTTAAATTTTTTTTTAAAGTTGCGTTGGGATTCAATCCAACAACCTCTTGTGACTACCAAGAGCTTCTTATACACCACAGAGTAGTTGTATTTCTCATAGTAGTTTACGCGATTAAATACATAATATATCTTATTTATTATAAAATACTAAAACTTCAAATTCTTGATTGGAAATTGGTGTGGTTGTTGTAAATTGGCCCTTTATTGTCACACATACATCAATACTGAAATGCGTTCATGGGCACATGTACACAATGTGTGTATAAATTATTTATTTATAAATTTAAGTTTTAAAAAAAAATTTAAACCCTTTTTATCACTTTTAAAATACGACTTTATTTATTTGTCTTCAAATTACAACTGAACTTAAAACTATTTTACAAAATTAATTACAGCTTAAATTCTATGTTAAAATATGCTTATTAATTAATAATGGCACGCTTTGTTACCGTATGCAATAATATTTGTTTTTCACCGTCTGTAAATGTGTCAGCAAATTGCGATGAACGAGTTTTTAGCCAGAAGTTTAATAAACTGCAATTAGGTCGCTTTATTTGGAAATTGAATGTTTTTTATATTAACACCTCCCCACTTAAATCCGATCGTCCTCGTTCGGCTGGAAATAAGAGACGTGTGTATTTTCTGTTACACCTTTGGGTTCATTTCCCTTGGATTCCGATGATTCTGGCATAGATATTTGTACTTGGGGCTGGTTACTTATTAATGTTGGAACGACAAATGATTTATTTTCCTTCTTACACACTCTGGTTTTAACAATTACAAAGATTGATACGAATGTTGCAGTTAAGGCTAGTCCAAGATTGATACCTGAGCTCTGCACATTTTTACGATTGAGTAGATCTATGGCTTCTGTGTTATTAAGTTGCATTTCTTTTACCATCTCCAATGACAATTCCTCTTCGATATTTGGCTTTGGATTTCTAGGTTGCAAAATAGCAGGTAATGGCTTCATCTGTGCTGTCTCAAATGAGTTGTAGATTTGATCTGATATTGAAACAGACTCGTTATGGAATTGCACTAAAAATGTCGGTTCCGGGGTTCTTTGTTAATAAAAATCGTTCCATTAAAGTTGTTTAAAAGAATTGTTCCGGGTGAAATTTCATCTACGGTGGGTATATTCCGATTGTCTATTAAACTGCAATTTGCTGGTTCACTTTTGATCAGTCTTGCTAGGCAAGTGTCATTGTCTAAATTCTCTAAATTTTTCCTATTGCATATGGTAAGGTTGTTGTAGTCCTTGCATGCATTTTTTATTCCAAATATTACATTATCGCATATTAGGATTTTATTGTAAATAATCTTGTTTATATGTTTTTTATACTTAATAGGTTTTACTAATATTTCATTACAAGAATTTACATTTGTTGTTGGTATACTAATGATATAAACAATAGAATCATGATTTGACGCAATCTTAACTTCAGCGAATTCAAATGCCTGTTCTAGATTTACAAACTGTATTAAATCTGTATTTATTACATCTTTGACAATATTTATTTCTGTATGGGATAATATAAATGAATTAATTATTCCGATTTTAGCCCAATGCATGGCATACTGAATATTAATTATCTCTTCTTTTATTATATCTAATTTATATTTTAGGACCGTTATGGCATGCTCCTTTATGGAGTTGGTGCTACTATTATTTATGTGTCTTAATATTTCATTAGTTATTTTAGTTATTTCTTTAAATTATTCAATTGATAATCTGTTTATAACTATTTGCTTATTGTTATTTCTCAACATTTTGTTTGTTTTTTTCTCTAAGATTTCAAAATTGTCGTGGTCAGGGCTCCCAGCTATCCACTTCCATGCGGACCCTAAAAAATTCAAGGATCTTTTGGATTTTGGTTTCAACCTATCTAGGTACTCCTGAAGTTCTTTCAACTCATGTCTAAGGAAGGGGTAAAGGAAGTGAGATTGACTAACGTTTTGGAGTAATGTTTCTTCTAAGTTGTCGATCAGTTCTTGATATTCGTCCACATTAATAGTATGAATCAGTTTGAAGGTCCCAGTCTGTATCTTCGCTTGTCCGGAGTTCATAGTCACTAATTGTGAGTTCGTGTAGTCCATTATTTTAATGTCAGCCCAAGCGAGGGTGAAGAGTAACCTGCAATTAACGTTATTTTAATTCCTTGTTATTTTTGTGAATTGTTTTTCCTGATTCAGTTATAACGGTAGTGTTCTTATTTTCTCTAACTATTTCCTTTCTGTATGTTTTGCTGAGTTTTGTCCCTAGTCTTTTGTTTTCCTTTACGTAAATAGTTTGTCCAGGTTCGTAAGTTCTAGGTACGGTCTTTGTCTTGTTATGATAAGTTATGTCTTCTAATTGTTTTTCCTTTAGTCTCTTGACGGTATCTTGTTTAGTTTTTTCTATATCTAGAGGATTAGTAGTAACTCTCCCCAAAAAGAATGTTTCTATGGGTTTCCTTTTTATGGTTGAGTGTACTGAATTATTATATTCGTATATTGCTCTGTATAATAGTTCCGAGAAGGTCCACTGTCCATTTCCGGCTTTCAGACAACGCATAACTTCTGAAAGTGTGGAGTGAAATCTCTCTATTTGCCCGTTGACGCTACTGCTGTAAGGTGGAATCCTAAATACCTTTATGTTATATTGATTTTCTAACATGAAAACTATAGCCGTGGAATTGAATGACTTCTCGTTGTCCATGACAATTATTTCTGGCATACCGAATGAAAGTACCATCTCTCTTAGGGGTTCTTTAACATCCTCAACGGATCGAGATTTTAGAATTCTGGCTCGCGCGAATTTTGAAAATTTTCTATAGCGGTTAGTACTGCCTTTTTTCCTGTCATGAAAATATCTATGTGGACAATTTGTCCAGGGAATTGTGGTATTGGCGTCTCTTGGATTGTGATTTTGTTAGGATGCCTTTCGTATTTATTTTCTTTACACACTTTACAAGGGCTAATGAGTTTTTTTATTTTCGAATGCATTTGCGGAAAGTAAAATTTTGTTAGAAGTTGTTCCTTATTCTCAATACTGTTCCTGTGAGCTCGATTGTGTTCCTTAAGTATTTCGGTTTCTTGCTCTTCGTCGTTTTTCAAATCCGTGACTATTTTCCTACAATATTTTACCCTGTATTGAGTGAAATTATTTCTATAAACTTCTTGTAACATTCCTAATATTTCATCCGATGTATGTATGCAATTAGTTACTGAGGGATTCAGATACTTTTTTAATATCTGAGTCAGGGACTCTGGTGTAATGTCAAGTTCGTTAATTCTATGTCTGTGAAAGGTAGGGAAAACAATTTCAAAGTTATAAAACGGTTGGCTTCTTTCATTTGAAATGAATATTTGATTCTTGAAGGTGTTAATGGGAGCATCAGTATATTGTATTAAATTTTGGGATGAACTCTCATCACTGTGTTGAGTTGGAGTTAGAGTGTTTGTAAGAGTGTTCTCATGCGAAGGTCTGGATAAGGCATCGGCAACTACATTAGTACTGCCTGGTTTGTATTGCAGTTCATAATTGAAGTTTGACAATCCCAAAAATGATCTTAGATCTTTTAGATTCTTGGGTATTGGGAAATTTAGGATTGCTTCTACTTTTTTGGGGTTGGTTTTTATTCCTTCATCTGAAATGATGAATCCCAAAAATTCCACTTCTCTTTTTAAGAACTCACATTTATCTAACTGAACTTTCATGTTTGAAAGTCTGAGAGTTCCGAAAATGGTATCTATATTTCTGTAATGGTCTTCTTCACTTTTGGAGAATATTATAATATCGTCCATGTAAACAAAACAAATTTTTCCTATCCATTTCCTCAGTATATCGTCCAGTGTCCGCTGAAATATGGAGGGCGCATTTCTTAAGCCAAATGGTAATCTGGTAAACTCGTATTTACCATTGTTGACTGAAAATGCTGTCTTTTGTCTATCGACTTCCCTTAGCGGTATTTGGTGGAACCCGCTTTTAAGGTCTAGCACTGAAAAAAATTTGTTTTGTCCCAATTGTGGGAGAACGTCATTGATTTCTGGGATGGGATATTTGTCCGGTAATGTCTGTTCATTTAACTTCCTATAGTCGATTACCATCCTATACTTTTTCTGACCCGAGGCATCGGTTTTCTTGGGCACTATCCAAATAGGCGAGTTGTACGGTGACCTAGAGGGTCGAATGATACCTTGTTTCAAGAGGTCTTGTATTTGTTTTTCAACCTCGTCTTTTAGTTTTACAGGATAAGGATAGTATCTAGAATATATAGGTTCATTGGTTTTTGTTTGAATGTCAGCAACTACGGCTGTGGTATATGTGAGATTCTCGTTAGGCTAACTAAATAAGGATTTATGACATCCAATAACTTCTTGTAGTTTGTCTTTCTGTTTTTGTGTTAAATGATCTGTCCTGATATTGATGTTGTTTACTGATTGCGAAATCTTTTGTTTTATTCTAACTTTTATATCTTTATTGATCAGCATGTAATTATCTGCTAAGTAAATAATGGCTGATAGTTCTTTTAAAGTATCATTTCCTAAGATGCCATGGAAGGTATTTAACGTTGGTAATAGATAAAATTTTATTTTGCCAGTGTCTTTGCTGAATAGATTAATGAATGTGTGGTGGGTGATTTTATTATTTCCACCTACTGAGTCTGCAAAAAAGCAGTTTTGGTTTGGCAAAGGATTTCGTACTAAGCTAGGCAAAATGTAGTTCTTGTTTGAGCCGGTGTCGATAAGAAAGTTTAAAATTTGTCCTGTATTCGTCCTGCACTCAAAATAAGGTAGGGACGAATCTACTGGTCTAAAAAATGTATGTCTACGAATTCTTGAGTTTCTGTTTCTAATGTCTCTGTTTGGTTCTGAAGGTAGTCGTCTAATGTTGGGAGTTCCTCTTCTTTTTCGTAATTTTCTAATTCTTGTTGCTAAAATTTACATCTCTTTCGGTTTGTAAATGGAAGTTTCTTTGCATCTTTTGTGGGCCTTGAAGGTGTTCGGGCTGAGCGGCTGGTCTTTTGCCGAAAAATTGATTATTCTGGGCTGGCCTATTCATATAGTTCACAGCCCTTGACCTCATGGAAGTATCCACGTCCATAGGCTCAGGACGTGGTTGGGGCTTTGGGGCGTTTGGCCGTGGTGGACCAAAATTTGGGTTTGGATACCTTTGTACATATGGTGTTTGATTCTGATTGTTGTAGTATCTCATAGGAAGAGCTGATCTGAATTGTTGAAAATTCTGAGATGGTTGTGACATATGAGCCAGTTGAGGGTAAAAATTTCTTTGCTGTTTATCCTGATACTGTACTCTATTCATTGGTTGTGATATAGGCCTATGATTGTTATTCTTATTTGAGTTTACAAATTGAGTTCGCACGAATTGGTTCTCCATTTTCAAGCATAAGTGAAGCGCTTGTGGGAGATCTTTAGCTTCCTTCATACCGAGATGTAGTGACATATTGCCCTTCAAACCTCTAATGAAAACGTCTAATGCTTTATCCCTATATGTTTGCGCGAGCAGGTCGAGCGCTTCCCTACTTACGTCAATGCAGGACAATTTGTTCATAATGAGTGACAGATAAGAATATAGCTCCTGATAAAAGTCTTGGACTTTACTATTGCCTTGTACTAGAGTACTCATTTGGTATTCTAGGGTGGTCAAATCCCTTTTGTCTGCATAATGCAATGCAAGACATTTTGTTATGCACTCCCAGTTCAAGGGAGTGTTGTAGGCTTCTAGTGCCGCGTCTGCACAACCGACAATTTTATTTCGAATCGTATTTAGTATTGCAAAATATTTTGGGGTTCCCTTCTTAGAGTCGTACAGTCCGAGGATTCTATCTATGCTCTTTTTCCAAGAGCTAAATTCTGAGGGGTTTCCAGAGAATTCCCTTATATTTCTAACAACGTCGGGGACTTTATCTAGATCGGCTAAGTCGTTTCTATATCTTTCTTCTATTACCTGATCTATACCTCCTATGTTTGCGTTGGGATCTAGTATCTGATTAATTGCTATTTGACATTGCTGTGCACAAATTCTAGCTATCATTTCTTCCATGTTTCTATTATTTTCATTATTAGGAACTGGATTTGGAACATTTACATTCAGGACTGGAGGCCTGACCAAATTATTAGGATTAGACATTATTTGTTATATTAATATAAAATTATATTTGTGTTAAAGTTTTTCTTATTTCTATTGGAGGAATCGCAATAGTAGTTCTAAGATGTAGTGTTTGTTTGATCTTGAAGAGATATTAATATTTTCGAATTGATTCACTTTTGAAGCAAAAATTTTCTAAATTGGAAATTAACTTATTAAATTTAATAATTTTCACTTTCTCATAGGATTTAGAAGAGATGAAAAAAAAAATTTTTAAATTGATTCACGTTTGAAGCAAAAATTTTCTAAATTTTGATTCTTTAAATTTTAACTTCTAAGTTTAGTTTTAATTGTTTTCACTTTTCAAATTAATTCGCTTTTTCTAATATTTTCGTAAATTTAATTCTTCAAAATTTACTTGTTAAATTTACTGTTGATTTATTTCACTTTTTCATAAAATTTATGATTAAAATATTTACTTTCTATTTTTGTATTTTATAAATTCTTCCTTTCTTTGAGATTTGTATTGTTTTCACTTTTTAAATTTTAGCTAAAGAATAACTTAATTCTATTCTTACATAAAAATGGTGATCATCCTTATGGAGCTGGTAGTGGGGTATTGTTCCTTTTTCTTCTTAGTACTGGGGTACCCGCGTCTCACACTATGTTCTCCACTCAAAACGTCCTTATTTTGTGGGTGATCCTTCTTGGGTTGCAGCCTATGGGGTGCTTTTTATTGGAAGTCCTTAAATTTGCAGCCTATGGGGTGCTTTGTATTGGAAGTCCTTAAATTTGCAGCCTATGGGGTGCTTTGTATTGGGAGTCCTTAAATCTGCAGCCTATGGGGTGCTTCTTGATTCTATGGATCCCTTTTACGTTGGGCGCCAATTATTTATTTATAAATTTTAGTTTTAAAAAAAATTTAAACCCTTTTTATCACTTTTAAAATACGACTTTATTTATTTGTCTTCAAATTACAACTGAACTTAAAACTATTTTACAAAATTAATTACAGCTTAAATTCTATGTTAAAATATGCTTATTAATTAATAATGGCACGCTTTGTTACCGTATGCAATAATATTTGTTTTTCACCGTCTGTAAATGTGTCAGCAAATTGCGATGAACGAGTTTTTAGCCAGAAGTTTAATAAACTGCAATTAGGTCGCTTTATTTGGAAATTGAATGTTTTTTATATTAACATATACATGTGCAGTCGGAAGCAAAGATTTGTTGTTGGTTTTTTGGTTGTTTCTTTATACTTTTTTCTTGTACGTTTATTAGTATAATATTATGCATGCATATTACAGTATTTTTTATCACTTATATTTCTTTTCGTATATAAATACCCATAATTATTATGTATATTATTATATACACTATGTACCAGTAAATATAGAAAATCAATGAAATTGAATTTCAGTTTTTTGGAAAGAAAATTTAATATGCATTTGTATTTTGAATAAAAGTATTGCAAATACCTTCTCTCCACAAATTTATATTTTGCTTCTAGATTGCATTACTCAAGTGAATAATTTAATGTGGGCTTAATTAAAGTGTATTCTAAGAATAGTTCGCAATTCATTAAATATTTTTCAAACAATCAGTTCCTGTCGTATACATACATATGAACTTTGGACTTTTAGATCGGAATGTTTGGGGAAAATTCCCAAAACATTTGTAAAGCGTAACGATAATAGTTCGCAGAGCTGTACCGCGTCTAAAAATATTATATGCATACATATTTGTATTTTTTTTTGCATACTTTCGTATTTTCCCCAATTCAACATATACAAAATGATAAGTTAAGATCTTAGGAGATAAAAAATTGATTTCTTCATATTCATATAAAATTAACTGGTCTTAAAGTCATTAAAAACACCTAAGAAATCATAGTTTTGCGGAATATCGCATTGTCGATAGCACGGACTACGGAATTGGACGCGGATTAGTGGGAAAATATTACGAAAATATAATTTTGTCTTTACTTTGAGAAACTTTCAGTTTTTCTAGGTAATAATCTTTACTGGAAAACAACCAGTAATCAGATTGGCTTACATTTCGGTCTCTTCTTCTAGTTCCCGTGACTTTGTCTCCGTTGGCAAAGGCCTCCGTGACAGGGCATCCGCTATAATAAGTTCTTTTCCCGGTATATATTTTATTTCATACACGTATCTCATAAGTCGCATTCGAAATCTCTGTATTCGTAAACTTAAATCATCAATTGGCTTTGTTTGAAGTAATTGCACCAACGGCTTGTGGTCTGTTTCAAAGATTATCTTTATACCATTAATATATTCGGAAAATTTATCCGCTGCCCACACTTAGGCCAAAGCTTCCCTTTCAATTTGAAAGTACTTTTTTTCGTTTTCATCCTACTTCTAGAAGCATAGGCTACCAATTGTCTTTCATGCGTATTTTTATCAATTTGCATAAGGCGCATCCCCCCAGCCCATAACTCGTAGCGTCTGAACTAATTGTAATCTGTTTTTCCAGATCAAAAAATGATAGTGTAGGTGCCTTTGATATAAGATTTTTCATTTCACGGAACGATTTTTGCTGTATTTCCGACCACACAAGCTTACTGTTGCCTGTAAGGGCGTTAAGTGGCTCAAGCACCGAGGAACTCATCTTTATAAACCTTGCAAGATAATTTATCATTCCCAAGAATCTTTGCACTTCAACCTTACTGCTAGGGGGAGGAAATTTCATTATTGCTGTTACTCTATCCGAATCTACAGAGATACCCTCTTTCGATAACTGATACCCCAGATATGTCACCTTAGCAACCCCAAAAACTGATTTGCTGCTGTTAATTGTGATTCCCTCCTGCGATAGGCGATCTAAAACCATTTTCAATGTCCTATCATGCGATTCTTGTGCCACCATATATGAGTACATATACATATCATCCACGTGTATCAATACATTCTCAACATTTGACAATATTTGGTTGAATTTTTTCACAAAGTATTCTGGGGCACAAGAGATACCAAAAGGTAATCTTTTAAATATATACATATCTTCCAAAAGGGCATATAAAACATGTTAAGTGTTGTCTCTCTTTGCGTAACTTTATTTGATAGAACCCTTTATTGCAATTAATTTTTGAAAATACAGTTGCCTTTTTTATTCTACCCAGCTTTACTTCTACTTTTTCAATTGGATAATACGGTCTCATAACAGCTTTGCTTAAGTGCGTGTAATCCACGCAAAGACGGATCTCTGTATCGTATTTAGGCACCACCACAATCGGGCTTACCCATTCAGTGACCTCCTCTATCGGTTCAATAATTTCCAGTTTTGTTTAACGATCTAGTTCAGCTTTTAATTTTGGCAAGAGTGGTATTGCCACTTTACGGGGTACCGATTGTACAAAGGGTTCGTAATTTAGTTGGAGTTTTATACCCACAGTGCCTCGAAATTCGCCCATTTCTTTGAAAAGGTTTAGAACATTGTTTAACATTTCTGTGTATTCATCTCCGCTTGATATAATGAAACAATACTTTGGGGCCGAGATTGCTTCCAGCTTCCTTATGGCGTCTAAGCCCAAGAACTTTCAGTCCACCCACAAAATAGCATCTAAATCGATGAATCTTATCCATGAATTTCAAAGATAACAATTTTCAAAACATCACCTCCGGCACCTGTGAACTTTGGATACCTTGCATTCTGCTCCATTATAATTTTTCCCGACCCAAAATTGAAATCTGAAGGAATGCATACACACTCTGCCTCTGTGTCGATCATAAATACTATCTCTCGGTTTAGTTCCTCAACAAAGCATTTAACATACCACGACGGCTTTAATTACCCCATTGCCCATGACACTACCTAAAAAAAATTTATCGCGGCAATCCATCTCATCGCTATGGCCGCCCAAGTCAATATTTGGATTGCCCTCACATATTGAACTGTTACATCTCTTATCTGTATGCACTAGGTTTACATTATTTCTCCTGTAATTACTATTTCTATAATTATTAAATACGTTATTTCTACAAACCTTCTTGTAATGACCCATTATCTTACAGCTATTACACATTGCATTACGAGCTAGACACTGTCCCCGACTGTGGATTCCATAACCAGAAAAATTACACTGATCCCCTCTGGCTTTTGCAAACGTCTGTGTACCACCGTTTCCTCGAACCATGTGTACCTTTCTCTTCCAGAATAACCTTTGTTTGCTCCGATTGCATTTCGGCTTGTCTAGCACAGCTGTCTTCAATGTTAAATCTGATTTTAACTGCAGCTACTCACTGACTTTAACATTCTGCATAACCACGATGATTCTGTCTCGAATGAGTTCGTCTTTTAAGTTTTGAAATTTACAATTTTCAGCGAGTTTATGCAAATCAGTTATTAATTCGTCTACAGGTTCCCCTGGTTTTTTTGAGTACGCGAATTAAATTTGAAGCGTTCAAAAATCACGTTTCTCTGCGGTTGGAAGTATATATCAAAGGCTTTAAGCAATGCCTCTAAAGTTGTGGGTTGACTATTAATTTGAAGTGAAATTTCTTCACTTTTTTCTCCCATGCAATACAAACACGTATCGATCTGTTCTCGCTGTTGATTACTGCTTAGCTTTGAAACTGTCGCATATCTCTCAAAGCGTTTTCGCCACATCGGCCACCTTTCCGGCTGCTGAAAATCAAATGGTTCCGGGACACTTACACTTGGTGTTAACACAACCACCGGTTTGTTCTCCGTAGCCAATTTTTTGTTTGCTTGCAGGCGTTGCTTCGTTGTTTTCTCATTTACTTATCCTTTAATTTGTAACGGACCTCCGGTTTATCCGGGTTTGTAGCTGGGATAGTTCAGCGATGTCCATGGTCCTCTTACACAACTTCCACAATTACACAGCTGGGTGGCCGTGGTGATACGTGGCTGTCAATGTCCTCCTAAGTCTCCTAACTTATGTACCGGATGAAAATCCAGCCCCTCTACCACTCCGGGTGATAACCTCTGGGAGTCCTCCTCCTGTGACTCCGGGTAAAAACCTCTGGGAGGCCCCTACGCTTAACCCTGAGCTAGTGCCCTACGACTAGATGAGAATCTGGTCACAACAAGGTGGATAAAAACCCTCCTTGCCTCTAACTAAATTTCAAATAACGAGGGATTGGTGTTAACCGAATCCCGAATTATTATTATTTTCTCCCCTTTGCACTACTCGTTGTAATTGCAGCCACTGTTTAAGAAAATAAACACAATTTCCCTTTTTTTGTATTTATTTAATTAATTAATGTTATTTATAATTTTTATATTTATTTTTTTTACTTTGTTTCACCTCTACGTTGCACTGGTCTTACCACTTTGAATGTTTGCCGGAAAAGAGCGCGATTCTATTTATCGTCAGCCTTTTATAGCTTCATCCGACTACAATTGTGTTTGTTGCTTTGAAGCTCGACCCGTTACTGCCGTTCTCTTGCGTGTGTGGTCGATGAGAACATTTTTTTTTAAGAGAAGTAACACTCAGGCAATTAGTATGCCTACCAACCCGTAGGTGTGTTACCTTCTTTTGGAAAGGGATAGTGAGAGTGCACAGATGGTGAAAGAGAGAAAGCTTAATTTTTACAACTCTGATATTGCGCGTTGTGCTAGTTTTTAGATCAGTGTTGCAGCGCCTGTGATGTCAAGTAGGCGCATTAAATGTGTTTTTTAAGCTGCTGTAGCCATTTTATTAATTATTTTATTTCGCCGGCTATTTTGCTACAATAACGACGAAGGAGGGCGCTGTGATGTCCGCTAGCATACACCAGTATCAATTGCAGCCAGTGCTATTGGCTGTTCTTTGTTGACTGCCGATCTGCTAACGTTCTGCCTCTGCTCGCATGTCTGCCGCTGTTCAGCCCCTGCCTTTATTTGCCATTAACCCTCTGCAAAACAAACTTAGGGCGTTATAAATCAGTTCAAACAACGACCCGTGTGGTTCCAAAATTATTCCAATTTTGGTTCTCACAAATTTTACTTATTTTTTTAAATCGTCTCTATTATTTAATTTTACCGCACCACCATGTATTATTCTTTGACTATGATTTCGTTTAAACAATCCATTTATTTGCACATTTTATTCCATACATGTGTAAAACACTTTCTTATGTATCTCTCTAAGTATAATTACAGGGCTGCTTATTATGTATTTAATATAGTGTTACCATTAGCCTACACTACAGATAGTGTAGGTGCCTTTGATATAAGATTTTTTATTTCACGGAACGATTTTTGCTGTATTTCCGACCACACAAGCTTACTGTGGCCTGTAAGGGCGTTAAGTGGCTCAAGCACCGAGGAACTCATCTTTATAAACCTTGCAAGATAATTTATCATTCCCAAGAATCTTTGGACTTCAACCTTACTGCTAGGGGGAGGAAATTTCATTATTGCTGTTACTCTATCCGAATCTACAGAGATACCCTCTTTCGATAACTGATACCCCAGATATGTCACCTTAGCAACCCCAAAAACTGATTTGCTGCTGTTAATTGTGATTCCCTCCTGCGATAGGCGATCTAAAACCATTTTCAATGTCCTATCATGCGATTCTTGTGCCACCATATATGAGTACATATACATATCATCCACGTGTATCAATACATTCTCAACATTTGACAATATTTGGTTGAATTTTTTCACAAAGTATTCTGGGGCACAAGAGATACCAAAAGGTAATCTTTTAAATATATACATATCTTCCAAAAGGGCATATAAAACATGTTAAGTGTTGTCTCTCTTTGCGTAACTTTATTTGATAGAACCCTTTATTGCAATTAATTTTTGAAAATACAGTTGCCTTTTTTATTCTACCCAGCTTTACTTCTACTTTTTCAATTGGATAATACGGTCTCATAACAGCTTTGCTTAAGTGCGTGTAATCCACGCAAAGACGGATCTCTGTATCGTATTTAGGCACCACCACAATCGGGCTTACCCATTCAGTGACCTCCTCTATCGGTTCAATAATTTCCAGTTTTGTTTAACGATCTAGTTCAGCTTTTAATTTTGGCAAGAGTGGTATTGCCACTTTACGGGGTACCGATTGTACAAAGGGTTCGTAATTTAGTTGGAGTTTTATACCCACAGTGCCTCGAAATTCGCCCATTTCTTTGAAAAGGTTTAGAACATTGTTTAACATTTCTGTGTATTCATCTCCGCTTGATATAATGAAACAATACTTTGGGGCCGAGATTGCTTCCAGCTTCCTTATGGCGTCTAAGCCCAAGAACTTTCAGTCCACCCACAAAATAGCATCTAAATCGATGAATCTTATCCATGAATTTCAAAGATAACAATTTTCAAAACATCACCTCCGGCACCTGTGAACTTTGGATACCTTGCATTCTGCTCCATTATAATTTTTCCCGACCCAAAATTGAAATCTGAAGGAATGCATACACACTCTGCCTCTGTGTCGATCATAAATACTATCTCTCGGTTTAGTTCCTCAACAAAGCATTTAACATACCACGACGGCTTTAATTACCCCATTGCCCATGACACTACCTAAAAAAAATTTATCGCGGCAATCCATCTCATCGCTATGGCCGCCCAAGTCAATATTTGGATTGCCCTCACATATTGAACTGTTACATCTCTTATCTGTATGCACTAGGTTTACATTATTTCTCCTGTAATTACTATTTCTATAATTATTAAATACGTTATTTCTACAAACCTTCTTGTAATGACCCATTATCTTACAGCTATTACACATTGCATTACGAGCTAGACACTGTCCCCGACTGTGGATTCCATAACCAGAAAAATTACACTGATCCCCTCTGGCTTTTGCAAACGTCTGTGTACCACCGTTTCCTCGAACCATGTGTACCTTTCTCTTCCAGAATAACCTTTGTTTGCTCCGATTGCATTTCGGCTTGTCTAGCACAGCTGTCTTCAATGTTAAATCTGATTTTAACTGCAGCTACTCACTGACTTTAACATTCTGCATAACCACGATGATTCTGTCTCGAATGAGTTCGTCTTTTAAGTTTTGAAATTTACAATTTTCAGCGAGTTTATGCAAATCAGTTATTAATTCGTCTACAGGTTCCCCTGGTTTTTTTGAGTACGCGAATTAAATTTGAAGCGTTCAAAAATCACGTTTCTCTGCGGTTGGAAGTATATATCAAAGGCTTTAAGCAATGCCTCTAAAGTTGTGGGTTGACTATTAATTTGAAGTGAAATTTCTTCACTTTTTTCTCCCATGCAATACAAACACGTATCGATCTGTTCTCGCTGTTGATTACTGCTTAGCTTTGAAACTGTCGCATATCTCTCAAAGCGTTTTCGCCACATCGGCCACCTTTCCGGCTGCTGAAAATCAAATGGTTCCGGGACACTTACACTTGGTGTTAACACAACCACCGGTTTGTTCTCCGTAGCCAATTTTTTGTTTGCTTGCAGGCGTTGCTTCGTTGTTTTCTCATTTACTTATCCTTTAATTTGTAACGGACCTCCGGTTTATCCGGGTTTGTAGCTGGGATAGTTCAGCGATGTCCATGGTCCTCTTACACAACTTCCACAATTACACAGCTGGGTGGCCGTGGTGATACGTGGCTGTCAATGTCCTCCTAAGTCTCCTAACTTATGTACCGGATGAAAATCCAGCCCCTCTACCACTCCGGGTGATAACCTCTGGGAGTCCTCCTCCTGTGACTCCGGGTAAAAACCTCTGGGAGGCCCCTACGCTTAACCCTGAGCTAGTGCCCTACGACTAGATGAGAATCTGGTCACAACAAGGTGGATAAAAACCCTCCTTGCCTCTAACTAAATTTCAAATAACGAGGGATTGGTGTTAACCGAATCCCGAATTATTATTATTTTCTCCCCTTTGCACTACTCGTTGTAATTGCAGCCACTGTTTAAGAAAATAAACACAATTTCCCTTTTTTTGTATTTATTTAATTAATTAATGTTATTTATAATTTTTATATTTATTTTTTTTACTTTGTTTCACCTCTACGTTGCACTGGTCTTACCACTTTGAATGTTTGCCGGAAAAGAGCGCGATTCTATTTATCGTCAGCCTTTTATAGCTTCATCCGACTACAATTGTGTTTGTTGCTTTGAAGCTCGACCCGTTACTGCCGTTCTCTTGCGTGTGTGGTCGATGAGAACATTTTTTTTTTAAGAGAAGTAACACTCAGGCAATTAGTATGCCTACCAACCCGTAGGTGTGTTACCTTCTTTTGGAAAGGGATAGTGAGAGTGCACAGATGGTGAAAGAGAGAAAGCTTAATTTTTACAACTCTGATATTGCGCGTTGTGCTAGTTTTTAGATCAGTGTTGCAGCGCCTGTGATGTCAAGTAGGCGCATTAAATGTGTTTTTTAAGCTGCTGTAGCCATTTTATTAATTATTTTATTTCGCCGGCTATTTTGCTACAATATCGACGAAGGAGGGCGCTGTGATGTCCGCTAGCATACACCAGTATCAATTGCAGCCAGTGCTATTGGCTGTTCTTTGTTGACTGCCGATCTGCTAACGTTCTGCCTCTGCTCGCATGTCTGCCGCTGTTCAGCCCCTGCCTTTATTTGCCATTAACCCTCTGCAAAACAAACTTAGGGCGTTATAAATCAGTTCAAACAACGACCCGTGTGGTTCCAAAATTATTCCAATTTTGGTTCTCACAAATTTTACTTATTTTTTTAAATCGTCTCTATTATTTAATTTTACCGCACCACCATGTATTATTCTTTGACTATGATTTCGTTTAAACAATCCATTTATTTGCACATTTTATTCCATACATGTGTAAAACACTTTCTTATGTATCTCTCTAAGTATAATTACAGGGCTGCTTATTATGTATTTAATATAGTGTTACCATTAGCCTACACTACAGATAGTGTAGGTGCCTTTGATATAAGATTTTTTATTTCACGGAACGATTTTTGCTGTATTTCCGACCACACAAGCTTACTGTTGCCTGTAAGGGCGTTAAGTGGCTCAAGCACCGAGGAACTCATCTTTATAAACCTTGCAAGATAATTTATCATTCCCAAGAATCTTTGCACTTCAACCTTACTGCTAGGGGGAGGAAATTTCATTATTGCTGTTACTCTATCCGAATCTACAGAGATACCCTCTTTCGATAACTGATACCCCAGATATGTCACCTTAGCAACCCCAAAAACTGATTTGCTGCTGTTAATTGTGATTCCCTCCTGCGATAGGCGATCTAAAACCATTTTCAATGTCCTATCATGCGATTCTTGTGCCACCATATATGAGTACATATACATATCATCCATGTGTATCAATACATTCTCAACATTTGACAATATTTGGTTGAATTTTTTCACAAGTATTCTGGGGCACAAGAGATACCAAAAGGTAATCTTTTAAATATATACATATCTTCCAAAAGGGCATATAAAACATGTTAAGTGTTGTCTCTCTTTGCGTAACTTTATTTGATAGAACCCTTTATTGCAATTAATTTTTGAAAATACAGTTGCCTTTTTTATTCTACCCAGCTTTACTTCTACTTTTTCAATTGGATAATACGGTCTCATAACAGCTTTGCTTAAGTGCGTGTAATCCACGCAAAGGCGGATCTCTGTATCGGATTTAGGCACCACCACAACCGGGCTTACCCATTCAGTGACCTCCTCTATCGGTTCAATAATTTCCAGTTTTGTTTAACGATCTAGTTCAGCTTTTAATTTTGGCAAGAGTGGTATTGCCACTTTACGGGCTACCGATTGTACAAAGGGTTCGTAATTTGGTTGGAGTTTTATACCCACAGTGCCTCGAAATTCGACCATTTCTTTGAAAAGGTTTGGAAAATTGTTTAACATTTCTGTGTATTCATCCCCGCTTGATATAATGAAACAATACTTTGGGGCCGAGATTGCTTCCATCATCCTTATGGCGTCTAAGCCCAATAGTGGAACTTTCAGTCCACCCACAAAATAGCATCTAAATCGATGAATCTTATCCATGAATTTCAAAGATAACAATTGTCAAAACATCACCTCCGGCACCTGTGAACTTTGGATACCTTGCATTCTGCTCCATTATAATTTTTCCCGACCCAAAATTGAAATCTGAAGGAATGCATACACACTCTGCCTCTGTGTCGATCATAAATACTATATCTCGGCTTAGTTCCTCAACAAAGCATTTAACATACCACGACGGCTTTAATTACCACCATTGCCCATGACACTACCTAAAAAAAATTTATCTCGGCAATCCATCTCCTCGCTATGGCCACCCAAGTCAATATTTGGATTGTCCTCACATATTGAACTGTTACATCTCTTATCTGTATGCACTTTTTTGCTACAATATCGACGAAGGAGGGCGCTGTGATATCCGCTAGCATACACCAGTATCAATTGCAGCCAGTACTATTGGCTGTTCTTTGTTGACTGCCGATCTACTAACGTTCTGCCTCTGCTCGCATGTCTGCCGCTGTTCAGCCCCTGCCTTTATTTGACATTAACCCTCTGCAAAACAAACTTAGGGCGTTATAAATCAGTTCAAACAACGACCCGTGTGGTTCCAAAATTATTCCAATTTTGGTTCTCACAAATTTTACTTATTTTTTTAAATCGTCTCTATTATTTAATTTTACCGCACCACCATGTATTATTCTTTGACTATGATTTCGTTTAAACAATCCATTTATTTGCACATTTTATTCCATACATGTGTAAAACACTTTCTTATGTATCTCTCTAAGTATAATTACAGGGCTGCTTATTATGTATTTAATATAGTGTTACCATTAGCCTACACTACTAAAATAATGAATTAAAATATGTTCTTATATATAATAATTTAAAATTTTTTCTTACACCGTCAAGTTATTTTTATTTTTGGTATTATTATCATATTATATCAAATAAAAACGTCGACAACTTATTGAATTCAAAATATAATTATTTTATCACTGTACAAAATCCTATCTGATAACATATTGGATATTTTTGAAAAATAAACCTTTTATCGTTCATAAAATGAGAAAAAACGGAAAATTAAAAAAAAATAATATAAATAAAATTGTGCCCTGGTTTTTTAAATAAATTGTGGAACAAACTTTTTCAAATAAAAAGTAAAAGTAATAAAAACAACTAAAATGTATCGAAAATTCTAAAAAAAATTAGCATTGTGTTGTGTTCAGGATTCGAAACCGTGCCAACGGGTAGGGTACGGTTTCAAATCCTGAGGAACCATTTATTAATTTTTTTTTAATTTTTTATTTTGATAGTTTTAAATTATTTTCAATATAAAGATAATATTGGAACATTTTAATCATTAGACTAACAGATTTATGTAATAGTTGGCGATTTTTTTAATCAATTTTGGGAGGATTTCTTCATTATTAAATCTTTTCTTACGTTTCAAATCATTTCTTTGTTTAGTCGAAGACCACTGGCTTTTTGATAAAGACGTGAAACACTTTTTGGATGTGTGAAAAAATATATAAGTGCTAATAAGGAGATGGTAATATTTTTATAATGCACTCTAGGTATGAAAGTGTAACAAATTTGTTGGGAAATAATTTATGGCTGACTTCATAAACGCAGTTTGCAAAGCAACACCAGAATGCCTTGTAAACTCATGCTTCCAGTGTTGCTTTGGAAGCTGTGTCTATGAAATCAGCCTATACTATGAAATAGAGATTAGAACCAATAATGCGTGATCGTGAATAATTTTTTATTTCCATCACGTGAGGGTGCGTCCGTGAGACGGTGAGTGGCAATTTTTTTTTGCTTTAATGTAATTTTTTGAATTTAAGTTCTTTTTTTTTTAATTTTTTTTTTCGTATTTCGTGGGCGTGAATTTTCGTGATTGTGACTTCTTTTGTCACTCCATACTATGGTGAAGGGGATATACGATTCGGCACAGCCGAATATATCTCTCTTACTTGTTTTTAACTACCAATACACTATTTCTTTTAAATACATTAAAGTTTCTTTCATTTTCAACATTATTGGGAAACATATTATATAGCTGCAGTCCTTTGTAGAAAAGTGATATTCGCATCGCACTAGTGTTTACCCTCTGCGGCCTGAAATCCTGTGCAGTCCTTAGACCGTATGGTTGCATTTCTCCGGCATATCTCAGTTGTTCTACCAGGTAATTCGGTGCATTACCCACCTTCACTTTTTGGATAAATATCAGCGTATTTAACTCAACTCTTTGCTGGATATTAAATCATTTTAATGTGTTAAGTAAAAAGTTTAAATTTTTGAAGAAACTAATTCAATTTACAGATAAAAACTATGCGTTACAAATTCAAAAAATCCGTCAAGAGTATCGAGTAGTATTGAGTACCCAAATGAAAAGTATTGAATATTATTGAGTAATGAAAAGTAGTAGAATTGGCCAGCACTGGTGGGGTCATCAAGATAAGATATACGTAAAGCATATGATGGAGAACATATCTTCTATATATATAAAAGGAAGTTGTCCTATGTTCGTGATTTTATAACTCGAGAACCACTCAACCAATTTTCAAGCGAGTACATTCGTTGGAAAGGTCTACTTTCACTGATGGTTTATAAAAACATCGAAACATCTACGAATATGCGTTATACGCGCACTTTTATGATGGTGTGTTTTCCCCTATATAAAATGTATTTTTTTCCTTGTGAGAATTACATTTTGTCGGTATATGGCACTGCTTGCTCGCGTCATTTGACTTATTTAATTTCTGTGTGTTTGTTGATTGTCATTTAAGTTTACAGTGCAAGCATTGCCATTTTTAAATTATTGATTTGTAATCTTTCAGTTAAAATTTAAATCTTTTACATAAAAAAAATTATTCAACAATGCCGCGACGAAGACGTTCACAAATTGGCCGACAAACACGCCACAGCAGTCAAATACGTTTAAATAGATCTAATCAGCATGAAGAAGAGCAATTAGAAAGTAATGAATTAGCAAGGCAACGAATGGCACCATCAAACCAAAATCAAGCACAAAGAGAAGAACGTATTGAACGTATGTTTGAATATAATAACAAATGCCTCTATCAGCATATTCAATATGTTTGGCGTCTATATGTTGAAAGTAGCAAATTTTTTTATGTCAGCATATGTAAGCAAATGAAATGTCAACATAAGAGTTAGCATACGATTTTTGTGTTTATACGATATGTTGAATTTCATGTGGTGCTACATAATGCTGAGTCATATAAACATTTGTTTGTGAAATTAGCGAGATGGACAACAATTTTTAATTAATTTTCAACTTATGTAATTATACGTATAATTTTTGCAATAAAATTTATTAATATAAATAAAAAATAAACATAAATGATGTCGTCGGAGGAAATATCAGTAGCTATTGTAAAACTTACTAAATACAAAATCGGGATAAATTAAGACATAAAAACATTCACGACAGCAGGCTACACGGGGGTACATGGCTACAAATATCGCTGGCTTTTTCTAAATTTTGCAACTTTTTGCGGAATTTTGCGTTTTTGAAATTTGGACTTTTTCTATTTTTTAGTGTTTTCTCGACTTTAAAATTATATTAAACATTTAAATTTTCCCAATGATTAGGCTTTGGCATGAGGCGCATATGCATACGAATTTGGTATATGCTGAAAAGCTTGCATACGCCTTTCAACAAATAACATATATGTCAGCTTACGTAGGAAATTTGTTAAGCAAAATAATATGCTGTTTACACGATATGCTGAAATTACCAACATACGTTTGTTCGTATTGTTAACAAAGTATTAGCAAATGCTGTTAAACATACGCATGCTGACAAAATTTTGCGTTTACACGATATGCAAGCACTTGTAAAAAATTGTTCAGCATAAATATGCTGATTCAACATATCGTCTAAACATAGCTTAACACTGAACGTGACAATCAAAACAGGCAGCAACGGAGACGTAGCCATTCAATTGCAGGTTTCAATTGTGATCATAACATTGATTACGCTTAGCAAAATCAATAAGATAAATGGATAAAGTTTGTAATAAATGCAATGCATTTAAATTTAAAAATGAAACCGATGGAATGTGTTGTGCTGGCGGAAAAGTTAAATTAACACCATGAAGTCCACCACCTCAGCCATTATTCTCTTTGGTTGGTGGCAGAAAAAATCAGTCAAAACATTTCTTGAAATTCAGTCAGTCGTACAATTGTTGCTTTCAAATGACATCATTTGGAGCACAACACATTGCTCGTGATAGATTTATGCCAACTTTTAAGGTAAATAATGTGGTTTTCAATTCAGATATTAATATATGTTTTCATTTATACGAAAATTCTAACCAATTTGTTGAATATTAATTTAAGATTCAGGGTTAGGTGTACCATAAAATTGGTGCGTTATAGCCATTCGACAACCAAGAGTATCGCTTTCTACAAATTTATTTCGTGGGAAATGAAGATGAAGAAGTTGATCAGCGTTATTCAATAAATCCGAATTAAGCAAACCAATCATTCGTGCATTACAAATATTATTACATGAACATAATGAATTCGTTAATATGTTTAAATCACAAATTGATAATGTGCTGCTGACAATTATGGAATAAGAATAAATGCGGATAAAACGCCAGCTGGCGAACATGTAGGAAGATTTAATGCACCAAGCTTTGAAGATGAAGTAGCGATTGTCATGGTTGAAGAACATTTCAATAGGCATGATATTATTTTGCAACGTAGAAATGACCGGTTGGAAAATGTTAGTGAAACACACCGTTCTCATGATTCATTGCAATATCTGCAAATTTTTTGGCAAGGTGAAGATGGGTACCACTTCAGTTTAAGAATGATTAATCATTCAACCGGTGCGTACAAAATAAAATAATTTTAAGGAGTCAAATTAAAATATAATTGATTAATGTATTAATGGTTCGACGAAATGAATAAAATCACATTTTGCATTGCCTTATCATCAGTACATTGTTGACATGTATGCAAAATCTGAAACTGAAAGTTTGAATTACATGAAATATAACCAAGCAAAACTACGTTCAGAAGAATACATTCATTTGTGTGATGCTATTAACAATGATGTGGATCCTAATGATATTGGCAATATGGTGATTCTACCATCGTCATATGTTGGTGGACCACGACATATGCATGAATACGCGCAAGATGCAATGTGTTGTGTGCGTCATTATGGAAGACCTGATTTATTTATAACTTTCACGTGCAATCCACAATGGACAGAAATTAAAGAACATCTATTTGAAGGTCAAGGGCCAACAGACCGATATGATATAACTGCACGTGTATTTAAGAAAAAGATGAAATCATTAATGGACTTGAAGATAAAATTAAAAATATTTCGTGAAGTACTCTGCTGGTTGTATTCCATTGAATGGCAAAAGAGAGGACTACCACACGTTCACATTTTAATTTGGATGGTTGACAAAATAACACCAGAACAAATTGATACCGTTATATCAGCAGAAATTCCTGATCCTGAATTGCTTGAAATTGTATCCAAAAACATGATTCATGGACCATGCGGTAGTTTGAATATGAATTCAGTATGTATGCAAGATGGAAAGTGTACACAAAATTATCCATTAGTTTCTGAAACCAATACTGGAAATGATCCAAAATATCGTCAACGATCAACACAAGATAATGGTAGATCAACAACTGTCAAAGTGGGAACACAAGAAATCGAGATCGACAATCGTTAGATTTTCCCATATTCACCAATTTTATCAAAAACTTTTAAGGCTCACATTAACTTTGAATACTGCAATTCCGTTAAAGCGATCAAATATATGGATGTGTAAATATATCACGAAAGTGATATGGCTGCTTTCGGTCTTGTTGAAAATGATGAAATAAAACATTACCTAACTGGTCGATATATCAGCAGTATGCCGTATACTCTCTTTGTAATAAAACTAGAGAGACATGCGCAGGTGCTTAAAAATTTTTTCCACAAAACCTATATCAACTTTTTCAACTTTCAACAATTAAAACTGAAAAAAAATATTAGTAAGGACGTTCATATTGAAATCGGTGAAATATTTTGTACCTATAAAGAAAATTTCAAGCTTCCTGACAAACATTCAACAGAGTTGTTCAATATAGGTGCGCGGGTGTTCGGATTGAAGTTTCAGGGCTGATGTTCAATAGAGGAGGCCTATGTGAAAACAACAAAAAAAGTACATATAAAATTTTTTTGGTAAGAAAGGGTTACAAATTTGTTAGGAAATTCATAATCTATGGCTGACTCATAAACGCAGTTTGCAAAGCAACACTAGAATGCCTTGTAAACTCATGCTTCCAGTGTTGCTTTGCAAGCCGTGTTTATGAAGTCAGTCTATACTATGGAATAGAGATGAGCGAGCGTGTGTTTTTGCTTTAATGTAATTTTTTTCATTTAAATTCTTCATTTTTTTCGTATTTCGTGAGCGTGAATTTTTGTGATTGTGGCTTCTTTCGTCACTCCATAATATGGTGAAGGTTATATAAGATTCGGCACAGCCGAATATATCACTTTTACTTATTCTTTTATTTCTTTGTCTATCCTACGTATTTGTATGTGTTCCGATGGTTGATTGTGTATGAGTTTAGAAATGTGGAAGTCAATTAAACTCAGAGCCAGACATCTGCAACAATACATATTAAACGCGAGCCCACTCGCTTTTTACTAAGTCATTTTTAGGCTCGGACACTTTTAAGCACTCGCTTTTATTGATTTGTTGCTTTTTTCGCTCGAGTTACATATAATACTTACTAACTCATTATATTTTGTAAGTGTTGTGTTTTTCTTCCGACGGGGTTTGATGCAATTTGGAATGAATTTCCGTCATCCCACGTCAAATTTGGTTGATAAACAGACCGGTTTCGGCTATGTGCCATCTTCAGTGTTCTCTCAGTAACTAATCGTTTTTTTTTGTGTTGTCCCTTGTCTTTTGTATAGTTTCCTTGTGTACCTAACTTCTTTTTCTCTCTTTCTCTCTTGTTCGTGTCTGCATCTCTCTCGTTCGTATATATTCGTGTGTGGCTCTCTCTCGTTCGTATATATTCCTGTGTGCTCTATATCAACCTGCTTCTTGTTCGTTTAATTTTTTCTCTTGTTAATCAAATTTCGCGAACCACATATTCAACAACAAATGTACACCAAGACACATCAGACAAACAGTTGAATTACTGCTTTTACAGCACAAAGGACGGCGACTGAACGTATTAGAAAACATGGAAATATACAAACAAAAAACGTTTGACGGAAGAATTATAAACGAACAAATAAACACTGCGTCAGACATAATATTTGAACCGCTAAAACATTTTTACACAAAAGAAAACAGTAACCCAAGAAAACCAGACAACACAACAAACGAACAAAACCAAAAAGAAACCCAGAATCGTACAATCACAGACTACTACCTACACAAAGATAAAACACCTAGCAAATGATCACTCAAATAATAAACTGTAACGGTAAACACAAGAGACTAACAAGAGAAAAAATTAAACGAACAAGAAGCAGGTAGATATAGAGCGTCTTCAGCAAGAAATTTACCCACTCCAATGGAGTTGGGAAACTTAGAAAATAGCATAGAGTACCAGGAAGTAAATTTTCTCCACAGGCTCGAAATTACCCTTAATTGCAGTAACTATAGGAAGTAAAATTGTTAGATGTCTTATTGATACCGGCGCTGAAACTCGCAATCTTTTTGTGGACGAATTTTTTTAATCAAATTTGAACAAGCCTTTTAAATTTCGCACCTTAAACGGCTAAACACTACTTCCATTGGGAAGTAGAAATTTTATCAATATGGTACACTTTCTTGGAAGGTAAGTAGAATCATGGGACGCAGCTATGACGCTATCATCGGTCTCAATTTTTTGATACCACTTGGTGTAGGGATAGATTTAAGAAAAAAATTTATAGATATATTGGGAAATGAGATATTTTTCGAAGAGGAAAATCCTTATTATATTAATACAATCCAGACAATTCAGGATACTTCATTCGGCGAAGGGCATACATTTTATTTGGATCTCTTAAACTGCGAGGAAAAGTCAAACTTAAAGGAAATCCTCTTGGAATATCAAGATTTGTTTTATAGGGATGGTGAAGTCCTGACCTCTACACATGAAGTTATGCATGAAATTCCAACAACTGTTGATAAACCAATGTTTTCGAACATATATAGATATCCACAAATCCACGAAATGGAGGTACAGAGACAGATAGACGAAATGCTTAAACAAAACATTATTCAGGAAAGTACATCTCCATATAATAGTCCTCTCTGGGTTGTCCCCAAGAAAATTGACAATTCTGGCACTAGAAAGTGGAGATTGGTAATAGATTACCGAGAACTCAATGAATTCACCAGAACCGACAAATTTCCAATTCTCCCACGACCCAGGACGGACATCCTGTATGTTATGCTTCAAGAACACTTAACGTTCATGAGAGGAACTATTCGACTGTTGAGAAAGAATTGCTTGTCTGGGGCGTCAAATACTTCAGACCATACCTCTATAGTGTTGAATTCGATTTGAATACGGATCACCAACCACTAAAGTGGTTGCAAGCTAAAAATAATGGGAGGGATATAAGTCCAAGACTTCAAAGGTGGCTAGTTCACTTAATGGACTACAATGCCACAATCGAGTACACTAAAGGTAAGGAGAATCATATTGCTGATTTCCTAAGTAGAATAGATGATGATACCGGAAATGGGGATTTAGACAACATTGAAAGTATCAATGCCGAGGAAGATTCGGTAGACGAAAATAACTCTCCTTCATTGGATTCGAAACAAAATATTCCAGTACTGGATACAGTTATAAATAGATTAAAGACACAATTGGTAATAACCGAGAATAAGGACTCTGAGCTTGAGGAGATCTTTCGTAATAAGAGAATTTACTTAGATAGAACAGATTTGAATTTTCAAAGTTTAAATACATTCTTAATAAATATTCACTTAAAGGCCGCACTTTTTTTGTAATAATGGAATTTTTTAATGTTACACTTAAAAAAATAGTGAAATCAACAGGAGATTTTGCTATTATTACAGAAAAATTAAAAATTTTTTGCTGTCAAATTTGCAAATTTGTTTACACTCAAAGAATAGTAACATTTAAAAAAAACGTTAATAATATTATCTAAAAATATTGCTATTACTATAGAAAAATTTATTATTTTTGCTGTCAAATTTGATAATTTTAAAAATTAAAATTGCAATAAATTTTAATAGCATTTATAACAACGGTAGGTTCTGTTTATTATTATTTTTTACTAATACTATGTTTTTCGTACTTAAATAACAATGAAAGGCAATTATAATTATTATTCATTTGACTCAAATATTGATTGCAAATATTCCATATTTTGTTCTGTGCAATTTCGTGAAATTTTTCTAGCATTGTGCTGTCTAAAAATCTGTAATCCTTGTTCCTTTTTTCCTAAGCCTCCTCTGATAGATCTCCAAGTGGCACCAAATGATATTTAATGACATCTTTTCAATGATAAAGGATTTTGTGAACTGTTGCAGATATATTTCTCCATGGGTAGTTGATTGTATATATTTTTGCAGTTTCCTTTGCATAATCTCCAAATTTTCTAGATTCAATTTCTTCATTGCACGCAAGTACTTCTAGGATTATTTTAAATCTGAAAATAAGGTTTAAATCCACTCCTGTTATTTCAGATGCTGTTTCTGGATCTGAAAAGAATCTTCTTGCGGTATTGCCATCATTTGTATTGCCTGACCCTTGTTTTGGATGATCTATAATCAATCCAAATTTGCGATATTCATCTTGAACATGTTTCTTTTTTGAACTTCTTAACTCTTTGTTGGTTTCGTTGTTTCTTAATTGGTGCTTTTTATGGGATTCGCTAAATTTTAGTATTTTGAATTTTTATTCGCACTTTTTCCCAATATTAATATTTTACTTATTCAGTAAAACATTAACAATTTTGTTAAAAAACTAATTGCAATTGATTATTGAGGGGTATAGCCTGTTCCTATGCGCATTTCACTGTTGCTAATGCAGATCATCAGGGAACTTTACCCAAATATTTCTTAGAACAACTGAAGATATTATATTAAACCTTCATTAAAACAAATGAAAAGTTTAAACAATATCAAAGTTGTAACAAGAACTCAATAATCAACCAATTGTTTTTGTTTTCTTACTTTACCATTACTACCTAGGTTGACTTTTTTTCAACTCTAATTGTAGTTGTAAGAGGTTTGTAGAAAATGTAAAAACAACAACTGCTATACATTTGTATAGAGTGATGCCAAACAAAATTTTTGTGACCAGCTGCTTGTCTAGTTAATAATTGGTGCTTTTTATGAGAATCGCAAAATTTTAGTATTTTGAATTTTTATTCCCACTTTTTCCCAATATTGTTGTTTCTTATTGATCCTGAAGACCCGAAATCCAAATCACAACTGATTTTTAGTATGTGTTCCATAAGTCGTATTCTTGCATGTAGTGGTGATAATCCAAATTCATATGCATCGGTATTACCTACTGATTTTGTCGGGACTTGGTTTAATTGGGTTGATGTTGCTTGGCGTATAATGCAGCTGGATGCAGCATTCGTATTAGCCAAAGCCTGACCTACTTTTCCATCTATCATTGTCAGCACTAATTAGTAGCTGACTTCAATTTGCTGCCCATCTAACTGTAATGGTAATGGCTGTAGTGTTGCAATTTGCGCCTTTATATCACTAACTTCTTTGTTAATGGCATCATGAGTTTCTTTTTTGAATTCAAATTTGATTGGCCTGTATTTCGTTAAAGACAGTGTCTCATTTTTCCTAATATCCATTGTTTGCGTTGTACTAGTCGAAGGCTCTGAATCCTCCAAAATCTTTTTCAATCGCAATGGTACAGATGATACCATGAACATATCTGAGTCCGAAATATTTTCACATACAACTTGTTTGTATTGTTTTTGCCCCGAAGATTCATCACATCCCCACTTACAAAAAAGAATTAACTTTGTGTTCCCATATTTCTTTAACCCATTTCCTGTTATTGATTGTAGCAAGCGTTCGGCTGTGTGATCAAGTAGAGATTGTAGTTGTACCTCTGCCGAAATTGGTGTGAATGTAATAGTGTCCTTTGATGGCAGTCCATTTAGCAGCGGTTATGTAATGATATGCTGGATACATATTTGAACCTTTTTCAATCGCACGCAGTCTGAGCTTAATATATTGCTGTTTTGTTAATTTCAAATCCTGAAATAATGCTAATGCCTCCTCATTTGTGTACTGCATTGCATTACTCGGAGTTGGTATACTTTTAAGAATCCGTTTTATCTCACTGGACTAGCTTTAACAATTTTTCTGTTCTGTGATCGTAATTGATGTAGGAAAGATTCTTTTATATTTGTACAACCAATTGCATCGTTATTATCTTTAAGTTTCCGCCTCTTAGATCTATCCCTGCAGTTGTCCAATGATTTGCGTGGTCTTCCAGCCTTATCTTGCTTTGCTGTTTCTGCAGCGACAGTAAATTGGCCTTCTAACCACTTTGCACTTTTTATATAAAAGTTTTGTTTACTGTAGCTAACTTCTTTGTAGCGTTTTTTTAGTGCTTTGACGAAATTAGATAATTGCTCTTGCATTTCGGTGCTACACGAATTTAAGTTTAATTTTATTTTAACGTAACTAAGAACATCTTCCTGGTTTTTGTTTCTAAAATACTCTTCGGCCAGTTCTTTATAACTGAAGCTCTCCATACACTTAAAGGATTAACTTATTACTGAGTAATCCCTTATCGAATCCGTAGTTTTATACATTTTTAGATACATGTTATTCACACATTGATCTTTAATTACATAGCAGGTAGTGCTTAAATTGCACAAAACCGCACATGTTATCCAGACCTTAATATCAGGTAAAACTGATTAGTATCTCGCCAATATTTGTTGTTGTTGTTGGGTTGTTTTTTATCTTTAGTGGTTTAATGTCGCGATTATTGTTATAAAATTGTTTATAACTTTGGTTGACCCTAACATTTGATAACAGGTAAATTTAGAAAGACATCATATGTGTACTGTAGAACGTATTGTGATAATTGTATGACTTATTTTTTGCTGATCAAAACAAAGCCATTAAACCCTTCCGCAGGTATTATATTTAATTTTTTTAGTTTTACGTAGTCTAAAGTAAAAAAACATAAACTTTTAGGACAAAAAGTGAAAATTTAATACACCATTGTATACGAGTACTTATAGGGCTGTTTAAATTATAGTAATTTGAATTTTTTTAGAGTAATTTCATTAAAATGAAAAAAGTGTTCTACCCACGGGTCGTCACGGGTGCAAAAGTATATATAGCGTTAAAGAGGACACTTTCACCATTCTCCGGGTGATATACATTTCTTGTTCCCCTTTGTTCCCTAGAAGTTCTATTCCACTAAAGTTTAAATTTGAGAAAAATATAGTAGTTTCATAAATATTTCGTAACCCCCTAATATTAAACGCTAGAACTGTGACCACTTACAACAACTAAAGACTATGATCCTACCAACATTATAAAAAAGACCGCAGGCCATTATCGATGATACGTTAATAGCCGACATTCATTTATACTCTTTATAGATACATTTTCAAAACATGCAATACATTTCCATCTTCCAGATAGAAATAACCAAACTATTGTCCAGAAAATACGGGAATTCCTAGCATTAAAAGGAAAATTAAAAAAATTCGTATTTGACAATGAATTTAATACCGTTAATGTACGAAAATTCTTAGATGAGGAAAGCATAGACTATCATGCGACGAAACCTAATAACCATACTGGGAATTCAGACGTAGAAAGACTGAACAAAACATTTTCTGAAAAAATAGAGTATTGAATCTGGAAGATAAAGTTCCAATAGTGGAGCAAATGGCTAAAGCTATAAGATTTTATAATAACACACTTCATTCCAAAATAAAGTGCTCTCCTACTGAAGTTGAGCAACATCGTATCGACCACAATACAATACGAAATCGTATAGAGAATATGAAATATAGTACACTGAACAAACGAAATATAAACCGTGAAAATTACATCGAACATAGACGAGAAGGATACATAAAAAATTACAAAAGTGTCCGACATAAAGAGGAACCAAAATTTATAAAAAGAAACCTTAATAACGTACACGTTAATAACATTAAACGTCCTTTCAAATTTGCAGATCCTGATGACCATATTGTTAATAATGACACAGATACTTCTCACTCAGAACCTACCAATGTCAACTCCAATAACCAGTGAGAATAAGTACTATAGAAATCGTCATCAATGATCATTTTCAAGACAGCATTAACTTACTAAAAGCGATAATCGCTTCCAATCGGAATCGGACTAAGACTGTTTTTTCTGAGTTGAATTCAAAATATAACAAACTCGCAGAGCACCTTATGAATTCTAACATATTTTTTAAGCTTAAATTTATCGAAGATAAAATAGACCAGATACAGAATTGTATAGCTTCAGCAAGGAGTCATATCCTACATCCTAGTATCTTAACGCTGGATGAAATCAACGTGTATGACATTGACTTTTACAAACTTAAATTAACAAAACTAGACATTTTGAACTACAAAAACAATTTAATTGTTATCGCCATAAAAATTCCCTAAAATTTCATTAAAACTGATTTAAAACTACTCATACCGCTGCCAAACTCCTAATTTTTCGAAATTGACGCTGAGAAAGAATTTTTTATAATAGTTAACAACATAACGTATAAATATGAAGAAAACAAGTCACTAAAGTATTTGGAAAGAAGTTCAATTTGCACTTTAAATCTAAATTGTAAACTAAAGTATAACAATGAATTCAATTTAATTGCAATCGCTGATAAAACGGTAATTGTAAAAAATGCCAGGAATAAACAAATCATACAGAATTGCGATGATCGAGATATTATGTTAAATGGCAATTATATATTGTCTTTCTATTCAAAAAAAATATTTTATTCAAAATTCTCCTGTTTCTCTTAAATTTTTATTTGCATAGGATTGCTTCTTATTTTTCAATATCTAGGTACCTATTTTTATTCAACGCAAGTAAGGAAAAAGAGTTTAAAAAACCATGCTTTTGCGATTTGTCAAAAAAAGTAATAAGTCTTGAGTTTCGGTTTTCGTTTCATTATAATTTTGTGTTTTTGTACAATACATACAGCAGAAAGCATTATTAAAGAAGTAAAAGCAAAAAGAACAATTCACTCGAAAGAGCTAAAAATTTTTGTTATTATTTTTTAATATATTAATATAAAACAGACGAGACTGTTAAAAATCCACGAATAAAGTTATTGTGCATTTAAGAAAATTAAAATTTTTATTAGAAAATCAGTAAATTTATTAGAAAACAATAAAATAGTTTCGTTGTTTCAAATATGGCGGAATGCCACCAATGTAAGACTACAATTCGCGGTGAATCTGGCTTAATGTGTGAGGGAGTATGTAAAAAAGTTTTTCATTGTGCAAAAAAATGTTCGGGGATAGATCAATACTCCCGTGGAATATTGGAGTCAAGTGGTTTTGTTCGATTTATGTGTGATGACTGTCTTCAGTATATACATAATATTGATTTGGCGCTAAATGAAGTTCAGGAAAATGTAAACAAAGTGCAAGATGATGTTAGCAAAAACAAATCAAATCTTATTGAATATAAAGGTGAATTTAAAGCTGCATTAAAAGAAAACGAAAATGAAATTAAAAAATTGCTCGAGGCAATTGAAAAAAGATATAATGAAAGATTAAAAAAATTGGACGATGCTCAAAAATTATGTGAACTTAATATAAAAGATCTTAAGAAAATATACGGGAACATAAATGATCAAGAAAATAAAACGAAAGAAATATGCAACACAATAGAAGAAAAAAACAGAAAGATGTGCGATGAAATAAAAAAAAACAATTGAAAAAACAAATGGCAAAGCAAATAAACCGACATACTCAGACTCAATAAAATCTAACACAATGATGCCAGATGTAAATAAACAGAATCCGTTAATAATTAAACCAAAAGAGAAGCAGGCTATTTTTAAAACTAAGGAAGACTTAAATAAAAAGATAAACCCTAGTGATTTTAAAATAATTGGTGTTGAGCAAAAAAGAAATGGATCGATTGTCATCCAAAGTAAAAATAATGAAGAAAGAGAGAAAATTAAAGAAGCAATTGAGAATAATATGAGTGAAACTTATGAAGTTAAAGTACCAAGTCAAACAGAAATGAAAATTAAAATTGTTGGTATGTCATTTAAGCTAACAGAAAGTGAAATAATTGAGAAGTTAAAAAAACAAAATGAAATGCTTATTGATAGTAAAATGGAAGTACTGAATTTATTTGAATATGCGAGAAATGGTCATAAATTATATAACGCAAAACTTAAGGTCGATAATCAATCTTATGTTAAAATTTTATCAGCTGAAAAAGTAAACATCGGATGGGAGAAATGCAAAGTTTTTGATGGTACGGATATTATACAGTGTTTTAAATGTAAAGGATTTAATCATAGAGCAGCAGAGTGTAAGAATCAGGAAATATGCTACAAATACCATGGAAATCATAAATCTAAAGAATGTAATAAAGAAGTGATTATTAAATGTATTAACTGTATCAACATGAATAGAAAGCTTAACCTAGGGCTAGACGTAGATCATATAACTACGAGCAGAGACTGTCCGGTATTTCAAAATAAGCTTAATGCTAAAAAGAGAAGAATTGGTATAGCAGAATAACAATCAAGGCAAATTCGAGGAATATATACAAATATTCAAGGTCTTTTAAATAATTTTAACCAAGTAGAATTGATGTGTGAGGCAATAGAGCCTGAGTTTATAATTTTCTCGGAAACACACTTAACAAGCGACATAAATGAGGGAGAATTTGACTTAGTTGGTTACAATCAATACTATTCATTATCGAACTCATCAAGAACGGGCGGTGTTATTATCTACTTCAAAAATAAGTGGAACGTTAGGAAAATTGCCGATAAAAATATTAATTCAAAAATATGGATAACAGCGTACTTAGCAAAAAATGAAAATTACAAAGTAGTGATAACAGCAGTGTATAGATCACCAAGTAGCGGCGAAGCGGAGTTCATAGATGCATTGGAAGAAATTCTTGAAGAGTTAAATGAAGAAAACTGTGAATTGTTAATAGCTGGTGATTTCAATATTGATTGGAGCAAAGACAGTTTTTATAAAAACAAAATGAAATGCTTATTTGATGACAATGGATTAAAACAAATAGTGAGTGAATTTACAAGAGTTACAAAAAACACTAAAACAATAATAGACTACATTGTGACGAATAATGATAATATTCAGGCAGAAGTAAATATTGAAAACAAAATATCTGACCATGAATCTATTGATATTATAATAAATAATGCTACAAGTAAAAAGAACCCGAATATGTATAAAGAAATCGAAAATTTTAAATATAATGCTAATATATTTAACAGAGAAATAATAAATATAAGGTATATCGATAAATCGAATGGTTTAAATAACAATGTATGTTTATTTGATCAATATTTGCAAAATGCCGTTAAAAAATTGACAAAGAGTGTAAGAATAAGAAATAAAAATAACAATCTATGGTTTAATAATGAAATAAGACGCATGAAAATACAGAAAATTGAAAAATATCGAATAGCCAGACTTGAAAATACGGAAGATTCGTGGAATAATTATAAGATGTTTAGAAATATGTACAAAGTAACTGTTGAAAATTCAAAGAACAATTATGTTAACAAAAAAATAACCGATGCAAGAAATCAGAAGGAAATGTGGAGGGAAATTAAAAGCCATATCCTGAAAAAAACCAAAGTGCAATTGAATCTGTGATATTTAACCAAATAGAATATAAGAAAGACTGTGATATAGCTAATAAATTCAATAATTACTTCGTTGACAGCATAACTACCATCAGAGATACAATTAGCTATGTGCAATATGACAATCTCATTCCTGTGATAAACTCTCAATTTTCATTTCGTGCAATAAACATAGAAAATCTGAAAAATATATGTAAAGACCTTAAAAATAAATCCGACTATTATAAAATTTCATGTAAGATGATAATTAATAGTTGGAATATAATTGGAACAATACTGCTGGATATAATAAATGAATCGCTAAGAACTGGGGTATTCCCTGAGAATTGGAAAACATCAATAATAATGCCAATAGAAAAAATCTCAAAAACAAAAAAGTGTGAAGAATTTCGCCCAATCAATACATTGAAAACGTGTGAAAAAATATTGGAAAAAGTTGTTAAGGAACAACTTGAAGAATATATAGAGGTCAACAATCTCATGACGAAACACCAATCTGGTTTTAGAAAAAATTTTCATGCGAGACTGCAATTAATTATATACTAAACAGATGGAAAAAAACTGATAAAGCCAAAAAAATTTTAGCAATATTCTTGGACTTAAAGAGAGCTTTCGAAACTATAGACAGAGATATACTTCTTCAAAAGTTATATAAATATGGCATCAGGAATACCGAATTAAAGTGGTTTGAATCTTATTTGACAAACAGAAAGCAAATAACAAAAATAAATAATATAATGTCCGATTCATTGAGCAATGATTATGGAGTTCCACAAGGATCGATTTTAGGCGCTTTGCTTTTTATTATATATATTAATGACATGCCAAACATTCTGGATAAATGTGAAATTACTCTTTATGCTGATGACACGCTTCTTTTCACAGACGCGGATACAATTGAACAATGTTACCGCAATCTAGACCGAGATATACATTCAGTGAATTTATGGCTAAATATGAACAAGCTTAAATTAAATGAAAGTAAAACAAAAATAATGGAAATTAACGCTGATAGTAATGTACTTTTTAAAATTAACAATGAAGTAATAGAGAAAGTGAGCAAAATAAAATATTTGGGCATCGTTATAGATAAAGATTTGAAATTTAGCAACCATGTTGATTATATATGTAAAAAGATCGGCAAAAAAGTTAGCTTCTTTAAACGAATTAGAAAACAAATAACTATCTTGACAGCAATTAAAATTTACAATACTATAGTTAAACCTCATTTCGAATATGGCTCGACTATTTTATACTCATGCTGCACAGCAAATCAAATTGAAAGACTTCAGAAACTACAAAACAAAGCAATGAGAGTGATATTAAAATGCAACAGATTTACTTCAATAAACGTTATGTTAAATTCACTAAAGTGGCTTAATATAAAACAAAGACTTGAGCTAAACACTATTAATTTTATACAAAAAATCAAAAGAGGAATGGCTCCCGAATACTTAACTGAGCAGATAATGCATGTAAGAGAGGTTCAACCATATCATCTGCGAAACTCTGAACACTTTAGAATCGAAAGGGTATCTACAAGCGCAATTCAGCGATCGCTGTTTTATAAGGGTCTTCAGCTATACAACTCGTTACCAGAGGATGTAAAATTGGAGACAAATTATAATTTATTTAGGAAAAATGTTGTTAAATTTGTTAAAGACACTCTATAAAATTTTTGTTTTTTCTTTTTATTTATTAAATGATATAAATTGTAAATGTAAACAAAATTAAATGTAATTAAAAGTATTTTAAATACTAATAAAATAAATAATAAAAAAAAAAAATAAATATTTATAAGTAGGTATATAACATAATAATAAGCATTAATTTAGATATATTGTATTTATAAGTATATAATAATATATATATATGTGTTTATATATATATATATATATATATATATATATATATATACATATATATATATATATGTTTAGAATAAGCTGCCTAATATGTATAAAATTTATTCTTATATAATTTTAATTAATGATATAATATTTTGGAATGAATTTTCAGTAACTCAGTTACTGAGAGAACACTGAAGATGGCACATAGCCGAAACCGGTCTGTTTATCAACCAAATTTGACGTGGGATGACGGAAATTCATTCCAAATTGCATCAAACCCCGTCGGAAGAAAAACACAACACTTAATGATATAATACATAAATCTTATATAATTTAAATTAATGATATAATCACTACTACATAGCCTTATTGTTGAACTTGCTGTCATCTGCCTGGCATTTTGATTCGACTGAATGTTTGTTAAGGTTGTGTTGTTTCTGTTGTTTGTAGATTTTTTGTTGAGTTGTTATTTTTTTATTGTTTTTACCTTTGTTGTACATACATATGTATATACTTGCTTTTAAAATACTTCAGCTGTTTATTTTACTCTTTGTTGTTACTTCTTTTATCAGATTTTTCCCCTTTTCGCAATTCCTTTTCACTTGATTTTTTTTTAATTTACACTGTCTTTACTCGTTTCTTCAGTTTTTAGTTTTGTTCTTTTCTATGTTCATTTGGTTGTTTTGGATTTACTTGTTTCAATTGTATTTTCATTTGTATTTGTTGAATAATTTTTATAATTTTTAAATAGGTATGTAAATAATTATAGAAAATATATTTGCTTTTGTATATTTTTGTTTATTTAATTGTTTATAATTATTTTCTGACATACTCTCTGTTAATGTTTTTTGATAAGGGATGTTTTTTTTCAGAGCTGATCACTACACAATTTTCTCTTTCTCTTTATGAGTATTAAATTTTTATCTTGTTTTGCATTTTTTCTTGTTTTCTAGTTCTTCTTTTCTGCACATATTAATACATATTTTGTTTTCTTGGATTTTGGATTTTTCCAGAATTTATTGCTAAATGACGCTTTACGAAAAAGTAACTGTTGTTTTTAATGCCCGTTATTTTTCGTCTTTTTTTCGACATTTTTCCACTGACTTGGGGTACAGTTCTGCAGCTACTTATTAAGTCGGAATTTTTTCTTTTTGTTTTTACATTTGTAATTTTTCAAGTTTCTGTCTGACTTCTATTTTTTCGCTCTGACTTATTCTAATTCTTTACACCCATATTACGCAGTGCAAAGATTTCCTTTGCTACGAGTACATATATGTATATCTTTTCGGATCTTAGTTCTGTACGAGTGTATACACAATTTTTGTAGATTCACTTCACTTTCACTTTAAATCGGTTTTTTTCTTCTTTTCTTCAGATTGAACGAATTTTATTTAATTAAATTTATTAATTGTGGTTAATAGGTTTTTTATTTTCAATATTTTTGCTGACTTTCTTTAAATTTAATTTTGTTTTTTATTAAAGTCATTTATTTTATTTTCGTTTTATGATCATTATTAAGCTTGTTTTTTTAAATAAATAATTTAATAGGGATGTATATAAATATATTTGCTTTTGTATATTTTTGTTTATTTATTATTTAGTAGGGAATTGTATGTCTGGCCACCATTAAAATTCTCAAATTTCATCAATTAAAATTTAAAATTTTAATTGCAAATTGTGTGTTAATGGGTTTGGCGGCATGCTTTGATTAGTGTGTGTGTGAATGTGCGGGCGAAATATTTTTTGTTTATATTTTGTGTGTGTTTATTTAAGGGACATTGAATTCAGTTGTTGTGAATTTGTTGTGTCTGTCCGTTAGAATTGATTTGAGCTGGTGTGTGGTTTGCTTGTTTGTCTGTCCGTTAGAATTGATTTGAGTTGTTGGTTTGGTTTACTTGTTGTGTCTGTCCGTGTGATCTTTTGTCTGTCCGTGAGAATTGATTTCAGCTGGTATGTTGTTTAGTTGTTTGTGTCTGTCCGTGGTAATTTCTGTCTGTCTGTCCGTTGAATTTATGGGTAATTAAAATTTAAAAAATTTTTATAATTAACATTATGTTTAATGGGATAATAAAAAATAATGAGTTTTTTGTCTGTCCATTCCGTCCGTCCTTTTGTGTGGGTGTGTTGATTCCATCCGATCATATGGACATAATTTTGTTGATGGTGGGGAGGAGGATGGTTAAGTTTTTTTGTTTGCATTTATTTAGTGTATGTGTGTGTGTGTTGTTCTTTATACATACATTTTATTTTTAAGCATGTTTGTCTTTTCGACCGTCCGTTCTTCCAACTGGTCGTATTTTTCAACTGTATGTCTTTTCAAGCGTCCGTCCGTTGGTGGACAGTGTGTATACATACATACATACATACATACATTCGCTATATGGATATTTGAGTATGCGTAGGGAGATGTTAAATTCTTTTAATATTTGCGTGCGCAATCGTATTCATATTTTGTTAGCTGTTTTTTTTACATTAGTTTTTTGTCAAGTATAGGATACTAAACAAAAAAATTGTGTGGATATATAATTTTAGAAATTATATACATACATATTTGTTTTGTGTATGCTTCTGCTTGACATCACAATTTTTTCTTAAAATTTTGCTTGATATACTTACATAAACTTTTTGTCAACTAGAAACTTTTTTTGTGGCAAATATTCGCATAATCGTTTGAATTTCTGGTTGTGTTGCTAAGTGCAAAAGATGTGGTTTGTATTTGAAATAAAAAATACTTGCATAATTTTTTATTCTTGTATTTATTTATTGTTTAATATATGATAGAATTTTATAATAATTCATGTATTTTTAAATGAAAATATTGTAAAAAGGGATAGTTCATTTTAAGCAAGCATTTCTTAATGCGCAAACACCAAATGTGTAATAATTACAATAGAAACACTCGGGATATTTAATTTTCATTTGCTTAAAGTTGATGCATCCAAAGTCCTCCATGTTAAAAACTCTTTTTCGGAGTATTTTTTCTAGCCATTGTCTCTTTTCTTCTCCTTTAACATATATTTTAGAATAGCGCACATTAGCTTTTAAAAATGTGTAAACACTTTTAAATGAAACTGATCCATCGTCCCAGTATAGGTGATGATAGTTTTTTGTTAACCAATTTGCTTCTCTCTGCTTTTTTTCTGACAAACATTGGAAATCGTATGGAGGTTTTATGATGAAATTAATGTAATAATTATTGCTGAAAACAACTGCTGCTTCTTTTGGGATGAAATCATTCGAATTACTTTTGAAACCTTGCAAGTCTATGAAAACAGTATTGTCATCCATATTATTAAATATATAAGACTTTTCGAACTTGTCCTTTTATAGGAATATATTCAATTATACGATCATGAATAAGAATACAGTAAGCTGATGTCTTTGATGGAATATTTGTGTCTGTTTCAAATTCAATTTTTATATCAATTGGTCCGTTATTGAGCGACTCGTTTTGATGGCTAACATCTACTACAATAATCGGTGCATTATTTTTAAATTCTTGAGCGGTTAGAAGCGGTTGAGGTTCTCTCATGTAGTAGCTCTGTTGAAATCTTAGATACATATCGTATACAATTGCATAGCGCTCATTCTTAAATTTTATATTTAGATCATCATATGGGTATGATACTGAATTTAAATGTACTTTTAAATTACTGAGGTCACAATGAACAAATTTATTATCGCGTTGAAAGGCAACCAATACAAAACGAGGTCGTTCTCTATTTGCAGCCAGTTTAACGTTCCATATATGGCTAGTTCCTGTATTTAGTTGAGGATTAATATGACAATCCCAACTACGAAATGCCATCTGTATAGAAGCACTACTATTAATAACTTTAATCATATTCAATTTGCTAAGATCAGATAATTGTACATGTGGAATTCTCCATGAGATGAGTGAAATTGTAAGTTTTGCTTTTCAATAGAAACACTAGAGTGTACTAGATCTTCATCGCTCTTATTACGTAAGAGTATCAATTCATGTTTACTATTTAGGATAATTTTATTGTAATCCTAAAAACATTTTTAATGGTACATAGAATTTGAAATATCTATTTACAAGTTTCACATCGTCAATTTTATTCCATCCAGCATTCTGCATCCCATTGCTTTCCGTCGGTGTTAAGGAAACTAAATTTTTGATAGTGCTTGTGGCTCCTAAATATCTTGTATGATCTATCTCAATACCGTTAAGTTCATAACGAATTTCATCAAAGAGATATGCGACAAAATTGTTTTCTAATTTAAAATTTTCTGTAGATTTGGAGGTTTTCTCATCTACAACAGATCCTTCCACATATATATAACTTTCACTAGGTAAAGCATACAAATCTTGATTTTGTATTGAAATGCGTATTTCATCATTATTATTGTAAGATTGTAGGTATGGCACATATGTATGATAGTCCTTTTTATTATATTTTCATCAGATAATGGCTTATCCAATACATTTATTATTGAACTCATTTTGTCTTCAGTTTAAAATTAAGAGACTTTAGAAAATTGTTATTTGTTGTTGTCAACGTTTTTTGATGAACTGATCTTTTTAATTGTGGTTTAGGCTGTGATAATGTTTTAGGGTTGTATATTGTTTCTGTTGTTATATTTTTCGATATACTTGAGTTGTATGTCAACATTATTTAGTTGGTCTTATTGTTATTTCCTCTCCTCGAAAATTAATTAAATCGCCGTACTGATCAACTACTCGTAGCGTTAGTGAACCTACCTCTCTGGAGTTCACAGGTAAATAAATGAGGTTTCTAGGAATCTCAGCTATTTTATAGCCTGGAGGCACATTAATCGGAAACTTGTGCAGTGTATGCGATTTGGAATTGTTCATATATGTATTAACAGTGATACTACTTTCAATTCATAATAGATTCACCTTGAAAATATTAACTGGAAGATCTGAATAATTTTCTTCGTTTGGAGTTAGGATTTTATCGTTGAATCCTAAGAGTTTTCCAATTGTATTTTCCTTATTAAAATATATTGGATCCGTAGAGCTATTAACTTTAACCTGCATTGTGTTATTATTGGTCTCTATATAAATTTTATTTTCTCTACTATATCGTTTGTATTCTTCCTCTATATAATTAATTATGTCATTCAATTCATAAGATCCAATTGATATTTCAATCACATTTTCACCTATATGAAACAAATTGTTATAGACATCAACATTTGGAATGCTATTATACGAATGAAAATCAGTTAGAGCACATTCATATGTCTCATTTAACTCAATAGGAGGGAAGTAATTAGCAGATAACTCTGATGAGTTGGAGCTCAGAGTAAGTGTTATTGACATTATGTCTGCTTGATTGTAAATGAATAAAGTTTAACACACAATATGGTTTATAAAAAGCATTTTTATTTTAACTTAATCTTTTTTGTTTTGAATTTACATTATAATATTTAATACTAAATGCAATAATTCTTAATACAATAATTCTAAATATTTTGTTTCAACTATAATATTTCATCTTTACTTATCCAAGAATTGTATTAGTAAACCTAACCATTTAACAAATGCTTTAGCTCCTCTAGTTTTAATAATCTTTTCAACTAGATATGTATTTGGAAATCTAGTTCTTCATCGTAAAATCCACCTTGAATGAGACTACCACGATAATCCTCTTATATGTATGTTGTAGGATATGTATTTTGAATTGTTTTAATAGTGAAAATTTCTGTTGTCCAATTTGGAGTATAACCTTTTTCAAATGTATGTTTTTATTTGCTTATGCGCACATGATCTCCAACATTAAATTTCGAGATTTTATACCTCTTCAATTGACTGTATGCTGTATTTAATAATTTTTTCTCATTTGTTGAGTTGACTTTAATTGGAGGCATTTTGATGGTACGATGAACTTTACTGTTGTATGCTTTTAATAGATCTTTGTAGATATCCAACCAGTTATACGAACCATTAAAACTAAATTCTTTCCACATCATCCCTTTCAATGTTCTATTAAATCGTTCTACTATTGATGCTTTCATTGTGCTTTACGTTGAATAGTGATTAATGTTGTGCTTATCCACCAATTTCACAAAGTTTTTATTAAAAAATTCTTTACCATCGTCTGTTTGTAGGTTTTTTTGGTACTCGTCCCAATTGAAAAATATCTACCATTGCTTGTGTTGTTTCAAGTGCAGTTTTTGTTTTCAGCGGTACTGCCCATGCATATTTTGAGAATGTATCAATTACGGTTAACAAAAATCTATAATTTTTATTGTATATAGAGTAATTTCCCATTTCAACTAAATCAGCTTGCCAGAGATCATCTATTCCTTTCATCACAACTCTACGACGTGCAAAAGATTTTCGAGCTTGTTTATGGAGTTCGTTAACTAGATTTCTTTTTGAAGACATGTTTATAGTTTTAAGAATTGATTTGGATGCGTTGTAATCTGTTTGATGAACTTTTACTTATTGATGCGAACATGTAATTTTCCAATCTATAAATCTTTTCATTTAACTTCTCTTTTGTAGACTCTCAACAAACCTTTGTAGATAACCATCTTCCAAAAATGTTTTGATTTTGGAAATGTTTTCCTCAATTTTCTTATTCTCTTCCAATTGTAATATTATTGCCTGTTGTAGCACTTCGATTTGAGTTCTTAGAGTATTATGTGTGTTGTTGTTTTTTTTTTTTTTTTTTTTTAACTTGGACCAGCACTCAGGGGATGACCCCTACATATGCAATGCATTGTGCCGGAACTAGGAAAATTGGTTATGGGAAGGAGGATAAAGGGAGTATTGTTTGTGGACGTTCGATTTGAACTTTCCCACACTGAAGACCTCTGCAGGAAGTTTATTCCACATGCGAACTGTTCGACTAAAGAACGAATTTTCTCTATAATGCGTAGTGCGATCCACTGGCATATCAACCACAAATGGATGCGCTCTTAACGAAGAACGTGTTGTTCGTACAAATGAGCGGGTTTCGGGAACAAGTTCCCTGATTTCATTAGAGCACATTCCATTGTAGTAACGATAAAACAGTGAAATACATCCCACATTGCGTCGATGCTCCAGTGAGTCAATGGAGTTGGCTACCCTACTGTCACCGATGAGCTTCTTCGCCCTCTCCTGTACCCGGTCGAGTATCTTCAAAATAGACCTTGAAGCAACGGCCCATACATGAGAGTTGTATTCCATTTTCGGTCGGATATAGGTGGTGTAAATATTAAGGAGATCAGATGGAGTGAAGTATCTCTTACACCGTCTTAGAAAACCGAGGCACTTGAATGCTTCTTTTGAAACCTGAAAAATATGATCAGTCCATCGAACATCACATTTAATTTTCATGCCAAGAACATCAAGAGTTTCTGATTCCTCAATATCTACACCACCCATTATTACAGATGAAGCAGCATGATTGTACGTACATTTGTGTGTAAGCATACAACACTGGGTCTTGCGAGCATTAAATTCGACCCTATTCGCACGTCCCCATTCATGGATTGCTAAAAGATCATTATATATCGAATCATTCATATTTTGCCTCATTGCCGCGATCTCCGTCAGGCTTGGTCTGTTGTTGAATGAATATGAATGGCACATGCTGGTGTCATCTGCAAAAGAGTAGATAGGATTGAAAGTTTGAAGTAGAAGGTAAGAAAATAAGAAAAAGTGTGGGAGAAAGAACGGATCCTTGCGGTACCCCTGAATTAATCTTGAACTCGTTTGATGAGATCCCTTCTATAACAACTCGTATAGTGCGATCTCTGAGAAAGCTTGATATAAATCGAGAGAAGACATCACCGACACCAAAAGCAATAAGTTTTGACAGAAGTGCACCATGCCAAACTCTATCAAACGCCTTGGAAATATCTAGAGCCACCACCTTACTCTCGCCAAAATGGTGAATAGAATGGCACCATCTTTCCGATAGAAAAGCCAGTAGGTCTCCCGTAGAGCGACCCCTACGAAATCCATACTGGCGGTCGCTAAGTAAGCTGTTGGTCTCTAAATATCTCACAAGATGGAAGTTTACCATACTTTCCATAACTTTGGAAAGTGCAGAGCAAATTGCAATTGGGCGGTAATTTTCAGGGTTGTTAGCCTCTCCTTTTTTGGGGATTGGCGTTACATTAGCAACCTTCCAACACATTGGAAATTCACCAGCATGGTACAATGTACTGAAAAGGTTAGCTAACGGACGCGCTAGCGTCGAAGAGCACTGCTTCAAGACGAGTGCTGGAATACCATCCGGCCCAGGAGATTTATTTATGTTGAGATCTGCTAGAACCTTTTTAACTGCACGGGCTCGAAAGAATATTCTAGGCATAGTTACAGATACTCTTTCAAGCACGGGCAGTGGTTGAGTGCTTTCCGGCAAGTGGGAGTTACTTGCAAATAATTCAGCCAGAAGGTTAGCTTTATCAACCGGGTTAGTGAATACTTGATCATCCTTTAAAAGAGCTGGAATTGTGGAACTAGCATTATCCTTTACTCTTTTAACGAATGACCAAAAGCTCTTACTACCCCGAGGGGCATTAAGAACTTTAGCACGAAGGCACTGCTCGTACAAAGCTTTTTGCTGCCTTAATACTTTGGCACATGAAGATCTCGCCCTTTTGCGCAGCGAATCAGTATCGGCATTTTTGTTATTACGCCATATACTGAATGATTCCTCTCTGGATTTGACTGCATTTTTGCACGTCAGATTAAACCACGATTTAGCTCTAGGTTTAATGGATATTTGCTTAGATGGAATGAAAGCTTTCATTCCTTGCAAAATTACGCCTTCAACAATTTCCGCCATGGCATTGACATTATTGTCTAAGAAACAAAGCTTCCAGTTAAAATGCCTAAAGAATGCGTTGAGCTCAGCCCAACGAGCCTTTTCGTATATGTATTTTGTACGTTTCGTAGCTGTTTGAGAAACGTTGTGAAGTTCTGAAGACAAAAAGGAGGCGGAAATGGTGCAATGGTCCGAGTTACCGAGAGGTGCATTTACGCTCACTTCATACTTTTGAGGGTGTGAAGTTAGAAACAGGTCAAGAGTATTGTGTTGGTGCCCTTCAACGCACGAAATATGTGTTGTATCGCTTAAATAATGTCCAAACTTATCAACAGACATACTTCATTCATCTAATTTATTCTATTATATTATCTTCGCGTAATTCTTCAATAATTGATACAATCTCGTTATTATGATTAGTATGACCTGCAGCTTGTGATGCTAGCAGTAGTCGAAGGCGATCTACCAACTCATTGGGATCGTCCCAGTATATATAGTTTAGCTTATGGAGGTTAAGCTGCATCAATCCATCGCCTAAATAACCAGCTTTAGGTTTAGCTCCCGTTCATTGAGATAAATTATTTCCATTTTTCTCCGTAAACAATTTCTTAATAATATTTTTATATTTATATGCTTTCGTTCCCTTTATTTGACCATCAGGCTTATAGTCTCTTCTATACGCATTGGTATTAATTAAATTTTTTTATAGATTTCGAGTTCAAATGTATCGTAGTTTTTTGGTATTTTATGAAACAACAAAGAAAATATACCTGGTGTTAGAGGCCATATTCGGCCCCCAACATGTATTTTGTCTTCATTTAGTTTGAGACTACTATTACTGAATTTCCATTCATTAAATAAATCTTTATGTGGACCATAGTTAGTATCTAATTCATTTCTTCCTTCCAAGACTGATAAGTCAGTATAACTCTCTTCAATATTTGAATTTTGGGAGTAAAAATTGTCATCATCATCATTATCACCATTAGGATCATTAAGTGAGTTACTGGTGTCAAATGTTGTATCTTCTACAAGTTTCTTTGGTGTGCTTGTCTCCATCTTAATTGATGGTTTCTTAAGATGAAAACTGTTATTATGTTCAATTTCTGTTTTCATCTCATTCTTTTCTTTTTTTATAATTCTATTGGTATTCTTAGTCTTATATATAAATTCTTTTAAAGGGTCTGTTATAGGTTTAAATGTATCTCTTGGTTGTTAATGTATGTCTATTTCACCGGTTTTTATACTACGAAGCTTTTTCTTCAAGACATTTCTAGTCGCCACCAACTCTTTTAAAATTTTTGATTCCATTTTTCAGCTATAAGCTTATATCAGATTATTAGGTACCAGATCAGCTTACCAGCTATCAGGTCAGCTTACCAGCTATCAGACCAGCTTATCAGGTATCAGATTATGTTATCAGATCAGATTATTAGGTATCAGATCAGCTTATCAGGTATCAGATCAGCTTATCAGGTATGAGATCAGCTTACCAGATCAGATTATTAGGTATCAGATCAGCTTATCAGATATCAGATCAGATTATTAGGTATCAGATCAGCGTATCAGGTATCAGATCAGATTATTAGGTTCAGATCGGTATATCAGTTCAGATTAAGTATGTTAAGTATTTAAAGATATATGTAGATGTATTATGTTTAAAGTCAGATTATATACTAAAGTTTTTTCTTTTATGTAGACTAATTTATATCGTTATGAAATAGTCGAATAATTTTCTATAGCGACCATTGTTTAATTCATTATCTTTGCTTATCATCAAAAATCCATATTTTTCTTTCCAACATTCTCTACAAATTTGCTGAAACTTTTCAAAATTCATGTCGTTGGCAACATGATCCCTATAAACGTGCTTCATATTCGTCCCATCTTGTTTAAACATTATAATTACATTTGCATTGTCTCTTATTAAATGCTTGGAAATTCTGGTATAAGTTTGACACAAGTAGAATGAATCAACATCTCTATGTCGTCCCATACCAAAATAAGCCCGTATATTATTTTGCTTCTCACATGCAACATCGTCAAATATCATAATTGAATTAGTTTTAGCTTCATTAGAGGAGATAACTGACTCATGGTCGGCGAATGTGTAATATCCCATACCTTTAATTGGTGAAATTAATCTCTTCAAGTATTCATATTTCGGATGATATAGTGATTTTGAGTATTAATAGATGTTTTCAAACTTTAGTCCGTTAGGACTTTCTAGTAAGCCAATCATAACATTAGTCTTTCCACAATTTGAGGGTCCAACTATTAGAGCACGAATAGAGTTTGGTAAGAGGAAACTATGTTTTATTTTTGATCTGATGTTCGAAGAATCATCAGTATTACGAATCAAAATATTTCTGTGTTGTTTTACTAACTGCATTTTTATAACTAAATGCAATACATCGTTGTTACCTTTTTTATAGAAAATAAATTAAAAATAAGATGGTTGTACATTATAACAAGCCCTTTAGTCATAAAAAGAACCTTCGTTGGAGCAGGTTTATTGAATAGCTTAATAAACTCTCTACCTGTTGAACTTCATCTTCCTGGATATCAGTACTGTGGACCTGGAACACAACTACAAAAACGTTTAGATCGAGGTGATCAAGGAATTAATTTATTGGACTCTGCATGCAAAAGTCACGACATAGCTTATTCGAAAAATAAGGATTTAAATATTGGACATCAAGCTGATAAAATTCTTGAAAATAAAGCTTGGAAACGAGTTTTGTCAAACGATAGCAGTCTTGCAGAAAAATCATTTGCATACATGATTACTAACGCAATGAAAGCTAAAACAAAATTTGGTATGGGTGTGAGGAAGAAGAAAAATGTTTAAAAAGTCAAATTAGATAGGAAAAAACTGTTCAGTACGACAATTAGAGCTGCAACAAAAATATTAAAAAAGGAAAAACATTAACTCTGCCATTAGAATCGCTCGAAAAACTATTAACAAATCATTAAAAGGAAGAAAATCCCAAGCTATAATACCACGCATAATAAATGTTCCGAAAATTGGTGGTTTTTTACCCCTAATACCGATTTTAACTGCTCTGGGTGCAATTGGAAGTCTAGCCACTGGAGGTGCTGCTATAGCTAAGGCTGTAAATGCAGCAAAGAATGCAAACAATCAACTTGGTGAAGCAGCCAGACATAATAAAGCAATGTAATCGATAGCTGTTGGGAAAGGACTTTATCTAAAACCATATATATAGTTTATAAAGAGCAGACAAAAAACACTTAGAAATGCTACCTAATAGACCACTATCAGAAGTCGACTTGAAGAATTTTTCGATCAAAATTCCATATTTTAGAGGAGTTTTCATGTTAGACTCACTACCAAAACGGACAAAGAAAATAGAATGTCGAATAATCAATTTATATACATCAACAGGACTTGGTGCTCATTGGGTAGCATATTATAAAAACATTAATGAGAAAGAATATTTCGACAGTTTTGGAAACTTACAACCTCCTTCGGAAGTACTCAAATATCTGGGCACAAATATAAAATACAACTATAATCAATATCAGAATTTTAATACATTTAACTGTGGCCACTTATGTCTTAAATTTCTTTATGATATAACTGAAAAGATTAAATAAAAACACAACCACATATATATTTTAAAACTCTATAACGCCTTTTTTAATTATTTATAATTTACTACACAGAATTATTTTATTTTATTGCCAAATAGGATATTGAACATTTGGAATTAAAAATTCATCCATCTCACTTTCAAGGATTAAGTTTTGTTCTTCTTCTCTGCATAGTCGCAATAATCCACTCGAGAGATCCTTGATTTCTTCATCTGTCAAAGCGTTATATCTTCTAGGTAGAAACATTATCTTGTTTTCCAACTCAACTTTTAGTGTTGGTCCATATTTTGTTGTTACCCGTGATATATTTAGAATAGGATATTTAATTGCTGTATCTAGATCTTTTATGTGAGTTAAGCTTTTGATGTTCATGAAATTAAATATTTTTGTTAAATTTTTTGCCGAGTCCATTTTTAGAGATCGTTTCACAGTGAATCTTTGATGAAAAGTGATCTTGAAAGCATCTCATCATCGATGCAAGAAGCCTAACTGAAAATTAGTGAAATAATGTACATATATGCTTATCGCTCTTCCACCAAAAAGAATGAGTAAAGCAATCCTTTACTCCTACATAAATAAATAAGTATTGCGATATATGTATGTGTGTATATAGTATAAAAAACTGGAGCGATGAAGCTACATAAGGCTTAGGAATTTCCAGACAATTGTTAGTAACAAAAAAGTACTTGAACAAAATGAATGAAATCAGAAATATTATCAGGGTTGTCACAGAATCCAATGTTGTCGGAATTGGATTTAAAAAGGCGACAAAAAATAATTTGTATGATGAATTTCAATGTTATGGGTTTTGTATTCAATCTAGAATTACTATCTGTTTTTAACATAAAACCGATAACATTGAAATTCATTACACAAAAGTATTTTTTGTCATATTTGCATGGGATTCTGTGACAACCCCGTATATAAATATTTTTACTAAACTGTGAAATATTATTACAATGCTTCATGTCCATGCTAGACGAGAATACGGACTATGGAGTAGAAGATGGGGAGGATGGGGATGAAGAAACCCACTTTAGAAGCTGTCCCTGGTATGATCCAGAATGTGAGGAGGGGCCTGACACGTGCCGATGCACAATTTTTCATTTGAGAAAAAAAGTTGTTTTAAATATAATAGAATTCTATTATAAATTATATTTTTATTGAATTGAAATAAATAATAAAAATAATTAAAAAAAATCTTGTCAAGTTTTTTGCTTATTTTTTTTATCCAGCTAAGTACAGCCAATAGGGAAACAAAGTGCAAAATTTTCTGGTTCCTGTTTAACAATAGATAATAAATTGCGAAAAATAAAACAAGATTGTATTAGTTTTTTATTTATTAATAACATTTTTATTACTATCATTTAATTTTAAATAACAAACCAATTTTTCTTAAAACCAAACATTTAATTTTCTTACATAGATAGAAACAACTTAAATTTATATACATATGTATATATCAACTTCACCATTATTTTTCTTCTTCCTTTTCTAATTTAGCTATTTCCAACAATAGCATGTCAAGTTCATAATCAGGATTGGTTTCCTCGATTTGAAAATGATACCATGCATATGTATTTATACCATTACTTTGTATTTTTCTTTTATCATCTTGATAACTTAAGACAACCTTATTTAGTATGTTGGTATAAATTTGATGAATCTTTGACTTAAATGTTAACATATCATCATAAACAATAGACTTATTAAATAAACAATTTCTATAAGAAGCTAAGCTATATTTATCAAGAACGCATTTCTTTACCCCCTTCGATTTTTTAACATCGTTTTTATATTGCACGCTAAAAGAATACATTTTAGATCGAAGTCCCACAAATTCTTTCACCACTTTTCCACAATTCTCATCCTTCATCATACCCAACACCTTCTTGTTTAAAAGAGGAATACCATATACGTTATCTTCTTGGTAATCGGAAGTGTCAAATTCTTGTTCTATGTCAGATTTTATGTCAGCATAAAAGTCATCAGTTTGTATTGTATAAATAAAGGAGTCAGTATCCATATAATTTAAAGATAACTTTGCTTTAAACTTTGGTCGCATGTATCCATAATGGAAATTATACATTTTCCACTTAGAAAGCTCCAGCACGCAAAATCCCAAGTATATGGGCTTATTATAATATGTCTTGACTCTATTCATTTGAATTGCAACCATATCATCCGAAAATATAGACAATCTGTGAAAATTTGATATAGATATCCAGCTTTGAGCTCCGAAATGATTTCGATTCATTCTTTTCCAGTTTGTTACAATAATATCTAGGTACCTATTTTTATTCAACGCAAGTAAGGAAAAAGAGTTTAAAAAACCATGCTTTTGCGATTTGTCAAAAAAAGTAATAAGTCTTGAGTTTCGGTTTTCGTTTCATTATAATTTTGTGTTTTTGTACAATACATACAGCAGAAAGCATTATTAAAGAAGTAAAAGCAAAAAGAACAATTCACTCGAAAGAGCTAAAAATTTTTGTTATTATTTTTTAATATATTAATATAAAACAGACGAGACTGTTAAAAATCCACGAATAAAGTTATTGTGCATTTAAGAAAATTAAAATTTTTATTAGAAAATCAGTAAATTTATTAGAAAACAATAAAATAGTTTCGTTGTTTCAAATATGGCGGAATGCCACCAATGTAAGACTACAATTCGCGGTGAATCTGGCTTAATGTGTGAGGGAGTATGTAAAAAAGTTTTTCATTGTGCAAAAAAATGTTCGGGGATAGATCAATACTCCCGTGGAATATTGGAGTCAAGTGGTTTTGTTCGATTTATGTGTGATGACTGTCTTCAGTATATACATAATATTGATTTGGCGCTAAATGAAGTTCAGGAAAATGTAAACAAAGTGCAAGATGATGTTAGCAAAAACAAATCAAATCTTATTGAATATAAAGGTGAATTTAAAGCTGCATTAAAAGAAAACGAAAATGAAATTAAAAAATTGCTCGAGGCAATTGAAAAAAGATATAATGAAAGATTAAAAAAATTGGACGATGCTCAAAAATTATGTGAACTTAATATAAAAGATCTTAAGAAAATATACGGGAACATAAATGATCAAGAAAATAAAACGAAAGAAATATGCAACACAATAGAAGAAAAAAACAGAAAGATGTGCGATGAAATAAAAAAAACAATTGAAAAAACAAATGGCAAAGCAAATAAACCGACATACTCAGACTCAATAAAATCTAACACAATGATGCCAGATGTAAATAAACAGAATCCGTTAATAATTAAACCAAAAGAGAAGCAGGCTATTTTTAAAACTAAGGAAGACTTAAATAAAAAGATAAACCCTAGTGATTTTAAAATAATTGGTGTTGAGCAAAAAAGAAATGGATCGATTGTCATCCAAAGTAAAAATAATGAAGAAAGAGAGAAAATTAAAGAAGCAATTGAGAATAATATGAGTGAAACTTATGAAGTTAAAGTACCAAGTCAAACAGAAATGAAAATTAAAATTGTTGGTATGTCATTTAAGCTAACAGAAAGTGAAATAATTGAGAAGTTAAAAAAACAAAATGAAATGCTTATTGATAGTAAAATGGAAGTACTGAATTTATTTGAATATGCGAGAAATGGTCATAAATTATATAACGCAAAACTTAAGGTCGATAATCAATCTTATGTTAAAATTTTATCAGCTGAAAAAGTAAACATCGGATGGGAGAAATGCAAAGTTTTTGATGGTACGGATATTATACAGTGTTTTAAATGTAAAGGATTTAATCATAGAGCAGCAGAGTGTAAGAATCAGGAAATATGCTACAAATACCATGGAAATCATAAATCTAAAGAATGTAATAAAGAAGTGATTATTAAATGTATTAACTGTATCAACATGAATAGAAAGCTTAACCTAGGGCTAGACGTAGATCATATAACTACGAGCAGAGACTGTCCGGTATTTCAAAATAAGCTTAATGCTAAAAAGAGAAGAATTGGTATAGCAGAATAACAATCAAGGCAAATTCGAGGAATATATACAAATATTCAAGGTCTTTTAAATAATTTTAACCAAGTAGAATTGATGTGTGAGACAATAGAGCCTGAGTTTATAATTTTCTCGGAAACACACTTAACAAGCGACATAAATGAGGGAGAATTTGACTTAGTTGGTTACAATCAATACTATTCATTATCGAACTCATCAAGAACGGGCGGTGTTATTATCTACTTCAAAAATAAGTGGAACGTTAGGAAAATTGCCGATAAAAATTTTAATTCAAAAATATGGATAACAGCGTACTTAGCAAAAAATGAAAATTACAAAGTAGTGATAACAGCAGTGTATAGATCACCAAGTAGCGGCGAAGCGGAGTTCATAGATGCATTGGAAGAAATTCTTGAAGAGTTAAATGAAGAAAACTGTGAATTGTTAATAGCTGGTGATTTCAATATTGATTGGAGCAAAGACAGTTTTTATAAAAACAAAATGAAATGCTTATTTAATGACAATGGATTAAAACAAATAGTGAGTGAATTTACAAGAGTTACAAAAAACACTAAAACAATAATAGACTACATTGTGACGAATAATGATAATATTCAGGCAGAAGTAAATATTGAAAACAAAATATCTGACCATGAATCTATTGATATTATAATAAATAATGCTACAAGTAAAAAGAACCCGAATATGTATAAAGAAATCGAAAATTTTAAATATAATGCTAATATATTTAACAGAGAAATAATAAATATAAGGTATATCGATAAATCGAATGGTTTAAATAACAATGTATGTTTATTTGATCAATATTTGCAAAATGCCGTTAAAAAATTGACAAAGAGTGTAAGAATAAGAAATAAAAATAACAATCTATGGTTTAATAATGAAATAAGACGCATGAAAATACAGAAAATTGAAAAATATCGAATAGCCAGACTTGAAAATACGGAAGATTCGTGGAATAATTATAAGATGTTTAGAAATATGTACAAAGTAACTGTTGAAAATTCAAAGAACAATTATGTTAACAAAAAAATAACCGATGCAAGAAATCAGAAGGAAATGTGGAGGGAAATTAAAAGCCATATCCTGAAAAAAACCAAAGTGCAATTGAATCTGTGATATTTAACCAAATAGAATATAAGAAAGACTGTGATATAGCTAATAAATTCAATAATTACTTCGTTGACAGCATAACTACCATCAGAGATACAATTAGCTATGTGCAATATGACAATCTCATTCCTGTGATAAACTCTCAATTTTCATTTCGTGCAATAAACATAGAAAATCTGAAAAATATATGTAAAGACCTTAAAAATAAATCCGACTATTATAAAATTTCATGTAAGATGATAATTAATAGTTGGAATATAATTGGAACAATACTGCTGGATATAATAAATGAATCGCTAAGAACTGGGGTATTCCCTGAGAATTGGAAAACATCAATAATAATGCCAATAGAAAAAATCTCAAAAACAAAAAAGTGTGAAGAATTTCGCCCAATCAATACATTGAAAACGTGTGAAAAAATATTGGAAAAAGTTGTTAAGGAACAACTTGAAGAATATATAGAGGTCAACAATCTCATGACGAAACACCAATCTGGTTTTAGAAAAAATTTTCATGCGAGACTGCAATTAATTATATACTAAACAGATGGAAAAAAACTGATAAAGCCAAAAAAATTTTAGCAATATTCTTGGACTTAAAGAGAGCTTTCGAAACTATAGACAGAGATATACTTCTTCAAAAGTTATATAAATATGGCATCAGGAATACCGAATTAAAGTGGTTTGAATCTTATTTGACAAACAGAAAGCAAATAACAAAAATAAATAATATAATGTCCGATTCATTGAGCAATGATTATGGAGTTCCACAAGGATCGATTTTAGGCGCTTTGCTTTTTATTATATATATTAATGACATGCCAAACATTCTGGATAAATGTGAAATTACTCTTTATGCTGATGACACGCTTCTTTTCACAGACGCGGATACAATTGAACAATGTTACCGCAATCTAGACCGAGATATACATTCAGTGAATTTATGGCTAAATATGAACAAGCTTAAATTAAATGAAAGTAAAACAAAAATAATGGAAATTAACGCTGATAGTAATGTACTTTTTAAAATTAACAATGAAGTAATAGAGAAAGTGAGCAAAATAAAATATTTGGGCATCGTTATAGATAAAGATTTGAAATTTAGCAACCATGTTGATTATATATGTAAAAAGATCGGCAAAAAAGTTAGCTTCTTTAAACGAATTAGAAAACAAATAACTATCTTGACAGCAATTAAAATTTACAATACTATAGTTAAACCTCATTTCGAATATGGCTCGACTATTTTATACTCATGCTGCACAGCAAATCAAATTGAAAGACTTCAGAAACTACAAAACAAAGCAATAAGAGTGATATTAAAATGCAACAGATTTACTTCAATAAACGTTATGTTAAATTCACTAAAGTGGCTTAATATAAAATAAAGACTTGAGCTAAACACTATTAATTTTATACAAAAAATCAAAAGAGGAATGGCTCCCGAATACTTAACTGAGCAGATAATGCATGTAAGAGAGGTTCAACCATATCATCTGCGAAACTCTGAACACTTTAGAATCGAAAGGGTATCTACAAGCGCAATGCAGCGATCGCTGTTTTATAAGGGTCTTCAGCTATACAACTCGTTACCAGAGGATGTAAAATTGGAGACAAATTATAATTTATTTAGGAAAAATGTTGTTAAATTTGTTAAAGACACTCTATAAAATTTTTGTTTTTTCTTTTTATTTATTAAATGATATAAATTGTAAATGTAAACAAAATTAAATGTAATTAAAAGTATTTTAAATACTAATAAAATAAATAATAAAAAAAAAAAAATAAATATTTATAAGTAGGTATATAACATAATAATAAGCATTAATTTAGATATATTGTATTTATAAGTATATAATAATATATATATGTGTTTATATATATATATATATATATATATATATATATATATATATATATATATATATATATATATATATATATATATATGTTTAGAATAAGCTGCCTAATATGTATAAAATTTATTCTTATATAATTTTAATTAATGATATAATATTTTGGAATGAATTTTCAGTAACTCAGTTACTGAGAGAACACTGAAGATGGCACATAGCCGAAACCGGTCTGTTTATCAACCAAATTTGACGTGGGATGACGGAAATTCATTCCAAATTGCATCAAACCCCGTCGGAAGAAAAACACAACACTTAATGATATAATACATAAATCTTATATAATTTAAATTAATGATATAATCACTACTACATAGCCTTATTGTTGAACTTGCTGTCATCTGCCTGGCATTTTGATTCGACTGAATGTTTGTTAAGGTTGTGTTGTTTCTGTTGTTTGTAGATTTTTTGTTGAGTTGTTATTTTTTTATTGTTTTTACCTTTGTTGTACATACATATGTATATACTTGCTTTTAAAATACTTCAGCTGTTTATTTTACTCTTTGTTGTTACTTCTTTTATCAGATTTTTCCCCTTTTCGCAATTCCTTTTCACTTGATTTTTTTTTAATTTACACTGTCTTTACTCGTTTCTTCAGTTTTTAGTTTTGTTCTTTTCTATGTTCATTTGGTTGTTTTGGATTTACTTGTTTCAATTGTATTTTCATTTGTATTTGTTGAATAATTTTTATAATTTTTAAATAGGTATGTAAATAATTATAGAAAATATATTTGCTTTTGTATATTTTTGTTTATTTAATTGTTTATAATTATTTTCTGACATACTCTCTGTTAATGTTTTTTGATAAGGGATGTTTTTTATCAGAGCTGATCACTACACAATTTTCTCTTTCTCTTTATGAGTATTAAATTTTTATCTTGTTTTGCATTTTTTCTTGTTTTCTAGTTCTTCTTTTCTGCACATATTAATACATATTTTGTTTTCTTGGATTTTGGATTTTTCCAGAATTTATTGCTAAATGACGCTTTACGAAAAAGTAACTGTTGTTTTTAATGCCCGTTATTTTTCGTCTTTTTTTCGACATTTTTCCACTGACTTGGGGTACAGTTCTGCAGCTACTTATTAAGTCGGAATTTTTTCTTTTTGTTTTTACATTTGTAATTTTTCAAGTTTCTGTCTGACTTCTATTTTTTCGCTCTGACTTATTCTAATTCTTTACACCCATATTACGCAGTGCAAAGATTTCCTTTGCTACGAGTACATATATGTATATCTTTTCGGATCTTAGTTCTGTACGAGTGTATACACAATTTTTGTAGATTCACTTCACTTTCACTTTAAATCGGTTTTTTTCTTCTTTTCTTCAGATTGAACGAATTTTATTTAATTAAATTTATTAATTGTGGTTAATAGGTTTTTTATTTTCAATATTTTTGCTGACTTTCTTTAAATTTAATTTTGTTTTTTATTAAAGTCATTTATTTTATTTTCGTTTTATGATCATTATTAAGCTTGTTTTTTTAAATAAATAATTTAATAGGGATGTATATAAATATATTTGCTTTTGTATATTTTTGTTTATTTATTATTTAGTAGGGAATTGTATGTCTGGCCACCATTAAAATTCTCAAATTTCATCAATTAAAATTTAAAATTTTAATTGCAAATTGTGTGTTAATGGGTTTGGCGGCATGCTTTGATTAGTGTGTGTGTGAATGTGCGGGCGAAATATTTTTTGTTTATATTTTGTGTGTGTTTATTTAAGGGACATTGAATTCAGTTGTTGTGAATTTGTTGTGTCTGTCCGTTAGAATTGATTTGAGCTGGTGTGTGGTTTGCTTGTTTGTCTGTCCGTTAGCATTGATTTGAGTTGTTGGTTTGGTTTACTTGTTGTGTCTGTCCGTGTGATCTTTTGTCTGTCCGTGAGAATTGATTTCAGCTGGTATGTTGTTTAGTTGTTTGTGTCTGTCCGTGGTAATTTCTGTCTGTCTGTCCGTTGAATTTATGGGTAATTAAAATTTAAAAAATTTTTATAATTAACATTATGTTTAATGGGATAATAAAAAATAATGAGTTTTTTGTCTGTCCATTCCGTCCGTCCTTTTGTGTGGGTGTGTTGATTCCATCCGATCATATGGACATAATTTTGTTGATGGTGGGGAGGAGGATGGTTAAGTTTTTTTGTTTGCATTTATTTAGTGTATGTGTGTGTGTGTTGTTCTTTATACATACATTTTATTTTTAAGCATGTTTGTCTTTTCGACCGTCCGTTCTTCCAACTGGTCGTATTTTTCAACTGTATGTCTTTTCAAGCGTCCGTCCGTTGGTGGACAGTGTGTATACATACATACATACATACATACATTCGGTATATGGATATTTGAGTATGCGTAGGGAGATGTTAAATTCTTTTAATATTTGCGTGCGCAATCGTATTCATATTTTGTTAGCTGTTTTTTTTACATTAGTTTTTTGTCAAGTATAGGATACTAAACAAAAAAATTGTGTGGATATATAATTTTAGAAATTATATACATACATATTTGTTTTGTGTATGCTTCTGCTTGACATCACAATTTTTTCTTAAAATTTTGCTTGATATACTTACATAAACTTTTTGTCAACTAGAAACTTTTTTTGTGGCAAATATTCGCATAATCGTTTGAATTTCTGGTTGTGTTGCTAAGTGCAAAAGATGTGGTTTGTATTTGAAATAAAAAATACTTGCATAATTTTTTATTCTTGTATTTATTTATTGTTTAATATATGATAGAATTTTATAATAATTCATGTATTTTTAAATGAAAATATTGTAAAAAGGGATAGTTCATTTTAAGCAAGCATTTCTTAATGCGCAAACACCAAATGTGTAATAATTACAATAGAAACACTCGGGATATTTAATTTTCATTTGCTTAAAGTTGATGCATCCAAAGTCCTCCATGTTAAAAACTCTTTTTCGGAGTATTTTTTCTAGCCATTGTCTCTTTTCTTCTCCTTTAACATATATTTTAGAATAGCGTACATTAGCTTTTAAAAATGTGTAAACACTTTTAAATGAAACTGATCCATCGTCCCAGTATAGGTGATGATAGTTTTTTGTTAACCAATTTGCTTCTCTCTGCTTTTTTTCTGACAAACATTGCAAATCGTATGGAGGTTTTATGATGAAATTAATGTAATAATTATTGCTGAAAACAACTGCTGCTTCTTTTGGGATGAAATCATTCGAATTACTTTTGAAACCTTGCAAGTCTATGAAAACAGTATTGTCATCCATATTATTAAATATATAAGACTTTTCGAACTTGTCCTTTTATAGGAATATATTCAATTATACGATCATGAATAAGAATACAGTAAGCTGATGTCTTTGATGGAATATTTGTGTCTGTTTCAAATTCAATTTTTCTATCAATTGGTCCGTTATTGAGCGACTCGTTTTGATGGCTAACATCTACTACAATAATCGGTGCATTATTTTTAAATTCTTGAGCGGTTAGAAGCGGTTGAGGTTCTCTCATGTAGTAGCTCTGTTGAAATCTTAGATACATATCGTATACAATTGCATAGCGCTCATTCTTAAATTTTATATTTAGATCATCATATGGGTATGATACTGAATTTAAATGTACTTTTAAATTACTGAGGTCACAATGAACAAATTTATTATCGCGTTGAAAGGCAACCAATACAAAACGAGGTCGTTCTCTATTTGCAGCCAGTTTAACGTTCCATATATGGCTAGTTCCTGTATTTAGTTGAGGATTAATATGACAATCCCAACTACGAAATGCCATCTGTATAGAAGCACTACTATTAATAACTTTAATCATATTCAATTTGCTAAGATCAGATAATTGTACATGTGGAATTCTCCATGAGATGAGTGAAATTGTAAGTTTTGCTTTTCAATAGAAACACTAGAGTGTACTAGATCTTCATCGCTCTTATTACGTAAGAGTATCAATTCGTGTTTACTATTTAGGATAATTTTATTGTAATCCTAAAAACATTTTTAATGGTACATAGAATTTGAAATATCTATTTACAAGTTTCACATCGTCAATTTTATTCCATCCAGCATTCTGCATCCCATTGCTTTCCGTCGGTGTTAAGGAAACTAAATTTTTGATAGTGCTTGTGGCTCCTAAATATCTTGTATGATCTATCTCAATACCGTTAAGTTCATAACGAATTTCATCAAAGAGATATGCGACAAAATTGTTTTCTAATTTAAAATTTTCTGTAGATTTGGAGGTTTTCTCATCTACAACAGATCCTTCCACATATATATAACTTTCACTAGGTAAAGCATACAAATCTTGATTTTGTATTGAAATGCGTATTTCATCATTATTATTGTAAGATTGTAGGTATGGCACATATGTATGATAGTCCTTTTTATTATATTTTCATCAGATAATGGCTTATCCAATACATTTATTATTGAACTCATTTTGTCTTCAGTTTAAAATTAAGAGACTTTAGAAAATTGTTATTTGTTGTTGTCAACGTTTTTTGATGAACTGATCTTTTTAATTGTGGTTTAGGCTGTGATAATGTTTTAGGGTTGTATATTGTTTCTGTTGTTATATTTTTCGATATACTTGAGTTGTATGTCAACATTATTTAGTTGGTCTTATTGTTATTTCCTCTCCTCGAAAATTAATTAAATCGCCGTACTGATCAACTACTCGTAGCGTTAGTGAACCTACCTCTCTGGAGTTCACAGGTAAATAAATGAGGTTTCTAGGAATCTCAGCTATTTTATAGCCTGGAGGCACATTAATCGGAAACTTGTGCAGTGTATGCGATTTGGAATTGTTCATATATGTATTAACAGTGATACTACTTTCAATTCATAATAGATTCACCTTGAAAATATTAACTGGAAGATCTGAATAATTTTCTTCGTTTGGAGTTAGGATTTTATCGTTGAATCCTAAGAGTTTTCCAATTGTATTTTCCTTATTAAAATATATTGGATCCGTAGAGCTATTAACTTTAACCTGCATTGTGTTATTATTGGTCTCTATATAAATTTTATTTTCTCTACTATATCGTTTGTATTCTTCCTCTATATAATTAATTATGTCATTCAATTCATAAGATCCAATTGATATTTCAATCACATTTTCACCTATATGAAACAAATTGTTATAGACATCAACATTTGGAATGCTATTATACGAATGAAAATCAGTTAGAGCACATTCATATGTCTCATTTAACTCAATAGGAGGGAAGTAATTAGCAGATAACTCTGATGAGTTGGAGCTCAGAGTAAGTGTTATTGACATTATGTCTGCTTGATTGTAAATGAATAAAGTTTAACACACAATATGGTTTATAAAAAGCATTTTTATTTTAACTTAATCTTTTTTGTTTTGAATTTACATTATAATATTTAATACTAAATGCAATAATTCTTAATACAATAATTCTAAATATTTTGTTTCAACTATAATATTTCATCTTTACTTATCCAAGAATTGTATTAGTAAACCTAACCATTTAACAAATGCTTTAGCTCCTCTAGTTTTAATAATCTTTTCAAACTAGATATGTATTTGGAAATCTAGTTCTTCATCGTAAAATCCACCTTGAATGAGACTACCACGATAATCCTCTTATATGTATGTTGTAGGATATGTATTTTGAATTGTTTTAATAGTGAAAATTTCTGTTGTCCAATTTGGAGTATAACCTTTTTCAAATGTATGTTTTTATTTGCTTATGCGCACATGATCTCCAACATTAAATTTCGAGATTTTATACCTCTTCAATTGACTGTATGCTGTATTTAATAATTTTTTCTCATTTGTTGAGTTGACTTTAATTGGAGGCATTTTGATGGTACGATGAACTTTACTGTTGTATGCTTTTAATAGATCTTTGTAGATATCCAACCAGTTATACGAACCATTAAAACTAAATTCTTTCCACATCATCCCTTTCAATGTTCTATTAAATCGTTCTACTATTGATGCTTTCATTGTGCTTTACGTTGAATAGTGATTAATGTTGTGCTTATCCACCAATGTCACAAAGTTTTTATTAAAAAATTCTTTACCATCGTCTGTTTGTAGGTTTTTTTGGTACTCGTCCCAATTGAAAAATATCTACCATTGCTTGTGTTGTTTCAAGTGCAGTTTTTGTTTTCAGCGGTACTGCCCATGCATATTTTGAGAATGTATCAATTACGGTTAACAAAAATCTATAATTTTTATTGTATATAGAGTAATTTCCCATTTCAACTAAATCAGCTTGCCAGAGATCATCTATTCCTTTCATCACAACTCTACGACGTGCAAAAGATTTTCGAGCTTGTTTATGGAGTTCGTTAACTAGATTTCTTTTTGAAGACATGTTTATAGTTTTAAGAATTGATTTGGATGCGTTGTAATCTGTTTGATGAACTTTTACTTATTGATGCGAACATGTAATTTTCCAATCTATAAATCTTTTCATTTAACTTCTCTTTTGTAGACTCTCAACAAACCTTTGTAGATAACCATCTTCCAAAAATGTTTTGATTTTGGAAATGTTTTCCTCAATTTTCTTATTCTCTTCCAATTGTAATATTATTGCCTGTTGTAGCACTTCGATTTGAGTTCTTAGAGTATTATGTGTGTTGTTGTTTTTTTTTTTTTTTTTAACTTGGACCAGCACTCAGGGGATGACCCCTACATATGCAATGCATTGTGCCGGAACTAGGAAAATTGGTTATGGGAAGGAGGATAAAGGGAGTATTGTTTGTGGACGTTCGATTTGAACTTTCCCACACTGAAGACCTCTGCAGGAAGTTTATTCCACATGCGAACTGTTCGACTAAAGAACGAATTTTCTCTATAATGCGTAGTGCGATCCACTGGCATATCAACCACAAATGGATGCGCTCTTAACGAAGAACGTGTTGTTCGTACAAATGAGCGGGTTTCGGGAACAAGTTCCCTGATTTCATTAGAGCACATTCCATTGTAGTAACGATAAAACAGTGAAATACATCCCACATTGCGTCGATGCTCCAGTGAGTCAATAGAGTTGGCTACCCTACTGTCACCGATGAGCTTCTTCGCCCTCTCCTGTACCCGGTCGAGTATCTTCAAAATAGACCTTGAAGCAACGGCCCATACATGAGAGTTGTATTCCATTTTCGGTCGGATATAGGTGGTGTAAATATTAAGGAGATCAGATGGAGTGAAGTATCTCTTACACCGTCTTAGAAAACCGAGGCACTTGAATGCTTCTTTTGAAACCTGAAAAATATGATCAGTCCATCGAACATCACATTTAATTTTCATGCCAAGAACATCAAGAGTTTCTGATTCCTCAATATCTACACCACCCATTATTACAGATGAAGCAGCATGATTGTACGTACATTTGTGTGTAAGCATACAACACTGGGTCTTGCGAGCATTAAATTCGACCCTATTCGCACGTCCCCATTCATGGATTGCTAAAAGATCATTATATATCGAATCATTCATATTTTGCCTCATTGCCGCGATCTCCGGCAGGCTTGGTCTGTTGTTGAATGAATATGAATGGCACATGCTGGTGTCATCTGCAAAAGAGTAGATAGGATTGAAAGTTTGAAGTAGAAGGTAAGAAAATAAGAAAAAGTGTGGGAGAAAGAACGGATCCTTGCGGTACCCCTGAATTAATCTTGAACTCGTTTGATGAGATCCCTTCTATAACAACTCGTATAGTGCGATCTCTGAGAAAGCTTGATATAAATCGAGAGAAGACATCACCGACACCAAAAGCAATAAGTTTTGACAGAAGTGCACCATGCCAAACTCTATCAAACGCCTTGGAAATATCTAGAGCCACCACCTTACTCTCGCCAAAATGGTGAATAGAATGGCACCATCTTTCCGATAGAAAAGCCAGTAGGTCTCCCGTAGAGCGACCCCTACGAAATCCATACTGGCGGTCGCTAAGTAAGCTGTTGGTCTCTAAATATCTCACAAGATGGAAGTTTACCATACTTTCCATAACTTTGGAAAGTGCAGAGCAAATTGCAATTGGGCGGTAATTTTCAGGGTTGTTAGCCTCTCCTTTTTTGGGGATTGGCGTTACATTAGCAACCTTCCAACACATTGGAAATTCACCAGCATGGTACAATGTACTGAAAAGGTTAGCTAACGGACGCGCTAGCGTCGAAGAGCACTGCTTCAAGACGAGTGCTGGAATACCATCCGGCCCAGGAGATTTATTTATGTTGAGATCTGCTAGAACCTTTTTAACTGCACGGGCTCGAAAGAATATTCTAGGCATAGTTACAGATACTCTTTCAAGCACGGGCAGTGGTTGAGTGCTTTCCGGCAAGTGGGAGTTACTTGCAAATAATTCAGCCAGAAGGTTAGCTTTATCAACCGGGTTAGTGAATACTTGATCATCCTTTAAAAGAGCTGGAATTGTGGAACTAGCATTATCCTTTACTCTTTTAACGAATGACCAAAAGCTCTTACTACCCCGAGGGGCATTAAGAACTTTAGCACGAAGGCACTGCTCGTACAAAGCTTTTTGCTGCCTTAATACTTTGGCGCATGAAGATCTCGCCCTTTTGCGCAGCGAATCAGTATCGGCATTTTTGTTATTACGCCATATACTGAATGATTCCTCTCTGGATTTGACTGCATTTTTGCACGTCAGATTAAACCACGATTTAGCTCTAGGTTTAATGGATATATGCTTAGACGGAATGAAAGCTTTCATTCCTTGCAAAATTACGCCTTCAACAATTTCCGCCATGGCATTGACATTATTGTCTAAGAAACAAAGCTTCCAGTTAAAATGCCTAAAGAATGCGTTGAGCTCAGCCCAACGAGCCTTTTCGTATATGTATTTTGTACGTTTCGTAGCTGTTTGAGAAACGTTGTGAAGTTCTGAAGACAAAAAGGAGGCGGAAATGGTGCAATGGTCCGAGTTACCGAGAGGTGCATTTACGCTCACTTCATACTTTTGAGGGTGTGAAGTTAGAAACAGGTCAAGAGTATTGTGTTGGTGCCCTTCAACGCACGAAATATGTGTTGTATCGCTTAAATAATGTCCAAACTTATCAACAGACATACTTCATTCATCTAATTTATTCTATTATATTATCTTCGCGTAATTCTTCAATAATTGATACAATCTCGTTATTATGATTAGTATGACCTGCAGCTTGTGATGCTAGCAGTAGTCGAAGGCGATCTACCAACTCATTGGGATCGTCCCAGTATATATAGTTTAGCTTATGGAGGTTAAGCTGCATCAATCCATCACCTAAATAACCAGCTTTAGGTTTAGCTCCCGTTGATTGAGATAAATTATTTCCATTTTTCTCCGTAAACAATTTCTTAATAATATTTTTATATTTATATGCTTTCGTTCCCTTTATTTGACCATCAGGCTTATAGTCTCTTCTATACGCATTGGTATTAATTAAATTTTTTTATAGATTTCGAGTTCAAATGTATCGTAGTTTTTTGGTATTTTATGAAACAACAAAGAAAATATACCTGGTGTTAGAGGCCATATTCGGCCCCCAACATGTATTTTGTCTTCATTTAGTTTGAGACTACTATTACCGAATTTCCATTCATTAAATAAATCTTTATGTGGACCATAGTTAGTATCTAATTCATTTCTTCCTTCCAAGACTGATAAGTCAGTATAACTCTCTTCAATATTTGAATTTTGGGAGTAAAAATTGTCATCATCATCATTATCACCATTAGGATCATTAAGTGAGTTACTGGTGTCAAATGTTGTATCTTCTACAAGTTTCTTTGGTGTGCTTGTCTCCATCTTAATTGATGGTTTCTTAAGATGAAAACTGTTATTATGTTCAATTTCTGTTTTCATCTCATTCTTTTCTTTTTTTATAATTCTATTGGTATTCTTAGTCTTATATATAAATTCTTTTAAAGGGTCTGTTATAGGTTTAAATGTATCTCTTGGTTGTTAATGTATGTCTATTTCACCGGTTTTTATACTACGAAGCTTTTTCTTCAAGACATTTCTAGTCGCCACCAACTCTTTTAAAATTTTTGATTCCATTTTTCAGCTATAAGCTTATATCAGATTATTAGGTACCAGATCAGCTTACCAGCTATCAGGTCAGCTTACCAGCTATCAGACCAGCTTATCAGGTATCAGATTATGTTATCAGATCAGATTATTAGGTATCAGATCAGCTTATCAGGTATCAGATCAGCTTATCAGGTATGAGATCAGCTTACCAGATCAGATTATTAGGTATCAGATCAGCTTATCAGATATCAGATCAGATTATTAGGTATCAGATCAGCGTATCAGGTATCAGATCAGATTATTAGGTTCAGATCGGTATATCAGTTCAGATTAAGTATGTTAAGTATTTAAAGATATATGTAGATGTATTATGTTTAAAGTCAGATTATATACTAAAGTTTTTTCTTTTATGTAGACTAATTTATATCGTTATGAAATAGTCGAATAATTTTCTATAGCGACCATTGTTTAATTCATTATCTTTGCTTATCATCAAAAATCCATATTTTTCTTTCCAACATTCTCTACAAATTTGCTGAAACTTTTCAAAATTCATGTCGTTGGCAACATGATCCCTATAAACGTGCTTCATATTCGTCCCATCTTGTTTAAACATTATAATTACATTTGCATTGTCTCTTATTAAATGCTTGGAAATTCTGGTATAAGTTTGACACAAGTAGAATGAATCAACATCTCTATGTCGTCCCATACCAAAATAAGCCCGTATATTATTTTGCTTCTCACATGCAACATCGTCAAATATCATAATTGAATTAGTTTTAGCTTCATTAGAGGAGATAACTGACTCATGGTCGGCGAATGTGTAATATCCCATACCTTTAATTGGTGAAATTAATCTCTTCAAGTATTCATATTTCGGATGATATAGTGATTTTGAGTATTAATAGATGTTTTCAAACTTTAGTCCGTTAGGACTTTCTAGTAAGCCAATCATAACATTAGTCTTTCCACAATTTGAGGGTCCAACTATTAGAGCACGAATAGAGTTTGGTAAGAGGAAACTATGTTTTATTTTTGATCTGATGTTCGAAGAATCATCAGTATTACGAATCAAAATATTTCTGTGTTGTTTTACTAACTGCATTTTTATAACTAAATGCAATACATCGTTGTTACCTTTTTTATAGAAAATAAATTAAAAATAAGATGGTTGTACATTATAACAAGCCCTTTAGTCATAAAAAGAACCTTCGTTGGAGCAGGTTTATTGAATAGCTTAATAAACTCTCTACCTGTTGAACTTCATCTTCCTGGATATCAGTACTGTGGACCTGGAACACAACTACAAAAACGTTTAGATCGAGGTGATCAAGGAATTAATTTATTGGACTCTGCATGCAAAAGTCACGACATAGCTTATTCGAAAAATAAGGATTTAAATATTAGACATCAAGCTGATAAAATTCTTGAAAATAAAGCTTGGAAACGAGTTTTGTCAAACGATAGCAGTCTTGCAGAAAAATCATTTGCATACATGATTACTAACGCAATGAAAGCTAAAACAAAATTTGGTATGGGTGTGAGGAAGAAGAAAAATGTTTAAAAAGTCAAATTAGATAGGAAAAAACTGTTCAGTACGACAATTAGAGCTGCAACAAAAATATTAAAAAAGGAAAAACATTAACTCTGCCATTAGAATCGCTCGCAAAACTATTAACAAATCATTAAAAGGAAGAAAATCCCAAGCTATAATACCACGCATAATAAATGTTCCGAAAATTGGTGGTTTTTTACCCCTAATACCGATTTTAACTGCTCTGGGTGCAATTGGAAGTCTAGCCACTGGAGGTGCTGCTATAGCTAAGGCTGTAAATGCAGCAAAGAATGCAAAAAATCAACTTGGTGAAGCAGCCAGACATAATAAAGCAATGGAATCGATAGCTGTTGGGAAAGGACTTTATCTAAAACCATATATATAGTTTATAAAGAGCAGACAAAAAACACTTAGAAATGCTACCTAATAGACCACTATCAGAAGTCAACTTGAAGAATTTTTCGATCAAAATTCCATATTTTAGAGGAGTTTTCATGTTAGACTCACTACCAAAACGGACAAAGAAAATAGAATGTCGAATAATCAATTTATATACATCAACAGGACTTGGTGCTCATTGGGTAGCATATTATAAAAACATTAATGAGAAAGAATATTTCGACAGTTTTGGAAACTTACAACCTCCTTCGGAAGTACTCAAATATCTGGGCACAAATATAAAATACAACTATAATCAATATCAGAATTTTAATACATTTAACTGTGGCCACTTATGTCTTAAATTTCTTTATGATATAACTGAAAAGATTAAATAAAAACACAACCACATATATATTTTAAAACTCTATAACGCCTTTTTTAATTATTTATAATTTACTACACAGAATTATTTTATTTTATTGCCAAATAGGATATTGAACATTTGGAATTAAAAATTCATCCATCTCACTTTCAAGGATTAAGTTTTGTTCTTCTTCTCTGCATAGTCGCAATAATCCACTCGAGAGATCCTTGATTTCTTCATCTGTCAAAGCGTTATATCTTCTAGGTAGAAACATTATCTTGTTTTCCAACTCAACTTTTAGTGTTGGTCCATATTTTGTTGTTACCCGTGATATATTTAGAATAGGATATTTAATTGCTGTATCTAGATCTTTTATGTGAGTTAAGCTTTTGATGTTCATGAAATTAAATATTTTTGTTAAATTTTTTGCCGAGTCCATTTTTAGAGATCGTTAAACAGTGAATCTTTGATGAAAAGTGATCTTGAAAGCATCTCATCATCGATGCAAGAAGCCTAACTGAAAATTAGTGAAATAATGTACATATATGCTTATCGCTCTTCCACCAAAAAGAATGAGTAAAGCAATCCTTTACTCCTACATAAATAAATAAGTATTGCGATATATGTATGTGTGTATATAGTATAAAAAACTGGAGCGATGAAGCTACATAAGGCTTAGGAATTTCCAGACAATTGTTAGTAACAAAAAAGTACTTGAACAAAATGAATGAAATCAGAAATATTATCAGGGTTGTCACAGAATCCAATGTTGTCGGAATTGGATTTAAAAAGGCGACAAAAAATAATTTGTATGATGAATTTCAATGTTATGGGTTTTGTATTCAATCTAGAATTACTATCTGTTTTTAACATAAAACCGATAACATTGAAATTCATTACACAAAAGTATTTTTTGTCATATTTGCATGGGATTCTGTGACAACCCCGTATATAAATATTTTTACTAAACTGTGAAATATTATTACAATGCTTCATGTCCATGCTAGACGAGAATACGGACTATGGAGTAGTAGATGGGGAGGATGGGGATGAAGAAACCCACTTTAGAAGCTGTCCCTGGTATGATCCAGAATGTGAGGAGGGGCCTGACACGTGCCGATGCACAATTTTTCATTTGAGAAAAAAAGTTGTTTTAAATATAATAGAATTCTATTATAAATTATATTTTTATTGAATTGAAATAAATAATAAAAATAATTAAAAAAAATCTTGTCAAGTTTTTTGCTTATTTTTTTTATCCAGCTAAGTACAGCCAATAGGGAAACAAAGTGCAAAATTTTCTGGTTCCTGTTTAACAATAGATAATAAATTGCGAAAAATAAAACAAGATTGTATTAGTTTTTTATTTATTAATAACATTTTTATTACTATCATTTAATTTTAAATAACAAACCAATTTTTCTTAAAACCAAACATTTAATTTCCTTACATAGATAGAAACAACTTAAATTTATATACATATGTATATATCAACTTCACCATTATTTTTCTTCTTCCTTTTCTAATTTAGCTATTTCCAACAATAGCATGTCAAGTTCATAATCAGGATTGGTTTCCTCGATTTGAAAATGATACCATGCATATGTATTTATACCATTACTTTGTATTTTTCTTTTATCATCTTGATAACTTAAGACAACCTTATTTAGTATGTTGGTATAAATTTGATGAATCTTTGACTTAAATGTTAACATATCATCATAAACAATAGACTTATTAAATAAACAATTTCTATAAGAAGCTAAGCTATATTTATCAAGAACGCATTTCTTTACCCCCTTCGATTTTTTAACATCGTTTTTATATTGCACGCTAAAAGAATACATTTTAGATCGAAGTCCCACAAATTCTTTCACCACTTTTCCACAATTCTCATCCTTCATCATACCCAACACCTTCTTGTTTAAAAGAGGAATACCATATACGTTATCTTCTTGGTAATCGGAAGTGTCAAATTCTTGTTCTATGTCAGATTTTATGTCAGCATAAAAGTCATCAGTTTGTATTGTATAAATAAAGGAGTCAGTATCCATATAATTTAAAGATAACTTTGCTTTAAACTTTGGTCGCATGTATCCATAATGGAAATTATACATTTTCCACTTAGAAAGCTCCAGCACGCAAAATCCCAAGTATATGGGCTTATTATAATATGTCTTGACTCTATTCATTTGAATTGCAACCATATCATCCGAAAATATAGACAATCTGTGAAAATTTGATATAGATATCCAGCTTTGAGCTCCGAAATGATTTCGATTCATTCTTTTCCAGTTTGTTACAATTCTTACATCTTTTCTTTTGTCTACATTCTCCATTGTTTTACCGTATACGGCATTATTGAGCAATTTCAAGAAATTTTTCTCAAAAACATTTTTAGCTGTAGCTCTATGTTTAGTATTTAAATCTATATAGTCTTTTAGCCATGGAGATTGTTTAAAAGTGAGAATGCGATGAGTTTTCTTTAGAATTAAACCATATTCAAAACATTGTTTAAGAACTCTATAATGTATTATATAGGAATTTTTTGATGAAAAATCGGCAATTAATTTCTTATGGTTTGATTGTAAAACTTTTTTATTTTCAACACAGAAGGGAAGGTCATTATGTGATTCATGCAGATAAGAAGGATATTCTAAAGTAACCTCATACACATAGCCATCTTGTGTTATTATCTATGCTTTTTGGACCCAGATTCAACTCATCACTTGCTAGCCATCTGAATCCTCCATAAGGAAGATACTCAGACATCGCCCAACCGTAAAGGTTATTTGCATCTAAATATACTAGAAATTCTGAAGGCTATTCTTTATCGAAATCATCTAAATATTTGTTATTTGCTCTGGAATATCTATTACTACACTGTACCATTCCACCACGTATTCCTTTTTAAAAGAAATTATACATGTCTATGTCTGTCAGCAACTCTAATTCTATACTTGTATGCTTTAACATGGCATCCCATGATAGTCCTGGAGCAGTGTAGTACTGACACGGATCTAAATTATAAATTCCCTTGCAAAATTTTCGAATATATCTGTTAGTAGAAGAACATCCGTTTTTAAATACAATTCCATATAATCTCGCAGGGTTTTGCAATTAAAGGTATGCCAGACCTTTGTTGCATGTTCGTAGTCTTCAAGTGAGCACTCCTTGTTATTCAGTGTGCTAAAGAAATCTTCCCTTGGCGGCAGCTGACTATCATCCAATTTTTGGAAAGAATCAAGATAGTCATAGGGGAACACACCCTTTCTTCTTACAAGGTCAAACTCTGTCTATACTCTACTCCTTACCGTATAGAAGTAATTGTCCGTAAGGTTATTTGCTAAGGATTCTAAGCTATCGGCCATAAAGGGTATAGTGTCTAAGAATCTGAGTTCAAGATTAAAATTGTCAGTCATTTTTGTAAATCTACATAGATAAATGTACAGTTCTTTGTTCAGCGGAAGGACTTTTATATTGTCAGACTTTTTACCCAATTCTTTCACAAAAAGGCGTGGGTCATAAGATGAATAATTATGAAAATATATTGGGATGAATTTGGGAATTTGGAACTTTAAATTACAAACATTGTGAGCTGCACCTCGATATTTACCACTTATATGGAAATGATCTCTTACGCGGTCATTACCGAGAAATTTGCCACATATGTGACAATTTATTGCGTTCCGAAGGGGATTAACTATCCATTCCTTCCTTACTTCTAAGAAACTCATTGTAAATATCCTCACAATCTTCAATTATGCAATCAACAAATTTCTCTGACGCGTCCTTACCACTATATATCTTAAATTTATCTAACCTCATTACCTATACACTTGATGTAATAACTAAAGGCACAAGGAATGTGCCTTGTTTAATGTGAATGAATTAGTGGTTGGTGGTCTAAACACATAAATTTAGGCCTTCACTAATTTGCGGTTTTGTTCCTTGCAAGCACTTGGAAACTTGAAGGACGGTGTTAAACAATAAAACAATAGAATTGCCGTATTATAAAACACTAAAGAAAAACTTTATTTTACTTCTGTTTAAATATAATTAAGACATTAAAGAAAAATGCTTAGTTATACGGAAGTCCAACATTGAATTACAAATCAAGCAAAACTTACATATTGGACTAAAAAATGCTTAACTGATTTTTTAATAATTAATAATACATTATTTGTTGATATTAATATGAATAGTCAATAGGTTGAGTAAGCAAATAAATAAAACTGTAATTAAAGTTTATTGCCAGCTGACCTATATATTAATATAAAATTTTATTAGTTGAGTAAGCGAATTTATTAATTGAATAAATAAGAATAAAATTGCAATTAAAGGTTATTGCCAGCTGGCCTATATATTAATATAAAAAAAATATAACCAAATTTATTAAGTAAAGAACATAACAAATATAATGAACAATAACTACATGTCTTAACATTCTCCCGCGCGTTGAATCTTGTTCAAAACATTACAGCAACGTCCTCAGGGTTCTGCAACATCAACCGGGACTCGTGGAGCTGGTTTGGGTGTAGATTGTTTGCCATTATAAAATTTTTGATGAAATTTCCAGAACAGCAGAACGATTGCAAGTATTATGGAAAATATTAGTGCGGTGTAACTCACTGCATGATGATGTTGGCTGTTAGAATTGATGATTTGCGGTAGTTGTACTAGCGTTGATTCATTTAGTTGCCTTTGTAGCCTGCTTAGCTGCTCTAGTTGGGTCTTGTACTGATGATTTGTAGTGTTAACCAATACCTTTTCTATTTCTTGTGGTTCACTAATGGATTCTATGTGTTTTAGTCTTGTGTATGACGTATGCACATAATTTGATATACCAAAGTGTCCTTGTATTGTTATGAAGTTATTTTTGATTACACAATTAGGGGCAATTTTCATTAACCCAGTGTTTTTTAGTATAATAAATGTGGTTTCCGTGCCACACACGTTTCAACGTCTGTGGTAGTAGCAAAAATCCAGTTGTTTTGATCATACAATTGGTTCCATGCTGTTGTTTCTAGGATTCTATTCAAGTTGCAATTGGTTGTCGATCGATTGTTGAAAATATTGATCTCACATGGATTGACATCAGAATTCTTTTTTAATTTCGCTAGTAACATAGCAAGCATTAGTGGACCTGTTGAGATCTTGGGTCTTTTTGATGGAATGGGATCATCATTTCTCGACCTCGGTTGTACCAATGACGGTTCTTCTTCCAATGGTATTTGATTTTCATTTTCTTGGAGTAATGGCGCCAGTCTGTGAATGGGTCGTTTAAACACTCCTGTTGCCGTTTTAACTTCAGCTACTCTCACAGCCCCGTCATCACCAGGATACACGTGAACAACTCTCCCTAATGGCCACTTCATTGTAGGTAGATTGTCTTTCTTGAGAATAACCATGTCTCCCCTTTTGAGATTGCCAGATTTTTTTTCCATTTGAAACGCTGTTGTAGTTCGGTTAAGTATTCTGTTGACCATCTTTTCCAGAATTGGTGCTTTATATGCGAAATCAACTTCCAATGAGACAAACTTGACATATTACGAGTTTCGGCTCTACTGTCTACTTGGGACACAAGCGGCTCACCGATGAGAAAATGACCAGGTGTCAGTGCTTCAAGACTATCTGGATCATTCGAGATTGGTGTTAAGGGGCGCGAATTTAAAATAGCTTCGATTTCCACAATTATTGTTTCCAGTTCTTCGTGCGTTAACGATTCTGTTGATACACTGCGTATCAAAAGATGTTTTGCCGATTTCACCGCAGCCTCCCATAAGCCTCCAAAATGGGGTGCTCTCGGTGGAATGAAATTGAAGTTTATACCCTTAGTACTGGAAGCGGAGATTATTGTTTCTTGAGCCTTAGCGGACTGTATGCTTTCAGATAATTCCGCTAATTGATTTTTTGCTCCGATGAAATTGGTAGCGTTGTCGGAGTAGAGATTTTGGCAGTGTCCTCGGCGAGCAATGAACCTTTTAAGGGCACCAATGAATGCCTCAGTTGTTAAGTCAGACACCAGTTCTAAATGAACTGCCTTTGTTGTGAAACAGCAGAATACGGCTATGTAAGCCTTGGTTGGCCTTTTTCCCCTGATTTTGTGATGTATCCAGAATGGACCACAGTAGTCTACGCCGGAATTTATGAACGGACGAGCAGGAACCACTCTTGTCTTTGGTAAGTTTCCCATGATTTGTTGATGTAATTGTGGTCGTGCTCTAGTGCATCTTACGCATCTTTGAATCACCGATCGAGCTGTTATTTTTCCCTTTATTGGCCAAAAACGCTGTCTCATTATATATAATAGTGATTGTGACCCGCAATGTTTGTTATCTTCATGTGTCATAGTAAATAATAATTTTACAAGCGGATCATTGTATGGTAGAATTATTGGATGTTTTGCATCTGCTTGTAGGTTGGAATGTTCTAGTCGTCCTCCTACTCTAAGAATACCTCTTTCATCCAAGCATGGCGCTAGGCTACTAATTGGGCTAATTTTACTAACCTCCTTGCCATCTTGAAGTTGTTTTATTTCTGTAGACAAATCTGACAATTGTATTATTCGAATGATAACACCGAGAGAGTCGTCCAATTCCTTTGGAGTTAGCGAAGTGTGCTTTGTTGAAGTCCTCGCGATAAAATATCAGCAGGATTGTCCGCTGATTTTACATGGCGCCATTGCTCAGCAAGTGTTAATGAGTGGATCGTTGAAACTCTATTAGCCACGAATGTTTTATAAGAGGATGATTGTGAACTTATCCAGGATAATACAATCTCAGAATCGGTCCACAGAAGCATAGGCTGATTCTGCAATTTTAAGTCAACTTTCACTCTTTGAGCAAGTTTAGCTGCTACAACTGCGGCACATAACTCTAATCGAGGAAGTGTTTGTTGTTTTAACGGAGCCACCTTTGATTTTCCGCATAGCAACCGCACGATTATTCGTCCATCACGGAGAACTGCACGGATGTACGCAGCCGCACCGAAGGCCCTCTCAGATGCGTCAGCAAATACGTGTAATTGTGTTTCTACAGGAATCTCACCATTGAATATATGTCTTGGTATCTTGAAGTTATTCAAAGTCTCCAAATCCTTTCTGAAGATTTCCCAGACCTTACGAAGATTTTCAGGTAATTGTTCATCCCAATCGAATGGGTGTTGCCACAATTGTTGAATAAATATTTTCGCCTTGACAACAACAGGAGCTAGGAGGCCAAGAGGATCAAACAATCTTGCCAACTCAGAAGTTGCTGTACGTTTTGAAATTACTTGCTGCTCGTTAGATTTTACTTTGATGCAAAAATGATCGGTTTTGGGCACCCAAGATAAGCCCAAAGTTTTTATTGTTTTGTTCGTACTATCATCGAGATCTAAGTTGACTTCTCTATCACTATGTGGTATATCCTTTAGTAGCCTTGGGTTGTTTGAACACCATTTTCTTAAATTAAATCCGTGTTTCTTCAGAATAATTCTCAGTTCCTTTTGAGTTTCAACCGCGAGATTCAAGCTATCTGAACCTCCAAGCCCATCATCCACATAAAAATTTTCTTTTAGCAGTTGCGCACCCAGTGGATATCGATCTGTATTTTCTTCTGCAATTCGTTGTAGACATTTGGTGGCTAAGTAAGGAGCTGCTCGCGTGCCGTATGTTACCGTATTAAGCCTATAATAAGTAATTGGTAGTGATGGGTTTTCTCTCCAAATGATTAGTTGGTGTTGGTGATTGTCTGGGTTGATTAATATCTGCCTGTACATTTTTTCTATGTCTGTTGTAAAGACAAATTTTGGCAGTCGGAAACGAAGTAGAATTGAAAAAAGTTCACTCTGGACAGTTGGTCCAGTATACATGAGGTCATTGAGAGAATGTCCTGTCGATGTTTTCGCAGACGCGTCGAAGACCACTCTAAGTTTTGTAGTAGTACTGTCAGGTTTTATCACGCAGTGATGCGGGATGAAATATTTTGGACTTGGTAAACTATCAAGCTGTACTCTTTGCATGTGTCCTAATTGTTCATATTCTTTCATGAATTGAATATATTGACTTCGAATGTCTTCATTCTTTTGAAGTCGTTGCTCTAGACTGATAAATCTATTGTATGCCATTTGATGTGAGTTACCCAATGCTGCTGGATTATCTCTGAATGGGAGACTGACAATAAAACGTCCATCTTTGTGATTGTGAACGTGCTGATTAAAGTGCGATTTGCATAATTGTTCTGCTGGAGACATGATGTTTTCGTTTGATTCTACATCATCGAGCTTCCACAGTTGTTCTATTGCTTGTTCCAATGAGTTTTCACCGTCAAATATTGCGCATGTCAGTGTTGAAGATGGACGAGAATCAGAGTACTGTTTTATGGAACCGCCGACAATCCAGCCAAGTGCAGTATTTTGAAGTATTGGATGATCTTCAGTTAGTTTTATTGTCCCAGGTTGCATAAGACTGAAGTAAAATTCTGCTCCGAGAAGAATATCTACCCTCTCAGGCATGTTGAATTTGGGATCTGCTAAGCGAATGTTGTTTGGAATTTTCCAAGTAGAAATATCAATATTGCGATTTGGCTGCACTGGGATAATAGTTGGTAGAACAAATGCTTCTAAGTTTGTTGAGAAGTCACTATTTATGGATATCATTTCCACATTTACACGATGGGATGCTCTTTTTTGGATCCTTCCAACTCCGTCAATGCACAGATAGGCTTCCGCTGTTGAAAGGGATAACTTCTTGATGAGTCGTTCAGTCACAATGTTGACTTGTGAACCTGAATCTAGTACGGCCCTGAATTCCTCTGACATGCCGTTTGCAGCCTTGACTATGACCTTTGCTGTGGCTAACATGACGTAGTTCTGATCTTTTGTTGCAGCTGAAGAAACTGCCACTGTATTAACGGGGGATGCATCGTGCCTAGTGGTAGTAATGTGGACAGATGGGTTTTGTGCACCTCGCGATACCTTTGGCAAATGCAACAAAGTGTGGTGTTTATTGTTACATTTCTTGCAGCAGCCACGAGTACAAGTTTTGGCTTATGATTGGCTTTAAGGCAATTCACACATAACTTCTGTTGTTGTATCCATCTTAGTCTTTCGGATTCTGCCATTGCCAAGAACCGATTACATTGATAAATGAGGTGTTTACCATTATTACATACTTTACAATTGTTATTGCAATTTTCTATTGCTGCTACTGAGGACACAGATCTTTGATGGATAGTCGATTTTTCTTTGTACCCAATTGATTCCATTGATTCAAATTGCGCCTCTAAGAATGACAAGAATTCTTTAATTGTTGGGACTTCTTTGGGTTTCGCTAATGATTGTATAAACTGAACGTAAAGGGATCGGTCCAGTTTTTTAATCATTAGCTGGATCAGCATAGCGTCCCAGGATGTCGTGTCGACGTGTAGGTTGTTTAGCGCCAGTAAACATTCCTTTGTGGTGTCATGAAGTGCCTTTATTGATGCACTCGACAATGTTCCTGTTGGTTGGTTCAAAATTTTGTCTACTAAAGTTGCTACTATGACTCTTTTGTTATTGAATCGCTCCTGCAACAGTGTCCAGGCCGTTTTGTAATTTTCTTCGGTTAATGATAGATGACTTATGAGTCTTGCTGCTTCTCCAGACAGGTTTGATTTAAGGTACCACATTTTTTGTACCTGAGGCAATAGTTGTTTATCTACCATTTCAGTGAATAGTTCGTAGAATTGACACCATTTTAAATAATCCCCATTAAAATTCGGAATTGTCACTTTTGGAAGAGGCAGTGTGCCATATACTGCTGAATTGTTTGGTAAATTCGGTAAATTATCGTTCACGAGTTGATTGGCTTGATCTCCCATTACGGCCAAATCTACTAAGGACTGTTGAACTAAGTCGTCTAGAATATAGTATTCATTTTGATCAAATCCCAATGTTGAGGGAACCTCTACCTTCTGCCATATTTCATCAGATAAATTTTGAATTTGAGACCACAAGTTCTTTATACTTTCGCTTTTGATTTTATAAAATTGTGATGGTTGGTCGTTATTTATTGATGATAACCCGTTCACCAAGCGTGTCAACGCCGTCATACGGGCCTTTAGCATCCTAACTAAACCCATGTTGCAATTTGATACATGTTGATCACTTGTAGCATGTTCTATTTGCTTCTCTCTTGTTGTTGGTACAGGCTTCGGGTATCCCTTTGTCTCGCGTAGCTTAGATATCTGAGTCTCAATTAGTTCAATTGTTGTGCTATATGTATTTCCAATAGTTTTGTGCAGATTTTTAGTAATATATGGATCATTATCTGCCAATGTTGGATCTCTTCTTATTGTATTTTCCGTTTTATCAAAAGCTATCCATAATTCCCTTAATTCCTCGTGTTTGGTTTCGTAAAATTCTACCGTCCTCCGATCTTGTGGAGCCTTTTTAATATTAGAGACTATTCTTTCAATCTCAATTGCCCTCACCTCCTGTTGAGACACTAGATTTTCCAAGCTTGACATGTTGACTTTTCCTGCGCTGAATAATTTGTTGAGGATGGATGGTAATGTCTTGATAGATCACTGCTTTGCCTTGATGATGAGCAAAATGTCCTTGATGATGAGGAAGATGTCCTTGACGCATTCAAAAATGGTTGCGTATTTTTTAAATTTAGGGGTCACCAAAATGTTTAATGTGAATGAATTAGTGGTTGGTGGTCTAAACACATAAATTTAGGCCTTCACTAATTTGCGGTTTTGTTCCTTGCAAGCACTTGGAAACTTGAAGGACGGTGTTAAACAATAAAACAATAGAATTGCCGTATTATAAAACACTAAAGAAAAACTTTATTTTACTTCTGTTTAAATATAATTAAGACATTAAAGAAAAATGCTTAGTTATACGGAAGTCCAACATTGAATTACAAATCAAGCAAAACTTACATATTGGACTAAAAAATGCTTAACTGATTTTTTAATAATTAATAATACATTATTTGTTGATATTAATATGAATAGTCAATAGGTTGAGTAAGCAAATAAATAAAACTGTAATTAAAGTTTATTGCCAGCTGACCTATATATTAATATAAAATTTTATTAGTTGAGTAAGCGAATTTATTAATTGAATAAATAAGAATAAAATTGCAATTAAAGGTTATTGCCAGCTGGCCTATATATTAATATAAAAAAAATATAACCAAATTTATTAAGTAAAGAACATAACAAATATAATGAACAATAACTACATGTCTTAACATGCCTCTTAATGTTGCTCCATAGTCCTTTCACTGTGCGTATATTGTAGGCAGCTATTACAAAATAAAAGTTCGCTACAGTGCTTCGTTGTCTGGAAAATTAATAAATTAATATATATGTAAATATATGGTTATTCATATATATTTACTTACCTTGTTATGCTTTCTATAAATATAAATGATTGTCTCCATCTTCCAACAGCAATAAATTAACATGCTTTGTTTTTTCTTTTTGCGTAATATAAAATGGTCCAATTATTTCATCAGTCAACATTATCATTCCTGCCCTCAAATTCTTGAATACTTTTAAGACATAGTAGAAATTTTAGATTTATGAAATCTATTTTAACCCCATTTTGTAAGGTTATAACATCGGCACTAATGTCTTCGATGTTATATGAGATACAACGTGTCTTATTTCTTATTATTAAAGTATCCAATGCAGCGACTAAAGCCCATTTAAAGCAATAATCATCACTGTTTTCAATGTTGATGCAGGCCCTCCTTTTAGCTAGTTTGTATGGTGAGCTTATCCATTGAGATCCTTTTACAAGTGAACTTTTGTTTATATTCATTTCAACACGAATAATTCTAATTAACGTCCATCCAGAATCTCTTTCCTGGAACTCTGACATATGATTATGGATGTCTTGTAATTGTTTTGAAATTAGCTCATCAATATTACTTCCTAAGCACAATAGAACCATTTTTGCTCTGTGTGAAATCTGACACAATTCCATTTCTTCACCCACAATTTTTATATACTTTCCAATAAGAGTTATATTGAATTTTAAAATATTGTGCTTAGCTAAACTATTTTCAAGTAATTCCTTGAAAATTGGTTTATTTTCCACAATAAAATCTTCAAATAGAAGATCATCTTTTTTGTTGGGAATTCCATAGATAGCAATATTATTTTTGAACGCACTATTTATCAAATAATATTTTGGTTCAAAGCCTGCAGCCTGTTCCACATTCAAAGAAGAATCATATTCACCGCTGGTAGAATTTGAAACATCCATTTCTTCTTCATCAAGTATAGTGTTGTTGCTGTCAATAGGCTTTTCATGTTGGGTTATTTGACGTATTTCCATGTCGTCAAGCACAACATTATATAGTTGTTGTTGAGGTTGCCTGAAACTCTCCATTGTCAAGGCAAATTGATTATTCCAAACTGTGGGATAATAGTTAGGCATATTATATTGCTGCCATTGCATTGGTGATGTATATTGATAGGGAATAGGAAGATTCTGTGGAATTTGTATGGGTACTGAAAACTGATTGTTCAAAGGGTGCTGCCATTGCATTGGTGATGTATATTGATAGGGAATAGGAAGATTCTGTGGAATTTGTATGGGTACTGAAAACTGATTGCTCAAAGCCGTAGGATAGTACGAAGTCATCGGAAGCTCTTGAATGGACAGCGGATATTGCTGTTGCTGATTGTTCAAAGCCATGGGGTTATATAAAGATATTGGAGGCTGTGGAGCGCATTGCACTGGCATTTGAATGTCTTGTAATTGAGCATGACTTTTGCAATGCTCCAAATACGACTTTTGGTATTTGTATTCCTTAGCACACACTACACAACGGAAAATGGATGAATTCATTTTATTTGATATTTTCAAAACAGTTACTTTAATTGAATTAAAGCACAACAAACAATTTTTTTATAAACTTTTATATACACAAATACTATTATAACAATATTTTAGTTTTCAATAGTTTTATTTTTTATCAAAACTAATTTAATAAGAATTAACAACTTGTTACTTTTAGATACAAAACTGCACTAATTTAAGATAGAAAAGTTTATGATATATATAATAATATTTTCAGTATGGTGTGGTATACATAACTTTAATGAGTAGTTTCCAGTGCCAAAGCTACAATTTGTGGTAATAGAAACCCATAGCTTGAAAAAAATAAAAAAATTGTAGCAAAACAAATCACTAAGCTACAAAAAATTAATGTAAACAAACATTTTTTTGCATGTGTATCAACGACAAAAAGCAGAAGCATGCTAAAGCATGCATAAAAAATTCCTAAGTTGCAAAAATTTAGCCTCGAAAGAATTTGTCCGTTACAAAAGTTTTATTGCAAACAAATATTGAGGTCAAGTAGAAGCATGCATAAAAAATCCCTACGTTGCAAAATTTAGTTGCGATAGAATTCGTCCGTTACAAAAAATTTGATTGCTAGCAAATATTGAGGTCAAGTAGAAGCATGCTAAAGCATGCATAAAAAATCCCTACGTTGCAAAATTTTGTAGCCCAAGAAATTTCAATTTCGTATATGATTTTGTGGTAAATAAAATCCCTACGTTGCAAAAATTTTGAAGCAAAAGAAATGTTAAAAAAATCGAATTCCTAAATTCTAATATCAGAATATTTTCATTTCAAAAATGAGTTTCGCGAAGAGAACACCATTATATAGGAGACTCATGCGCCACTACCGGAAAGTGCGTGCTAAAGCCTACATAATGGAGCAATACGAACAACTTCTAGAGGATGATGAAGAACTGTTCCTAAGTATAGATTCCCAACTAACATATGAAGCAGAAATAACAACAGATGGAGCGGAACAACCATCATATGTAAGCCTTCTCGAAGGTGGTGATGATGAATTTCTAAGTATTAATACCCAAGGAATAATGCAGTCATCAATCAAACCACCCATTGAAATAATTGACGTTCAAATCCCTCCACCAATTGATGTTCCCATATTTCTGGCGTTGTTTGAAAATTCAGACGATACCAGTTTGGACGAAGCAATTAAGGCAGTTGAAACCCACATATATAAAAAATTTTGTAATTAATTAATTAAGTTTATTTAGTAAAAATAAAAGCATAAAAAATTATACAAGTGTTTTTTATTTTAAATACAAACCACATCTTTTGTACTTAGCAACACAACCAGAAATTCAAACGATTAGTTTTCAACAATAATGCTTACATTAATTTCATCATAAAACCTCCATACGACAAACATTGGAAGTTTGTCAGAAAAAAAGCATAGAGAAGCAAATTGGTTAACAAAAAACTATCATCACCTATACTGGGACGATGGATCAGTTTCATTTAAAAGTGTTTACTCATTTTTAAAAGCTAATGTACGCTATTCTAAAATATATGTATGTTAAAGGAGAAAAAAAGAGACAATGGCTAGAAAAAATACTCCGAAAGAGTTTTTAACATAGATACTTTGGGTACATCAACTTTAAGCAAATGGAAATTAAATATCCCGAGTGTTTCTATTGTAATTATCACACATTTGGTGTTTGCGCATTAAGAAATGCTCTTTTACCAACAAAAGAAAAATCTTGCTTAAAATGAACTATCCCTTTTTACAATATTTTCATTTAAAAATACATGAATTATTATAAAATTCTATCAAATATTAAACAATAAATAAATACAAGCACAAAAAATTATACAAGTGTTTTTTATTTCAAATAAAAACCACATCTTTTGTACTTAGCAACACAACCAGAAATTCAAACGATTATGCGAATATTTGCCACAAAAAAAAGTTTCTAGTTGACAAAAAGTTTATGTAAGTATGTATATCAAGCAAAACTTTAAGAAAAAATTGTGATGTCAAGCAGAAGCATACACAAAACAAATACGTATATAATTTCTAAAATTATATATCCACACAATTTTTTTGTTTAGTATCCTGTACTTGTCAAAAAACTAATGTAAACAAAATATGAATACGATTGCGCACGCAAATATCTAAAAGAATTTAACATCTCCCTACGCATACTCCACATACCGAATGTATGTATGTATACACACTGTCCACAAACGACGGACGCTTGAAAAGACATACAGTTGAAAAAAGATGACCAGTTGGAAGAACGGACGGTCGAAAAGACAAACATGCTTAACCCTAGAAGGCTAACCCACGTAAATTTTACGTGTAGTTTTTTTTTATTGTTGCTACACAAGCATCCAGTGACCTAACGGTACCAAATTCCACACGTGCTTTTTTTAATAGTTTCTGAGCAAACGCAAAAAGATAAACAAAGCATTTTTAGTCATTAAAGTGCTTTTAGAGCGACAACATTAAAAGCCTATACGTAAAAATTACATAGTGTTAGTTTAAAAGTAAAATTTGTGCACGTAAATTTTACGTGGCGTTAGCGATAATAGTAAAATTTTGTAGAAAAGTTTTAAGCAGTGTCTGAAAATGGAAAGTCAAAAAGCGATGAATTTTAAGCGCGGTCTCAACTGTGAAGATGTTGCGGCATTGCTTAACTGCAGCGACTTCAGCGCTACCAGCGACGTTAGCGATAGAGAGGAGGAAGATGATTTTGATAGCGATGACATTTTGCTGATCAAAATTGGTATCCCACTGCAAAGGATGAAAATCAAATTGAAAAAGAATTGGCAGAAGCATTTAATTTATCACCGAATACTTCGTATTTACCGAAAAATAATAAACGGCAAAAAATAAACCCAACAGACCAAATTCCTGTAGCTAGCGGAGCAGTAGAAAAAAGTGTAATTTTAGGCAAGAACGGTTACATTTGGAATAACTTTCCACTGCACAGTGAAGGCGGTAAATGCTCTTCAAAAAATATTATATTTATCCGTCCAGGTAAGAAAATAACAAGTGCATTTTTTGTTTATAATATTTTTATGTTTAATTAGGCCCAACGAACACAGCACAGGAGTCTATAGAGCTAAAAGATATATTTGGTTTATTTATGACTGAAGATATATTGAATACTGTTTTTAATCATACCAATTTCAAAATTTCTCAGCTTAGACAGAAATATAAATTGCAAAAATCCACAATTTCCGATACAAATTTGGTGGAATTGAAAGCCTTGTTGGGTTTGTTGTTATTGTCCGCAGCTTTGAAGAGTAATCACCTTACTGCTGACCTCTTATTCGACAATTCTTACTCTGGAGATAGATACAGAGCCACAATGAGTAAAGATAGGTTCAAATTTTTATTAAACGCACTGCGATTTGACGATCACACTACAAGAGAAGAGCGTAAGAAAAAAAGCTCACTTGCTCCAATTTCGAAAATTTGGGATAGTTTTATAGACAAATGCAAAAGAAATTTCAAGCCTGGATCCTATGTTACAATAGATGAGCAGCTAGTTGGTTTTCGTGGTAGATGCCCATTTAAAATGTACATACCAAATAAGCCAAACAAGTTTGGTATAAAAATTGTGATGCTTTGCGATAATGCTACAAAATATGTTATCAACGCCGAACCTTACCTTGGCAAGTCAACAAAAACTGATGGCAAGCCATTGGCCACTTACTATGTTGAGAAACTCACGAAACCTTTGTACGGAAGCAATCGAAACATCACAATGGATAATTGGTTCAACAGCATTCCATTAGCACAAAGTCTGTTGAAAAAACCATACAAGTTAACTATTGTGGGCACTTTACGCAAAAACAAAGCAGAAATACCCCCAGAGCTACTTGACCTGAAATCGCAAGGTATTGGATCTTCTCGATTTGTTTATGACTAGAATATAACCCTGGTGTCTTTCAAACCGAAACAGAATAAGAATGTTTTATTGATATCAACAATGCATTTCAATGGATCACTTAACTCAACAACTGGAAAACCTGATATTGTGCACATGTTCGACTAAAGGTGCGGTTGACACCTTTGACCAGATGGCTCAGAACATGTGCTGTAATCGAAAAACCAAACGTTGGCCTCTTTGTTTTTTTATAATATGCTGAACATTGCATCAGTTAACGCTTATGTTATTTATAGCCACAACGCAGTACAAAAAGGGATTAAGCCAATGAATAGAATAGAATTTATGCTTAAACTGCAAGAACATCTTACCCGGACATGGCAGGAACAACGACTGAGTACGATATCCGGATTGCCATCAAAACTAAAAGAAAGTATAAAAAATATTGTTCACATCAACTCGGCTTGCGAAGAACCTTCCCAGGAAAAGGGAAAGAGAACATATTGTAAATATTGCCACCACTCAAAAAACGCATGACAACCACATACTGTCATATTTGTAAAAACGCGGCGCTATGTGGAGAACATCAAATAAAAATATGCAAGGACTGTATTAACCAGAACTGATGATATATACGAGTACATACATACGTTCATATAAGTATTTATTTTATTACACCTATGATTTGATATCAAATATTAATTTTATTTGTCTATAAGTTTTTGTTTTTGTTAATAAGTATATGTTTTTGTTTACCTTTACATGAATTAATTTTTATTTTTAATAAACAAAAAGTAAACAAAATAAAAAATACAGATGTTACCACATTAATTGAGGCGCTTTAGGGAAAATTCCATAGTACGTAAAATTTACGTGGTGTTAGTCTTAACGTATAATTAAAAGGCGTTAGCCTTCTAGGGTTAAAAATAAAATGTATGTACAAAGAACAACACACACACATACACTAAATAAATACAAACAAAAAAACTTAACCATCCTCCTCCCCACCATCAACAAAATTATGTCCATATGATCGGATGGAATCAACACACCCACACAAAAGGACGGACGGAATGGACAGACAAAAAACTCATTATTTCTATTTTGAATTTTTATTCGCACTTTTTCCCAATATTAATATTTTACTTATTCAGTAAAACATTAACAATTTTGTTAAAAAACTAATTGCAATTGATTATTGAGGGGTATAGCTTGTTCCTATGCGCATTTCACTGTTGCTAATGCAGATCATCAAGGAACTTTACCCAAATATTTCTTAGAACAACTGGAGATATTATATTAAACCTTCATTAAAACAAATGAAAAGTTTAAACAATATCAAAGACCCTAACCTAAATAATTTTTACAGGAAAGGGCATATACCAACAAATAAAGAAAGAAAACCAATTGGGCACACCGACAGGATTATGCCGAACCAACTTCCGTAGTCAAAAGCCGTGTCCAAAGTGATCGGGACGACACTTGCAGGCAGTAAGGGCCAACAAGAAAAAGAAAGACTTCAGCAACACCAACAGCTGGATGTGAACGCCGGCAGGAGCCAGCGCAGAAAGACTACAAGGGAAAAAGAAGCATTTGTTGAAGCCCTAGTTGAACAGAAATCAGGGGGCGGCAATTCCTGGCGGACCCGAAACTCGCCAGTTGAAGAGGTAGTGTCGCGCACAGACACGGCAAACCCTCCTACACTCTGATGGATGTGAGCACACGGGAACGCTAACATCTACTAATAATGAGCGGCCACAACCAAAAACCACCCTCACTAATACAACTGTTTGGCCCACTATGGTTATGATTGCTACTGCGATTACAACTATTACGAGTGTTGCACCAATAATTAGTATGGCTACTACAACTACAGCCGCTGCATTTAACAACAAGGGTATCCTGACTACAACAACGGCAGCTGCACTTAACAACCGGCGCAACAACGAGGGTATTCTGACTACAACTACAGCCGCTGCACTTAACAACCGGCACAACAACCAGGGTATCATGACTACAACTACTGTTAATTCTACAACCGCTTCCAATAGTCATCCACGGCTGCCCGTAACCACAATAAGAACAGCTGCGGCCCGCATTAACAAACACAGCAGCCGACAACACTAGGCACAAGGGTCCAATATTAACGTAAGCTACAGCAACAACAGGTTTAAGGTCTACTGATGATTTGGCTTAAGCACCAATGAAATGCATGTATATAGACTAGCTAAAAACCCTCAACAAACAAAAGTTTTTTAAATCTTTGAAAAAAGATATCGAGGCAATCTCGATTAATATAAATTTCATAATTACCTAGTTAACATTTTATTTTCCGTTTTGCCTTGTTAAATACTTTTATTGTCACCCAAAGGGCGTCTAATTCTAAAAAAGGTTGTAAAGAAAATAAAATAGATTCGTATCGAATATAATAATTTGTTTGTTGGGATTTTTGAATAAGTTTCAAAGCATACTATGCTTATACTATTGTAATTTTTATAACTCTCATTGAGTTTTTAAAGGTTTTTGTATAAATAAAGAGGTTTGAAACATTTAAAAATTAGGTTTAAGGTCTACTGATGATTTGGCTTAAGCACCAATGAAATGCATGTATATAGACTAGCTAAAAACCCTCAACAAACAAAAGTTTTTTAAATCTTTGCAACAACAGCAGCTGAAGAAGAAAAGACTACCAGATAAGTAACTTTAGTCGTGCAATAGCAAAAGTAGTTATAATTTAGTTCGATTTGGTTCAGATCGGGTAGGTCGTTTACGTCGCGTAGAACGTCCGCCGCATTCGATAGTTATCGATAATTAACGTTTTTTTGCTAGACCCATAAGTTTCTTTTGTCAGCGATTCTTTTTCTTGAAATAGAAAACTGTACATTGCATTTATCCACGTAGGCTTTGGGCCCATACCGCCCAAGTGTGTCGGTCAATGATGCAAAGTGGCTTTTGATTCAGAAGAATTTTGTGTCAACGGAAGCTTTGCGACTCGACAGGACTACTGCGGCAAACCCCGAAGTTTTGACTTCGCTCGATTTGGAGCAAACAATAGCCTGGAATTCCAACTGGAGTAAACCCTTTAAAATTTTCTAAATTACCATTTCCACCCTTCGGCAATTAAAACTAGATTCACGTAAAACAATATTTTCATTTTCCTTTTGTTTGGCCTGCAAGTAATCATCCCAGGGCGAAATTTATGTTGCCTAGATTTGTCCGCCGTATTAGAGAAGATATGCTCACTCGTCTGAACCACAAATACCAGAGGTGACACGAACAGCATGCTATTGCTGTATCTGTCGCACAGTAACTCGTAAACAAAGAATTTTTCATGTTTTGTTGTGGTTTTGTATTCTTATTAATTTCTGACTCACTAAAAAGAGTTGCAGAAAAACATTAATTTAAGCAATATAAATGCAAAAAGTTATATAACATTAAAAATAATATAAAATAAGAATTATTCGTGATATATAGAAGAAGTAAATTGCAATACAATTCATCATTACTTACTTCCAAAATGCTTAATTTTGTTTTGTTTATTTTCCCTCATCCTTACATTATATTGCTATCTTTTTAACAGTAACTAGTTGAACAAAAAAGCTGATTTGCTCCAAAACATAACCTCAAAGTTACATCTCTGATTACCCTGTGGTCTGAACGAGCACTTGGTCTGTCTTGGTAAGCTGAATAGGTCGGAATTGTAGAATCAGTCAAACGATTTTAATTCCGGTGGCAAAATTTATTTGCCAGTTTAGTTTACTATGTGCGTGTTTGACATTCGTTACAATCTAGTCAAAGAAAAAGCAGGCATATACAAACTTATCTTGAATACACAAGCCAGCCTTCACAAACTTATCTAGACTACATAAATTTTAGCAGACCTTCTCAAACTGATTGCATATGTAATGGCCAACACGCCTTCGCCAAATTATTCTTCGTACAAACACACCGTCGCAATCAAAACCCCATTTACACAGATAAAAAAAAATAAAAACTTAGCAAAATAGAATTTAAATAAAATAATCGAATACAAAACACCATCAAAACCATTGTTATTAAAATTACACAAAATTAAACAAACCGTTTAAAGTCGGAATAAGAAGAGTTCGACGGAACACAAATAAAACACTGGTTTCCCAAAATTAAATAGAATTAAATAAAATAATCAAACACAGAATAAGAACAAAAACAAAAAAAAACATTTAGATTGAAAATCAAGTAAAATTTAACAAAAGCATTTGGAATTAGAAATTCAATTAGATAATCAAACGCACTATAAGAACAAAAGCATTTAGATTCAAAATTAAATAGAATTTAGCGAAACGTTTAGAATTAGAAGTTGAATAATCAAATAAAAAATAAGAACAAGCACGTTTAGATGCAATACTGAATAAAAATACATATGTACATTCGCATTTGAGATTCAAACAAACCGATTAACATTTGTGAAATTTTGGAAAATAAAAGAAATTCCCCATAACAATCCTATAATAAGTTATATTTAACTAAAATTGTGCAAAATTAACTGTGAAATCCCTCAAAAGTGAATAGATTGTTAGTGAAAGAATTCAAGTGCCTTTTGAGAATTTAAGACATGGTTAACTTTGGATAATATTTATGAAGTATTTAGGTTAAGTAGCATGTAACAGCGTTCGAACGTAGGGTATTATAAGACACCATGGAGTAATACTGAAGTAAATACCCCGTAGGGAAAAAATATATAGTTTATTTAATTTTTCCAATTGAATGCGTTTGTAACATTTTGCCAGTGAGCGGATATACGAAGGGGAACACCAGCTGTTAGTGGATATGGGATGGGGCAACGCTTGTTAACACTGGTTAACAAAAATATTATCCGTCTAATTTTTCTTTTTTAACGCAGAAACGTGACAGAAAATGCAACCATTTTGTAATTTTTCTTTTGTGCATTTTGACAGCTTCGAACCTAAAAGCAGTGTTGTTGTAGCTTCGACACTACCTCTATTATTCTACCATTATTATACTACTAAACGTACAAAAATAAGGTTTCAGAAACAAAACAAAAAACAACAAATCTTTGCACATGGTAAAATAATACAGGTAGTGTCGAAGCGTTAACGGACTTCTTTTGGGTTCGAGTCTGTCAAAATTTGATAATGTATTTCTATGCACAAACCCACACACTATCACTTATTTCAAATGCAAATTTGAAAAGGAAAAGAAGCAAGTCTTGATAGAACAGAAAATGCAACCATTTTGCCATTTTTCTTCTGTACTTTTTGACAGCTTCAAACCTAAAAGCAGTGTTGTTGCAGCTTCGACACCACCTGTATTAATCCGCCATGGTTATGTACATGTATACACATATTTGTACATGTGCACATTAACGCATTTCAGTGTTAATGTATATATGTATGACAAAAAAGGGCGAAATTACAATTTCCATTAATAATTTGAAGTTTTAGTATTTTATAATAAGATATATTATGCACTTAAACGCGTAAACTACTATGAAAAATACAACTGCTCTGTGGTGTATAAGAATTGTTGGTATGAATTCCAACGCAGCTTTTTCCAAAAAATTTTAAAAGTAAAATTATTTCGAATACCATTTTTTTGCCCATATTTCAGCCGTTAATGGACCGACTTCAATTATTTTTAGTATAAACCTTCCTAGAACTCCATACAAGAGATCTGCTTCATAAAATTTACCGTAGGACAGTTGGTGCCATAAAAAAAACAACAGAATAGGACATTTAACAAAGTCTTTTGGCTATATCTCATTAATTATTGGAGCGAGTTTTGTTATTTTCAAACAGAACAATTTTATGAAAAATTCCTACTGAATGGTCTAAAATATATGTCTCTATGTTGTGTGAAGCCTTAATTCATCTCACACCAATATATAGCAGACGGACATCGCTCATTCGACTTTTCTATCTGAGGATCCAGAATATATATCGTCATATGAATTCATAAAAGCCCTGTTACATTGAAAAAATTTTAGAGGATAAGCAAAAAACTCTAATATGAAAATTTAAGAAACATTTTTAAAAATTTTTTTAGTTTATTTCTTATTGACCAAACAGTACAATTTTAATAAATAAAATTTTCCCGAGACATGCATTTTGATACGGAGGATCGAAATCTACCAAGAAGTCGTTTTTGAATTTTTTGTAACTTAGGGCTTTGTTGAAAACATATGACGATATACTTTATGGGGTCTTAAATGAATAATGAAATTACATATGGAATGACAAATCTATATATCTCCTTTCTTAGTTTTTTGGTGAAGGGTATAAAAAGAGTATAAAATACGTAGTGGTTGAGCTTTTTTGATAAATTACTTGTCACCTCTGACCTTAGCTTTAGATTATTATTTTCTTAATCGGGATTTACACCTATTAGAATACCCTTAAACATGGAAATTTGTAAAATTTAATTAAAAAAGAATCAATAAACCAACAATGCTTGGAATTTGATAAGCAACAGTCTAAGCCGTATAGCGTAATTAATTTTGCATACGCGTTTAAAGCGATCAAAACGAATAGTCTTTCATCGTTCTTATAGGTTTGAGCGGTGATAGTCACAATTAATTTAACAAGACATTGTTATCAAAATGGTGTGTAACCAAAGATATTAAAAAAAAAATTGGAAAACTCCTAATCATTGAAATTATTGAACCGTTCAGTTGATCTAGTTCGTATACGAACGACGCAAGTCTCTCTTGGCATATGAACTGAATAAAATAAAAAATTAAGAAGCACGAAACGCGTAGCCACTTAAACGCATGGTATATACCTCTGGCTATAACTCCATACATTTGTTGCAAATTTTATTAAAATAAGGGAGGCATTAGATAATAAAATCATTTTACGGCTTGTTGAGCTTCTTTTTTTGAATTAACCAATTCAACAAGTTCTTTAACTCTGCGTAGGCAGTCTTTTTTTGATCTATTTGGTATACATTCTGCAATACGATCCCAACGGTCGGGTGTGGATATTGGATAAGTTTTAATAGCTTGTTCCAATAACGCCTGTTCCTCTTTGGTCCAAATTTTCGCAGGTACAGCAGAGTTTGATTTCGGGTTTTTAATAGTTGAAGTTGTTACAGTTTTAGAAATGTTAGTTATATTACTATCTGTTAGATTTTCTTTGGTGTCACTTTTGCTATCGGATTTGCCAACTTCGGAATTCAGTGTTATATCTGAGGATACAACGACATCCCTTTTTGATTTTTCAAAACTTTCGAATGCGCTTGAGTTTGCTTGAGTTTTTAAAAAACTTTTTGAGAAATCGGTGTTTTGCAAAGCTTTTGCTTTATTAAGTACATCTCGAGCTGAAACATTATTGTTACTAGACGAGTGTTGATTTATAAAAGAAGCAATTATATCCCAACGCTGAGAAGTACCAGCGGGGAACAAATTAACAGCTTTAATCAAGAGTTGAACTTTTTCATTGCACCACAAATCTTCCTTTTTAACTTCCTTTATCATTGTTTCTGATTTTATAACGCCAATTCTGTTTTTATTTTGAAGTTGATTTAATTCTTCCAAGTCAGATTTAATTTTTAAATCGGCCATTTTAAGACCCGAAAAAAATGTGTCTCTTGCACCCTTTTCTAACATTTTCTTGTTCAAATCTTGAAGCTCAAGAAGGGTAAAAGTTTCACATATCTTTTCAACGCCTTCCATATTCTTGAGAACTTCTTTGTCATTGTTGCCGAAATATTTACTTTCTTTGGCTTTGTCCCGTAAGAGTTTTCTTTCTTTCTTCAACGATTTTTTTGATTGTTCTTTTTCTATTCGAATTTGTTCTATGCGCTTCTGTTCTGCCTTCTCTGCTCGTTCTTTCGCCAAATGAGCTTCTCGCAATGCTCTTTCTTGTTCAGCCTTTTGTGCTTGTACTGCATCCATCTTTGCTCTTTTAGCAGCCAACTTGCGTTCCTTTTCTTCATTTTTGAATCTTAGTATTCGCTTATCATTGTTATAAGCCAAGTCGACAAGAGCTCGAATGCGTAACATCTCTTCCTTTTTTCTTTTTATTCTTGCAGCCTTATTTTCTTTCTCGATCCACCTCCTCTCATCGCGGTCTTGTCCTTTCTCCTTATCTTCTTCGTCCAGGTAACTAAATTCCCGCCACGACTTGAAATCGTACCAAAAACTATAAAATCGATCAACTTCTTCACGGACAGAATTTTCATCACCAAAAATAGGCACGCATTTCTTTTCACTCCATCTAGCATTCAGATTAAAGTATTTTTGAAAAGATTCATAAAAGTTTTTTTCGATGTCCAACTGAGTGGGGAAAGAATCATCAAATTCTGGATCCACAGAGTCGAAAGAACGTCTTGTTTTTGGAGTTCCTGTGAAATGTACAAAGTAATAAGCTAAGGAAATAATATTGATCAGAAAAGTATCATACCTAGTGTTTCGTATGCTTTCGTAATGCAAGTAAAGTAATCGTCATCGGTTTTAACTTCTTCTCCTTTCGCTTTACGTTTGTCGGGATGATGCTGTAAGACCATTTTTCGGTAAGCACGGCGGATGTCATCATCAGTAGCATTAAACCTTAATGAATAAATAAACCTAGTTTTCTCATACATATATGTACATACATTTGGCTATCAAATACCTTAATTTCCCCAAACCTAAGACAGCGTAATGATCTTGGTCTTTCCATTCTTTGGGATCCAAAGATTTTAAATACTTCATATCTACCACAAACTCATCAGCAAGTAACTTTTCCTCCGACTCTGACCTTTCTATGTGATCAGAACAAAGTTTTTTTTTTGAATTTACATAAGCATAACCAATTCTTTGGACTTTTCTTTGTACTGTTAAGAAATTGCAATCAACTTCTAAAAAATCTCCCATTTTTTATTAATTATTTCAGTTTCGTGCTACTTAAATTTTATAAAAAAATTAATGTGATTCGCACATGTCAAGTTAAACAACTAATATTTCATCAGTGGTACCAGACTTACATTACTGAAAACTGTCCAGTTTTGCAAGGGAATTATTAAAACGAATAATTGAAGAAATCAGCCGTAGCCATCACTGATTTAACAACTTTTTGCCACGTTGCGATAAAAAATCGTAACTTAGTGTTTATTACCACTATTATTTGCAAATAAACGTATAAACGGTGAGTTAATTTTTTATTCACAAATAACTAACTCACGAAAATAATTCCTGATTAAAAAACTATTTGCAAATAAAACGCAAGTCGTTGCCACTTCTTTTAATGCTCTTAGTGTTTTTGACGATCAGGTAGTCTTATTAACATATGACAAAATAAATTAATTGAATGTGCGCGTTGTGCAGCAATTGTTTTCGTTTTTTCATTAACTGCAATGCCAAAATTACAATTGTTCTTTTATCTTTCATTTTTTAAAACTTTGAAATATTAGCCTTGAAATTTTCGCACCAGTTTTTTTTAACAACATATGTATGTTTTTACAGCAGTATTGCCAATTAATTGTTTATTTACTATCCGGCACCCCTTAAATATGATTTTATTATTAAATTGTCTTTGCGTATAAACAGTGAGTTAATTATTTGCAAATTAGTTTTATTTACAAATAGCCAGCGTATAAACGTGGTATATACCTGATATAATATCAAATATATGTATTTCTATCAGCAAACTTCAAATTACATAGCAGAGAGAATTATATTACATGTAAACTTCAATATTAGTGTCATTGCAATATTATACAAGATATTATATTGTTTTCATAATATATATTTAGAAAATAATATCATGATATCAACTTTCAGAAAACATACACAAACATACGTGGATAAAAGAAAATAGTTTTGTGTATTGAAAAGATTATTGTGTATTGAAATAAACGCCAAAAGTGATTTTTAAACAATCGCATATAAATGTACAATGTACATATATATTAAAAGATATGCCATAATGTTTGTAAAACACATAGTACTATTAAAATATATAAAGATGTTCACTGCACGGCTGCCTGTTTATTATGAAATATTATGATATTTACAAAAGTACGTCTTCCCCTAGGTAAATATTAATATACATATTTTTTTCTTCTGATTCTGCTTACGATCTCTCTCATATTATATCAGAGTTAATATTACATCAGATTTAATATGAGTTAATCGCACTGTGGCGCCTTTTCCCAAAAGCCGTGGTAAAAATACAAAATTTGATGACAAAATTTTGTAAAATGAATGAACACATCGTATAAAGAACTTCTTACTGATCCCAATTCAAAACCATTTTTTTTAAACTGCATTAAAATTACAGCTGGTGGAGCTCCTTAAAGTCGACATTTTTTAGAAAGCCAAAAGAGGTGATATTTAAAATAAAAAAATTTAGAATTGAAGTGTCAGAAAAATTGCCGTTTGATCATTACTTTATTGGTATTATTTTAAAGGTATGTTTTTTTATTAAAAAAAGTAACAAAATATTCAACAGATGCACTACTTGTTCGGCAGTTGCCGTTTTTCAAACACCCTATATTTAGTAAATTTTTACAAATAAAATACACCATATCTAAAAATGGCCAAAAATGGTCCCGCCTATATTTTCTGAGCATGTTTGCTACATAATACTTTAAATAATTTAACTAATTTTATCCACAAAAATTACAGGTTTTCTTAAAATATGAAGAAAGCTGTTACAATCTATAATCTTATAACTATAGTCTTATAACTTTTTTATACTGAGTAAAATAGAAACTGCAGTTGGATTTCTGTTTCACAAATCAGGTAGTTTGAACCTTTTTTTATTTCTGGGTAGAAATCTAACCGCAATTGTGTAATGCAGCCAGTTAAGTTTTTACTTTGTAAAAGTAGTGATGAGTACCAGAACTTATACAATTTTACTTTAACGTGCGATAATTTCATTTCAAAATTGAGAATTATTCGAGTTAATCAGAAACTCACATAATTAAAATATATTTAAATTGACTATTGAGCAAAAATTACACGATTTACCAGGATACCACTTCGTTTACTTGGAAATTAATAAAAATGGCTTGCCTCAAACGTACAACAAATACCTTTATGAAAAAACTTTTGAAAACATCGAAGAACCGCATACATCTTCTGACAGCAGAAGAGAAAGACTTGCAAAAACCATAAACGAGTGTTCGGGGTACACTGCCAAAAAAGAAAACAGTGCCTTCTAAGGTAAAAGTTACTGAAGTATCGGTAGAGGTTAACCTGCAAGACTTAATCATACAGATCATACAGCCAAACGCCTTATTCAAAGTTTGCCTGAAAAGGAAGCCGTATTACTTCCAGATAGGCTTAAATTTATAAATAAGTGGGGATGTGATGGATCATCCGGTCAAAGTGCTTACAAACAAACAATATCGGCAAATGACACAACTATTACAGATGCAAATATGTTTATGGCTTCTGTAGTTCCTTTACGACTGAGAAGTGAAATCTCTGAGCATTGGAAAAATCCTCGCCCATCATCTTTTCATCTTTGCCGTCCGATATTTTTTAAATATGCAAAGGAGTCTTCAGAAATAACCAAATTACAGTATAAACGATATAAAAAAGCGAATTTCTAAACTAAAGGCTTCTTTTCTTGAAATGCAGAATGGAAAAACTGTTTTCATTTATTATGAATTTTGTCTTACAATGATTGATGGCAAAGTCTTAAATGTAATAACAGATACTTCGTCAACTTTTAAGTGTGCGATTTGCACAAAGTCGCAGAAGGACTTTCAAAATTTTGATGATGAGCAAAGCTATGAATATGGAATTTTTTCGTTACATGCCAGAATTAGGTGCATGGAGTTTATTTAAAAACTAGCGTATACAATTCCGCGAGAAAGAGAATGTTTTGATGAGAAAGAACACCAAAAGAAAAACTATCTGCTCGAAAAAAAATTATACAAAATGAATTTCTTAAGAAGCTTGGACTGACAATAGACTGCCCAAAGCAGGGGTATGGAAATACTAACAATGGTAATATGTCCAGAGCATTTTTTGAAAATGATGAGGTAACAGCCCAGGTTGGCAGTTATCCTAAATGTTATAAACTCTAGAGAAAAGGTAAATGGCTCAAAGTTTCATGATTATGCACCAAAAGCTGCCCAACTTTTGGCTCAAATGTAGCCTGAGAAGAAAATTTCTCCTACGGTCCATAAGATTTTGGCTCATGGTAAAAATTCAATATCAATGCTTACCAATTGGAGAGTTATCAGAAGAAGCCCACGAACGCAAAAAGAAAGACTACAAACACTTTAGATACACGAATACTTGCAAAATTTCACGGAATAGACAGAATGAGGACCTTTTCAATATGTTGGCGGCCTCTTCAGACCCACTAATTTCATGACGATGTCTCCGTGATTTGGATCTCGAAATGATTTTGAAGAACATAATTATAGCTCCGATATGTTAAATCTATTAGATATCGCTCCCAATATTGATGACTATTTTATAGAAAACTAACGAACAAAAAAATTACACTAGTTTGAAGAAAATATACTAAATAATTTAATACCATCATGTATTATATAGCATTAATATTAAAAATATTTCACAAATGCGTATCTGTAGTGTAAATAAGAAATATAATATTAGTCTAAAGTCTTATAATAGATTGGTATTTTTTATAGACTTCCTTATGAGAATATCATTTGAAGCACAAAAAGTTGTGTTTTAAATGCATCTTAAATTTTAAAAATATCATTATATAAAAAAAATATGATTTTTGCGACAAAAAAGGTCAAAAGTTGTCACCGTGCCCAGTGCCTATCATAATGCGGCAGCACTTATTTTGAAGCTGAAGGATTTAAAATTCAACCGATTTTTAACCATTAGAAATATCTTGGTAACTTCAAAAATCATGATTTTTGATACGATAAAACCACTGTGCATAGTGCCTCTGTGGGCCTATGGTCATGCAGGTTACTCAAGCGGAAGCGGTTACCTTTGAAACGCTTTATAGATTTTTAAAATATCTTTATTACTTTTAAAGTTATGATGTTTGTAATAAAAACAGTCAAATGCCGATACTGTGCACAGAGCCGCGGCTAACTAATGACCGTGCAAATCATGTATATTGAAGACTGAGGAGTCTTCTTTCAAATGCTTTTTAAAATTTGTATATATCTTTATTCCCTTGTCCCGCGATGGGTGGTCATCTTGACGCGATGCGGGGGCTTAAGTGCAAGGACCCATGTAGAATATCTCTTGGTGAGCACGAACTAAGAACTACCCTTCCCATGATCTGTAGCGTCTGTTTTCCCCTAGTAGGGGCGGCTAACAGACCAAATTTTTGTCCGCTTTCGATCTCTGATCTCTTTTACGTCCATACCAAATACGTGTCCGCAAATCCATCCAGCGTCTGTTCCATATTGGGCGGCTGGGTGGTCTGTTGTTTTTGACAGTTTCATTCACTTGGCAGCAAGTATAAAATGCAACCCCCCCTTAAAAGAAATGTCAAAACAACAAAAGTGCCCCGAGTATCCGGTTGCGGGCCTAATAATCTCCGGAGACCCTACTCCCTTGGTGTCGGCCACAGGCCAAGGTGAGTCGAATGCTACTGCGCCCCAGATTAGTCCGGTGAATGTACCAGGCCGGGCAAATCTGCAAGTTACTGGTAACAAACTTAACACAGGAGGGGGCAAGGGAAACCTGAGCCCACCAAAAGTAATAAACCCGCTGGAGGGGGCAAGGGGAAACCTGAGCTCATCAAAGGCAGCGTTGTAGCACCTAAGGGCTCAACGAATAAACCAACGCTTAGTGTTGGCAACAAACCCGGCAGTGGAGTGCCTCTGGACTTCAAACCAAGTACTTCAAAATCTGCCACGGCCCACGTCTCCAAAAAGGTGACCAAAACCCCCTGTTTGGGAGCTACCAATAAGAAGGTAGTAAACCCAGTGCCATTTGTGAGAAAGGGTACTGCGACCATGACGTCGGGTCACTCGGACTCACACCCCTCTGCCAGCAAGGAAGCTGTGACCTCGAAGTCGGGTTCCGACGCTCGGCATCAAGCCACTCAAGGCAAACCCCACAGGCACATAACACCTGCAAGAAGAGCCTTTACGCAACGGCGGTCCGCCGAAAGACTTTCGACGCAGCTAGGCAAACGGCCAGCTGAGTCCCTCACCCCGGAAGAACGGGCAAAACTTAAATGGGCTCAACATTTTTTGGCCAATCTGCAAAAGACTCCTCCGACGTCTGCGGACGCGCCTAAACGGCAACGTTCAGAGGAGGAGGCTCAGACGCAGAGCCAACAGCCCGCTATGAAACGTCACAGGCCGATGAAGAAATCGTTCAGCGAGATGGCTAAAGGCTATCTTGTGCAAGCTGTCATCGACCGAAGTGACGCAGACGGTGGCATGTCGTACGCTCAGTGGGACATGGTCCGTAAGAAACTGATGGGGGAGTTCTGGAAAGTCTTCAAAAGCAATCCAGGACCAACCCCCAAATGTGATGATGCCGGATGGCTTCGCCGGAGGGTAAATCTTATAGCCTTTTCGGATGAGCGATCAATCTCTTTGTACAAGAAGGCGATCGTTAATCTGGAAGGGCTGTGGGAGGGTGCTAGGCTTGACGTGGTACCTACTAATGAGGTGCCTCGGCGACCTGGAGTCTCTGCTCGAGTCCCAGACGAGCCATCAAAACCCGAGGAAATTCTGGAACTCCTACAGGTCTGCAACAGTGACGTTCCAGCCAATGGTTGGTTGGTCGCCAAGGTTTCGGAACCTGTAGGAGCCTACAGAAGGATCATCGTGGTCCTGAACCACGAATCCTTGCCTTCGCTGAAGGAGAGACAAGGGAAGATATATTACGGCTTCGAATCCATCTTCCTAAGTATCTACAAAGGCTATGACAGGGATGCTAGGGATCAGGAGGGCGATGATCCAGCCTCAGACGCTATGTCTATGTCGGTAGACGAAACTGCCAGTTTAACCTCTCAAGGAGATACCGTATCCAACTCCGGCTGGGTAGGGGAATTCTTTGAGGGGATGGATGAGGTAGTTGACGAGGACGTTCTCCTGGACTCTGACCTGGGGGACGCCAACGTCACATTTATGCCGTACCATGACCAAAATTACACAGGTGAACCTTCACCATTGTAAAGCAGCATCCGCTGCCATGCTGCTCCGCCTAGTAGAGAAAGGGGAGGACCTCGTCCTAGTCCAAGAACGCTGGCTTCACCAAGGTAGGGTTTGCGGACTTAATGCTAAAGGCTTCAGGCTACTTTTTGCCAATGGTCAAGGTAACATTAGAGCGTGCATTCTGGCCAAAGGCAATCCAAACATCTTCATTTTATCTGATTACAGTTATGAAGACACACTAACTGCAGCGCTGGAGACGGACGAGGGCACCATTATGGTCATCTCCAGCTACATGGCATATGAACGCGAATCTCCGCCCGAAAAGATTCGCGGCGCAGTCAGAATGGCAAACACAAAAAATTGGCCAGTCATAATTGGAGCAGACGCAAACGCGCATCACGTCGTTTGGGGAAGCTCGATCATGAACGGAAGGGGTGAGTCTTTATTTGATTTCATTCTTTGCCACAATCTAGATATTTCAAATCTCGGGTCAGAACCCACTTTTATAACTGTAAATAGAAGGGAGGTTCTAGACATCACATTAGTAAGCGCTATGCACTCGAACATGATCAGGGAATGGAGGGTCTCTAACGACTGTACTTTTTCTGATCACAGATATATTGAATTTAAGATAGAAATTCCACTAAACAGGCCAGTGCCCATAATAAACAGGAAAAAGACAAATTGGGTTGAGCAAAAACAGCTCCTATCTGAACTTATTCCACAACCACCTGTCATAAACGACCGGCACGATATTGATACTGCGGTTGAAAATCTAAATAGTGCTTTCAACTTAGCAACATCAGAAGCTTGCAGGCCTAGTGTCTGCCGGGGAAGGAGTAAACAACCACAACAACAACTCCGAGATAACAAATGCTCGCAAAGAGAGCCGTAGACTTTTCAATGAGGCCTCAATAAGTCCTCCGTAAACCATTTCAAAAACCTGGTAAGAAACGCAAAACGCAAATCCTGGAGGTCCTTCTGCAGTAATATAGAAGGCACTTCAGAGACCAGCAGACTGCGTAAAATCTTAACCACGATTCCTTCCCAGCTCCCAGCTTCATCAAAAAATCTGATGGGAGTTGGACTACTAGTGGACATGAGACCCTCATGGTTCTGATGGACACGCACTTTCCCGGTTGCGCTCCGTTTACAGGAGAACTCACGACAACCACTCACAATCATACGCTAGCCCCATTTCCCATAAACAGGGAAAACATTACATGGGCCAAAAACAGCTTTCATCCGTATAAATCAGCGGGTCCCGATAACATTATACCTGCTGACCTCCAACGGAATGCAGACCTAATAGTCCCATGGCTTATTCGGATATTCTCAGCATGCCTTGCATGGTCATATATTCCGAAAGCATGGACCAAATGCACCGTGGTTTTTATACCTAAATGTGGAAAAACTACGCACACAAACGCAAAGGATTTTAGACCAATCAGTCTATCATCCTTTCTGCTAAAAACACTAGAACGATTGATTGATCTGCATCTTAGATCGGTTATCAACTCGAACTTACTATCCACCGCTCAACATGCCTATACGAAGGGCAAATCGGTTGAAACGGCACTACACTCGCTTGTTGGTTACATTGAAAAATCCATAAAGCATAACGAATTTGCTCTGACGGCCTTTCTAGACATAGAAGGTGCCTTCAACAACATCAACCCAGAAACCATCATCATGGCTCTGGCAAGACTGAACGTAAACCAGTCAATAACCAATCTCATCAAAGAATTATTGACTAATAGGGTCATCAAATCTACGATGGGGTCCTCAACAATTTATAAAGTTGCAAAGCGAGGAACGCCCCAAGGAGGGGTTTTATCTCCAATCCTGTGGAACCTTGCCATAAACACGGTACTGTTGGAGCTAGATTCAAACAGATTTAAAACAGTAGCCTACGCAGATTACGTTGCAGTAGTAGTGTCGGGTAAGTACCCAGACACAATCTCGCATCGTCTACAGTCAGCCTTGGATCACATTACCAGATGGTGTATCAGTAACGTTAACCCAATAAAGACGGAGCTCGTACTCTTCACGAGAAAATACAAAATACCGTACTTCACCTTACCAACTCTTAACGGAGTCACGCTAAGGTTAACCGATAATGCTAGGTATCTAGGTATCGTCCTAGACTCTAAGCTATCGTGGAACCTAAACGTACAAGCAAGAGCAGCGAAAGCCGCTATTGCCCTCTATACCTGCAAAAATGCCATAGGCAACAGATGGAGCATTAACCCCAAAACGGCCAACTGGCTCTTTGAAATGGTCGTCAAGCCCATATTAATGTATGGTGCAATCGTCTGGTGGCCGGCCCTAGGCAAATCCCCCTATTCTAAAATCATTGACAGAATTCTAAGAACATCGGCCTTGATGATTACAGGCGCACCTCGCACCACCCCATCAAAAGCCTTGTTCACAATGTTAAACTGGCCTCCTGCCGATCTAATGGTCAAACAACTGGCTATGAACTCGGCAATTAGGCTCAGTGCCGCCGGAACATGGAAATCACTAGGTGATGGACATGCGAACATTATAGGACAGTTCGAACACCTTCCCGAACTTATAGACTACCGTTCTCCCTACCTTATGCCTGATAAAAGATTCGCAGTGTCAATCTCGGATATTCTCCCTCCATTCATTGATCCTAATTACCGAGGGGAAGTGCTTGAGGTCTACACTGACGGATCCAAATCAGGTGTAGGGGTGGGAGGGGGCATATACATTCCTCAATTTCAGCAGAGGACACGTTTCAAGCTTACAGATCTTTGTAGCATTACTCAAGCCGAAATATCGGCCATAAAAAGGGCAGCTAACTGGTTAAGGTACAATAGGGTATATAGGCAGGATATTCGTATATGTACCGATAGTAAGGCTGCATTGAACGCTCTGAACGAGATGGCGTCACAATCCAACCTCGAGCTAATCTGGGTACTACGGCATGCGAATGTGCCTGGCAATATAATTGCGGACAAGCTAGCCAGGGAGGGATCTCGTTTACAAGAATGGGACATCGACCGGCTAGTGGGAGCCCCACTAAAAAGCTGCAAAATCCTCATTCAGGAGAAACTTATAGGGTTAGCACAAGCTAGATGGTTCAATGAACCCACATGTGCTGTCTCCAGATTAACCTGGCCCCAATATGATCGAGCAAAATCAGCCATCATACTGGGGATCCCTCGACATCAGCTACGTATACTTGTGGCTGTCCTAACAGGGCCCTGCTTTATAGGTGCCCACGCAAATAGACTAAATCTCCCTTTCAACCACTTCTGTAGAAGTTGTCATAATGAAGAGGAGGAAGAAGCCGTAAAGCACCTCCTCTGTCAATGTCCAGCTCTGTATCATTACAGAGCCATGTATCTAGGTAACTCAACTTTACCCGAACTCGCAGACCTTACGGAATGCAATCTGAAGAGAATAAACAAGTTTATTCGGAAAACCGGTTGGTTCAATACTGACCAAAATATAGGATAGCCAATATTTTTTATTTTTTTCTCGCTGTCCATAACGGGCATCACAAAGGGACCTATTCTTCTGGACCCAAGTGGGCCGGTTGCTTTAAATCGGCAGCCTGTGCAACCTAACCTAACCATATATCTTTATTACTTTAAAACTTATGATTTTTGCAACTAAAAAACTCAAAAGGCCCCACTGTACGTCGGCAGAATAAGAAGAAAAAATATGTATACTAATATTAATATCTACCTAGGGGAAGACTATCATAATATTTCATAATTAACAGCAGCCGTGCAGTGAACATCTTTATATGCATATTTTAATAGTACTATGTGTTTTACAAACATTTTGGCACTTCTTTTTATATGTACATTTATAAGCGATTGCTTAAAACTCACTTTTGGCGTTTATTTTAATACACAATAATCTTTTCAATACACAGAACTATTTTCTTTTATCTACATACATACATACATATGTATGCATGTGTATGTTTTTTGACAGTTGATATTATGATATTGTTTTCTAAATATACATATATTATGAAAACAATATTATAATCGCCTGTGTTCTATATTCCACTACAAAATGAAAGTGAAAAACTTTTTAATTCCACATATACAATTTCACTGTGTTCTAGAAAAGTAATAAAAGTTCATTTTCATGGCGATTTCATTTTTATTTTGTTTTGAACAACTATTTAAAGGAACGTGAGAAAAAACAAAAATTGTCATGCTTAAGTGAATGGTTTACATTTCAATGAGAATTAGTGATACAAACTGGCCAAGCATTTGACCACCCGATACTATTAAAATGTGCATGCAATATTTAAAAATGCATTTGAAATTGCATTTTTTAAAAGAAAAATGAAAATAAAAATTCTGTTTATAATTGTTCATAAAAATATTTGTTTATAATTTCTTAAATTATGCAGAAATACATACCAAAAGTATTGAGCGATAATTTTTGTGAATCGAGTACTCTCCACAAGAACTGCTTTTACGTACTCATAGTCGATAAACAGAATATTTTTATGTCACTAATGAGTAAAGAAGAAGAGTTTGTTTCAACCAAATAATAATTAATAAATATTTTATAAAATAATTAAAAATGAGTGGTGTATTCATAATTTCGGTGTTTATGGAAAAGGCAAAAATGAAAGCAGAACGAATAAACAGAAGAAAACTTCGGGACTGTTCAAACCCTTTGGAATTGCCCGAACAATCGTAAGTAAACATTTTGCCATAAATGTTTGTAATATTGTGTCTGATTTATAACTAATTAAATATTTTAGATTTATAGCATATTTCAGACTAAATAAGGACACCTTCAGAATGGTATTAGAAGAAATATCTCCCATTGCCAACAACACCAGTATTCCAACAATTTTGCAGTTGGCCACAGCACTTCGCTACTTCGGCCAAGGTAGTGCTCAACAAATGATTGGAAAGGACTCAAACTTGGCTTTAGGAAGAAGTACGGTATCCAAAGTTATAACACGTATGTGTATATGTTTTGGAATCCACACTATGCCCAAAATGGATAAAATTTGACAGAAGCAGTGAAGAACTTCTACAAGCAAAAAGGCACTTTTACGACAAATTCCGATTGCCTGGTATCATTGGTTGTATAGATGGCACTCATGTCAAAATTAAAGCACCAGCCAAGGATAGCCATCTGTTTTACAACAGAAAGGGGTATTTTAGTTTGAACGCAATGATAGTAAGTATGAAAAACTTTAAAATACATATGTATATAAAAAACAATGACGTATTATATTTTTAGATATGCGATCATTTAATGAACGTAATTGCCGTAAACGCATGCCGTCCCGGAGCGTGTCATGACTCATTTATATGGAAGCTCAGTGATGAAAGACAACATCTGATGACAATTTACAACAATGGCGCTAGAAGATCATGGCTCTTGGGTGATGGGGGTTATTCTTTGGAACCATTTTTACTCACACCTTATCGATGTCCACAAATAAATACTCCAGAGCACTTGTTCAACAAAAAACATGCTTTAGCTAGGAACATTGTGGAGCGCGTTATTGGAGTTTTAAAGAGCAGATTCAGATGTCTGCTAGATACAATATCGTATGAGCCACGGAAAGCAGTACAAATTATTAATGTTTGCTGCGCACTCCACAATATTTGCAAATCATACCATGTAAGTGATCCAGACTGCAATGATTTTGTTGTAGAGAAGATCACCGAAGAAACTACATCGGGCGATAGCGAAGCAAATGATTTTAGATTGCTGAATGACGCTGTTAGAATACGAAATGAAATTACTAGAAATATTATTTAAAAAATGTATTTTTTATTTCCATTAAATAAAGTTCAATTTATAAAAAAATAAAATCTTTACATAACAATTAAAGGTATCACAACCCGTGAGTTCATAAGGCATATATAAGGTACATCAGTTCATAAAGTATAAAAAATATCTGATATAATATTACAATAATACTAATATTAAAGTCCACACATAATATAATTTTCTCTGCTATTAAATTTGACGTTTGCTGATAGAAATACATACATATATTTGATATTATATCAGGTATAGACACCTGCGTTGAAAAACTTCTAATTTGTATGATTGCTTCTGCTTTATTAAATGCAAACAGTCGCAGTCGAAGCACAAGCAAAAAACGAAAAGTTATACGCTGCAAAGCACTTCCGCAGTCGACATGTTCGAACAGTTTTTGGTTTAACTGACTGCAGTTTTTAATAAATTTTGAAATTAAAGCATTGAAAAACTTCTCATCTGTGTGATGGCTTTTGCTTTTTTAAATAAAAAAATTATTGTAAACAAAAATTAAATAAAATAAGTTAACAGAAACCATTGAATTTTGGACGTTACAAATGTGCAAGACAAGGAAGTGTGGATTACTTTGAAAGTAATGCGGTCCATATAGAAGGTAGTGGCCCTTTCAAAACAAACACAAATGTATAAGTACCTAAAAAAAATTATTGAAAATTTTAATAAAAAAATTAACACAAATTGAACAAACAAAACCTTGGATATTTTTTTAAATATAAACTGGAGATGAGATCGTGAGTTATATCTCACGAAAACTCACACTCACGAAAGAATCACGAAAAATTTTTTTAAATAATTAAAAAATATTATTATTATCACTGATTTATTCTGCCATGCCTGATGAATGGACTGTTCCAATAATACTTGTCGCTGTTAAAAAATAAAGAAGCTTGCGTTAAACTAATACTGTTTAAAGTTAAGTTTATTTCTATAAAAAAGGAAACTGTTTACTTCACAAACAAATATAAAATATAATATACATAAATTTACTGACCGCAGTTTTGCACTTCTTTATTCTTTGACTTTTAACACGACATTAAAACTTTATGTATTAACCACATCAAATGGTATGCAAGAAAATAAGAAAAAATGCAATGCAAAAACGCGGTTTACAAACAGATGATTTGAAACACGGATAGCACATTTAATTGAACAGTTTGGATACTATTATGATAAATTACAGGGCGTTCCGTTACACCCCCACCCCTGTGGAGCGACCCGCTTCCCCAACATCTAGGTCTAGAACGTCTAGCTTATATACAGCTCTTTGTAGAATGCGGGTCGCGGTTTTCACATCACCTCGACGTACCACATCATCAGCACCAGAAAACACGTGAATTACTATCCCACGTCGCCATTGACTCCTTGGAAGATTTGGATCACATATAAATACCATGTCACCATAATTCAACGGAGTTGTTCTTTCACGCCATTTAACGTTTCTCGCTAATGTTGGCAAATACTCGAGCACCCAGCGTTTCCAGAATCTGTCACGAAGACTCCTTGCGACGAGCCACTGTTTTCTAAAACTGCAGGGCTTACTATCTGCCTCATCAGCTGGTGGAGTTTGAGTCTCATTTCCATAACCAATAAGAAAATGGTTTGGTGTGAGGGTTTCTTAGTCGTCTGGGCTTATTAGCAAATGCGTTAATGGGCGTGAATTAATAATATTTTCTGCTTCTATTAAAAGGGAATGTACAACATTTTCTTTATGGGACACGTCTTTTAATGTTTTTTGGAGCACTTTTTTAACGCACTGGACCATTCTTTCCCATTATCCACCCTCGGACGGATTTACTGGGCAATTAAAAACCCACTCAACACCTTTCCCAGACAGCTCACTTTGAATTCGTTCGGCTTCAAAAACTTCAGTAAAACGTTTAGCTTCTTCATTAGCACCAACAAAATTTTTCCGTTGTCTGAACGCAATTGTAATGGAACACCCCTGCGATTCATAAAGTTCCTCATGGCAATAATGCAGGAGTCGGTTGACAACTCGTGGGCCACTTCTAAGTGTATTGCTCGAATAGTAAGGCAAGTAAAAAGTGCCATCCATCTTTTTTCACAACGCCTACCAATAGATACAGTCAAAGGGCCAAAATAGTCCAGGCCTGTGTATTTAAATGGCCGGGTGTTTGGTTCGAGTCGATCAATAGGAAGTGGACCCATAATTGGTATACGAGGAGTAGCCTTACTGTGCCTGCATAACATGCAATTTTAAACAATTTTCCGAAGCAAACGTCTAATTTGAGGAATCCAGCACTTTTTACGAATTTCACATTTTGTAGCCTCGTGATTTTGATGTTTCATCTGGCGGTGATAGTGATAAACTACGAGGGTTGTATAGCCATGGTCATATGGTAATAAAACTGGTCGTCTTAAACAGTAAGGCAAGAAACTGGCTGCATCAATTCTATCATATACGCGTAGCAAACTGTTTTCATCAATATAAGGCGTTAATTGCGCTAAATTACTGTTTTTTGAAAGTTGTTGATTATTTTTAATGCACTGGACTTCAGTTGAAAAACGTTCTATCTGCGACTGTAGACACAGCAATTGCTCAGCTAACTTAAGTTCGCCAGCTGTTAAACCATATTACGACTTTGTTTTATAAAACGTAAAGCCCATGCAGTTGTTCTCTTCATTCTAGAGAAAGACGAAAAACGACTAAAATTTATAAAGGCATTACTTACAACCAACAAAGAGATTTTAGGGCCAAGCTCTTCTTCGTTTTCATGGTTTGAAATTTCGGCTGTATAATCGTTTAACCATTCATCCATTGCGTGGAAGGAACTCCACCCAGTAAGCCAACGGGAAGAGGAGGAAAAGTCAACGTTGTTAAACGCTCTCGTTGTATCGTCAGCTACGTTATCGTGAGTTGAAATCCACTCCAATCATTAATTTCGGTGGATGTCAAAATTTCAACAATACGATGTGCTACATATGGCTTGTATCGACGATGACTACAAGCAATCCACTTTAAAACCGTTTTGGAATCACTCCATGAGATGCATTTCTCAGGCGTAAAATCCTGACTTTCTATAATTGATTGCATCAGTCGGGTTCCAAGTACTGCAGCCTGCAGCTCTAGGCGTTGTATTGTAACTCTTTTTAATGGTGCGCATTTTGTTTTAGATGCCACAAAGCTGGTACGTATATTACCATTATCAATAATCCATCTCCAGTATGCTATAGCAGCAAATGCGTCCTCACTAGCGTCAACAAAAATGTGAAGATTAAAAAGATCTGGCAGCTCTGTTGAAAAATAGCATGTAGGCACACGAAATTTTTTAATTTTGTTCATTTCTTTGCGCCACTGCTCCCATGTTTAATTAACGTCTTCCGGGATAACTTCATCCCACCGACAATCACTTCTCCACACCTCGCGTAAAATAAATTTTCCACCAGCAATAAAATAACTTAAAAACCCGAGGGGATCAAACGTTGACATTATGCTGCTGAGTAACTCTCTTTTTGTAGGTTTTCTGTAACCAGACATGACGGATGAATCAACCTTATGGAACTTTAAATGAAATTTAAAATTATCAGAAAATGAGCCCTAGTATAAACCCAACACTTTTTCAGTATCATCATCTGCTAGCATTGTTTTTGGAATTTTACTACCTCCCAATGCCAAGGTAACTTCATTCGAATTGAAAATGAAACCTCGGAGGTCAAAACCGCCCTTTTTGTGAATATCACGTACTTGTTTAGAAACATTTACTGCCTCATCCTCATTTTCGAAGCTGTCGACGAAATCGTCAATGTAATGATGATTTAAGGGGGCTGCTGTTGCTTTTGGCTGAGATTGGCTGTATTCACTGGCATTGGCTTTCATGACGTAACATGCTGAGCATGGGGAACAGGCTGCTCCAAAAGTCATGACCACCATTTCGTGTTCAACAGGAAGTTTGTTTTGATTTCCACCACGCCATAAAAAGCGTTGGCTGATTCTGTCTTCGGGCTAAACAATAATCTGGTGAAACATCTCACGTATGCCAGCACATACGGCCACTCTACCACGACGTAAATTATATAAAATTATTGGCAACGATGCGATATCTTGTGGGCCTTTTAATAAATGAGAATTTAATGAAATTCCGTTCACTTGTGCGGCTGCATCAAATACTAAGCGCATTTTTTTGGTTTATTGGGATTTATTACCCCGAAATGAGGCAAATACCATTTTTTGTCGCCTGGCAACTCTATTCTTCTACACGAATTTTACGAACATAGCCTTTGGCTGCATACCAGAGGACGAAGCCGATAGCTTTCGACGGTCGGCGGCGGCTAACCCTAAAAGTGACCGGCGGCGGCTAAACAAAAATTGTCGGCTGTCGACCGGCTTACATATATTTTTTGTTGTAGACTTCTACGTGTCCAAGAATCTCTTTCCAGTATATCCCAACATATACATAGGTACAACACAATGAAATTTTTTTGAAAGAGTACAAAGAGTACAACGTCTTAAGCTTGTCTTTAAAAATGCTTTTACAGGTCGCATATGAAATAATTTCCATGCAGAATGGAAAAAGGGCCAACGGGATAAAATTAAATAAAACCTAAAGTGCAAAATGAAATAATTTATAAATTGAATGATTTCTAATACAATAATTTCAAAAGAAATTAAATATCTCCCAATGCAAGAAGTCCTAAGAAGAGTGAAATTGTGGATTCCTTATACAGAAATTCTCAAAAGAAATGAAATAAGAACTTTTCAAAATTTCAAAACTAACAACTTGTTTCAGAAAAATATATTTCTCACTTAAACATAATTTTCCTCTTTTATTGCAAAATTTTATAATTGTATGTTAGATTTTTCTATTTGCATTCAGAAATTTTAATGTATAAATTCTTATAGGTTGTTTTTTCGTGAGTATTTGGTGAGCGTGAGTTTTCGTGATTGTGACTAAGTTTTTTCTCACCCACGTGAGCGTGCATGAGTGAAATTTTTCATCGTGAGTGAAAAGTCACTTACGATCCCATCTCTAATTGTATACTTATTAGCGCACAAGCAACATTTAACATTAAGGTCGGCATTTTACTCTCAAATGTCCGACTCGGCGCCAACCATTTATTCTCAACTGAACGTCAATTTGATTTCAAACTTTAATTCAGTGATCCCTGCGTTTCCAAGCAAATCATACAAAACTTGAATTTCTCCATGATCAGCTTGTTTTTTATATAAAGGTGACCAAAATACTTCCAACATTCCGAAACGGCTACTTCATTTACTCGTACATTAGTAGCTCTCTTTAAGTCTTCTCTTTTTTTAATCAAATCTTCATAGTAGGAGAGATCCGCCGAAGCCACAATGAAGTTGTCCACATCCTCGGATTCAGTTTCATCTGCATCATAGTACGTTAAATATGTGTTGTATTTTTTTGGAACATAGTTTTTTATATTTCTTTGCGACATTTTTAATGTTTAAATCTTTTACACTTTAATATTCAAAATTACTTTATTTAGTTTCACGAACGAATTGATAATGAGAAATGTATATGTACAATCAATTCAAAAAGGCCCGTTATATATTCCGCATTCCGCGTCAATTCTTTAAATTCGCAACAAGATAGTACCGTCTATACAACAAACAATATATATTTCTTATATGTTGTCAAACCCGTAAGACAAAAACTTGGTGTCTATAATGACAAGCATTGGCAGCTAGTATTCTAATCATACCCTGTTGGGTACTATCTATGGTTACCGGAGCCATAGCTGCCAGATTTGACGATTTCTCGTCATTTTTACGATTTTGAAACGGCTTAGCCGTTAGCCGATGTTAGCCGCTCTCATCGTCGGTGGCTAAGTGATTGTGAATTTGATCGGCGGCGGCTATTAGCCGACCGGCTTCGGGCTCTGCTTCATACCCCTTTATTACCTCTTTGTATTCAGCAGCAAAGTTTTCGTTTTGATTCATTTTTTTCAATCCCTTCCAAGGGCCATTGGATAACTGTTTCGTAGCTTTACGTTATCATGTTTCCACAGGAAGCCTTTTTGAAATCGGTCCCCAAATCATTTTGTTGTTTCTAGCAGAATTCTATTTGCTCTTACGTCATTACACTCAAAGGGGTGGGCCGATCTTACACCAATACTTTCTACGTTGAAGAAATGTTTAACGAGCTGATGAAGACTACCGTCATTCTCTATGTTTGCCACAAGACATGAGGGATGATTTGTTGACAACGTACGACAGGGACCGAACACTAACCAACCCAATTCGGTATTGCAGGCAAATGGACTCAAGGACTAATTTACTTGAGTTGGCAAACCTAAATACGCGTGGTCCAATCCAATTAATAGCTGAGGTATAACGTTGGTGTAGGTGTTGACTGGAAAAGATGACGATGTTTGAAAACTACTTTGCAAATCTTGATTTGTTAAGCTCTGCATTGGCAGATTTAAATTTGAAACGGCATAAACATTACGCATATAAATGGCACTTACTTAGATATGCCTATACCACTTACTTTAAACTTTTACTTTACTTTGACTCCTGAGCTGATCGGCCGCCAAACCACTGTATATTTAAATTATCTTTCTGACCACGTACCCCAAGCTTTTCGGCAATGTCTACATATATCCGGCATTGAAATTGACGATCCATCGTCAAAAAGGGCGTAAATATTCATACGACATCTTTCACCATACAAAGTGACAGGTAAAATACGAAACAATTTTTTGTTGTTGTTGGCAGAAGAACAGCTACATAGTACGCTCTGTTGTGGCTCACTTCATTACCGGTTTCACGGTTTCGAATCGAATATGCAATTTTTTTGGAATTTTTGATACATTTTAGTTGTTTTTATTACTTTTACTTTTTATTTGAAAAAGTTTGTTCCACAATTTATTTAAAAAACCAGGGCATTTGTTTAATTTATGCCTTTTTTCCAATTTTATGAACGATAAAAGGTTTATATTTCAAAAATATCCAATATGTTATCAGATAGGATGTTGTACAGTGATAAAATAATTATATAATTAATTCAGTAAGTTGTCGACGTTTTTATTTAATATAATAATAATACCAAAAATAAAGATAACGACGGTGTAAGAAAAAATTATAAAATATATCAACATATCCTTTGAAACTCGTATGATGTACATACTTATGTATGTATGTAAACTAGTGGTATTCTGATAGTTGTCTTTTTAAATTTTTTTTAGTTTTCCATTTACTTATCTGTATTGCGGTTGGACCAGACAATAAAGGGTTTTTTCCAATATAACCTTTATATTTCTGATATAGAAACACAATCGAATTTCAACCTCAATTGATTTAAAAAATACGAATTTGGTCATTTATGTATATTCAGCCTGCTAAGAAAACAAATGGATTTAATTAAAAACATTTTTTATTTAAATCTTCTGCGTTTGCTAAGTAAGACAGAGAACTAAATATGAAAAATTAAGATAAAATCGCAAACACAAAGCTTTTCGCTTTCAAATCGGCTTATTTTCGTAATTTTTTGCCATTAAACCGCCTCCAATTCGGTAGTGCGTGCTATCGATAATACGATATTCCGCAAAACTATGATTTCTTCGGTGTTTTTAATGAATGTAAGACCAGTTCATTTTATATGAATATGAAGAAGTACATTTTTTTATCTCCTCAGATCTTAATTTGTATATGTTGAATTGGGGAAAATACGAACATATGCAAAAAAAAAACACAAATATGTATTCATATAAGTAGTTATTTATGAATTAGATGTCCTGCCCCAATTAAAATTCTCAAATTTCAGCAATTAAAATTTAAAATTTTAATATGAATTGCCTAAATTTTGATTTTAATTACTGAAATTTTAGAAATTTTTTTCGGCGTTCTTTGATATGTTGGTGTGTGATTTTTTTCCCACGTTATATTAAGGGGTTCACAGCTTTGTTGTTTTATTTTTAGTATTTTGTGAGTATGCGGGCGTGAGAATTTCCTTCTGTCTGTGGGAATTTAATTAAGTCTCTTCGTGATTTGAGGATGTTGTTGAAATAGTTTGTTGTTTGTGTGTAATTTTCTCAGGCTGGTATTTGTGTATGTATATGTAGAAATAAATTGTTTTTCATGTCGAGATTTGGCGGAGGAGAGTTTCTATCAGGAGTACGGTACGTAGTATAAAATATTCTGATATATCTGAATGTCCCTAATTTTGTGTGTGTTTTTTGTTTATAATACAGGACGATGAGATTTTCTTATTTTGTCCAGCTTATATTTGTTCTGTGTTAAAGTGTGTTTGTTTACATTTAATGTGTGCGGTTCCTTTGAAAATGTTTTCTTTTATTTATTTAAGCATGTCCGTCTTTTTGACTGAGCGTCTTTTCTAACGTCGGTCGGTCACTTGGTGGACTGTTTGTATAGTTTCACTATGTGGATATGTAAGTCCTAATAAATATTTGAGTACGCAATCCCATGGGTAAAAAATTTGAAATGTGTACATATATGTATATATCTGCAAATTTATTTGATGTGTGCATGTACATACAAAAAAGTGTTTACTCTTTGTTTGTATTAATTTTTTGACCAGTTTTTTTATTTTGTGGCAAATATTCGCTTGAGCGTTTAAATGCCCCGTTGTGTGTAGCTGTGAAATATTTAGTTTATATTGAAATAAAAAAACATTTGTTTTAATTTTTATATTCATTTATTGAAAAGTTTCTTGGAAGCTTCTGTTTTAAGTAAAATTGCATTCTTTAAGGCACAAACTTAAAATTAGTGCAGCCAATTTCTTCAATGTTAAGAACTGTTTGAAGAATCATTTCTTCTAACCATTTTTTCTTCTCTTCTCCTTTAACATAGATTGTATAATATTATAAATTGTCTTTTAGAAATCTGCAAATGCTTTCAAATGATACTGATCCATCATTCCAGTATAGATGATGGTAGTTTTTTGTTAACCAATTTGCTTCTCTTTGCTTTTTTGCCGATAAACATTGGAAATCATATGGAGGTTTTATAATGAAATTGGTGTGTTCATTATTGTTGAAAACAACTGCTACTTTGGCAATAAAATTGTTTGAATTACTTTTGAAACCTTGTACATAGGTCAATGAAAACAATATGGTTATCCATATTACTTAATTTACAAGACTTTTCGAACTTATCCTTTTATAGGAATATATTCAATTATACGACCATGAATAAGAATGCAGTAAGCTGATGTCTTTAATGGAATATTTGTTGCTGTTTCAAATTAAATTTTTATATCAATTGGTCCGTTATTGAGCGACTCGTTTTGATAGCTGACATCTACTACAATAATCGGTGCATTATTTTTAAATTCTGGGGCGGTGAGAAGCGGTTGAGATTCTCTCATGTAGTAGCTCTGTTGAAATCTTAGATACATATCATATAGAACTGCATAACGTTCATCTTTAAATTTAATATATAGATCATCGTATGGGTATGATACTGAATTTAAATGAACTTATTGTCGAATTTCATCAAATAGATCTGCCACAAAGTTATTTTTTAATTTGAAATTGGCTGAAGATTTAGAGGTCTTCTCATCTACAACAGATCCTTCCACATATATAACTTTCACTAGGTAAAACGTACAAATCTTGATTTTGTATTGAAATGCGAATTTCATCATTATTGTTGTAAGATTGTAGGTATGGTATATAAGTATGATAGTCCTTTTTAATTATATTTTCATCAGATATAGGTCTATCGAAGACATTTATTATTGAACTCATTTTGTTTTCAATTTAAAATTCAAAGACTTAAAAAACTTTTATTTGCTTTCGTTAGAGTTTTTTTGCTGAACTGCTGATCTCTTTAAATGTGGTTTAGATTGTGATAATGTTTTAGGATTGTATGTTGATCTTGTTGTTATATTTTTCGATATGTTCGAGTTGAATATTAACATTATTTAGTCGGCCTTAAGTGTATTCGTATTGTTATTTCTTCTCCTCGGAAATTAATTAAATAACCGTGCTGATCAACCACTCGTAGCGTTAGTGAACATATCTCTCTGGAGTTCACAGGTAAATAAATGAGGTTTCTAGGAATCTCAGCTATTTTATAGCCTGAAGGCACATTAATCGGAAACTCGTGTAGTGTATGCGATTTGGAATTGTTCATATATGTATTAACAGTGATACTACTTTCAATTCGTAATAGATTCACCTTGAAAATATTAACTGGAAGATCTGAATAATGATCTTCGTTTGGAGTTAGGATTTTATCGTTGAATCCTAAGAGTTTTCCAATTGTATTTTCCTTATTAAAATAAATAGAATCATTGGAGCTGTTGACCTTAACTTGCATTGTATTGTTATTGTCTTATTTTCTGGTCTGTATCGTTTGTATTCTTCCTCTATATAATCAACTATATCATTCAATTCATAAGATCCAGTTGGTACTTCAATTACAAGTTCACCTATATGAAACTTATTGCTATAGTCATCAATATTCGGTATGCTGTTGTATGAAAGAGGAGACACGTACGAATTGTAACGAATTGGAGCAGAACAAATCGGAATCATTTGGGAGCTCAAGATTGGATATCAAAGTCCAATTTCCATAGTTTATCCATATTTTCTGAAGATATGGTCAATCAAGTCTTTTTCCATGTCATATCCAAAGACATTTACACTAATATTCGGATTATTAGTTTCAAAAATTTCTATATCTTTTATTTTTAGTGGGAAGCATAAGCTACTAAAATTTAAGCCATAACTGCTTGTTCTTTGAGAATTTCTATGGGTTACTAAGGCTGATAGTATTGCCCATTTGTTTTGTACATTTATGCATGCTTTTTTAGCTTTATTTTATTTGGGAGAGGAATGAAACTGGAACCTTTTAGTGGTTGGTATCTATTTAAGTTTATATGAAGTTTTAAAAGTTGAACTAGAGTCCAACCACTATCCCGCTCTTGAAAGTCTTCCATTTTTGTTAATATTCTTTGAATATTATAACCATATTCATCGGCAAACTCTTCTATATGGAAAATTTCCTTCATTTTCGTTTGAAAATGTTTCACCTCTATTGGGGTATTTTCTAAGTCATTTACATTGGGGCGAGCATATAATCCATATATCTCCATATTAAGAGCATCATTAGCCTTTAAGAAGTTGTCAACTTCTCTCTTTAACGGTTCCTCAGCTTCCTTCAAAAGCATCTCCGGTAGAAGACATTCTTCATTACTATTTTCATATTCTAGTGTTATAATCCTCTTTTTAAAAGCACTTTATACTAGCTTTACAACACCTTTTTTTAGTTCGAAGCATGAGATCTTTCATGCTCCCTGAAATTTTCCTCACTTTGAAAAGCTCTTTGACATTCTGAGCATTCTAGCTTGGTTGCTATTCTTTCCATTATATCACAATTTATTTTTTTTTGAAATTCACTAAAGATGTTTAAAAAATTAATTTTTTTGTATAGTAAAATAATTTAACAGTCTATATCACAATGTCGATCGAATTCTTGTGTATTCGTAGTGATAAAAATTAATATTAAAATAATTTTTACTAACCTGTTATGAATTCGAATTATAAAACACAAATTTTAAGGTTTTTTCTTTTTAAAAACTTAAAATCTTACTAAAACACAAATATATTTTTTTTCTTTGGAAACAATCTTAATACATTGAATAATAAAAAAAACACAAATTTAAAGTTTTATAAATCTTTTTACGTCGAATAATTTCACAGAAATCTTACTATGTTGAATAATTTCACAGAACTAGAATTTTGTTCGAAAAAAATAGCTGATTTTATACTTTTCTAGAGGCACTACTACATACACACATACTGTTAATCACTGAAACGGATTTTAATTTTTTATTGCCTTTCCATACCCTTTTTTTTGCTTAAGTAACAAACATACCATACCAGATTTATGGCCTCATAAATTATTGCATTTTAAAACACTGAAGTAGAAAAAAATGTGTGTCCTTCAATAAAAATAGTTAATGCACCCACACACTACGACAAAAATAAGTGAAAGCAAGCATACGCATGTTTTTCGTTCTTAAGAGTTTTTCTATACAAACAAATGTTTAAATTTTACTACCTTTTAATAGAAAGATTAAAAACAACAAATGAAAGAAAATAGAAAATAATGCAGCATATTTTTGACCTTATTTCTTGCTCATGCATGTTTAACATTTCAATTAATTTTGAATTGTTCGATACTTTTTCTTAAAATGCAAGCCTACGCATGTCTTAAAATGAAAAATAAATATATAAAGCGAATAAAATGCAAGTCTATGCATGTGCAAAAATAAATACATAATCGAGATTCATTTCACATTACCACATATATACATTTATTGTTTTTTAATATACAGATTTACAACATTACAAAACTTGTTATGTTTATTAAAAAAATTAGCTGTAGTTTAGTTCGAATATTGCAGAACCATTTGGCGATTGTCGTCCTTTGTAAATAATTGTCCAAATTTTTTCATTCATATTGGCTAATTAAGGATCCTCTCTATTTAAATATTTAACCATTCTTTGAGGTAGATAAAACCATTTATTGTTCTCCAAATATGCTATGACTTTGGATCCATATTGTGTAACCTTCCACTCAAAATTTTAAATTTTGAATGGTTCATTTAAGGGAATATCATCAATTTTCGTGTACTCTGATTTTATTCCTTGGGCTATGTTTATTAACTGTTGATAGATCTAAATAAAAAACAATCATATAATATGTATAAATATTTGTGTATTTTTTCTACAGCATCAATATAATAAATAAAAATTTTTTTTAAATATATTATAAAACTGTATACTTACCATTTTGTTTAATGCGAAAAGCTGCTTTAACTTTTGTTTAATGTGATTTCAAGTAACTGTGAAGAACAATAATAAACAAAAAAATATGAACGTTCTTTTATATCAATTTGTGCTGGATAGCAAAACTCTTATTTTAGGTTTTAAAAAAAACTACTCAAATAAGAATCTCATTGACATGGTGCGAAAAAATATCCCATTTGAATTTCTCTTTATTGTAAAAGCATACACATGGAAAAATATATGAATGCATGTGTAACAGAATGATCACATGTTTCTCATTATCAGTATCTCTATAAGTGTATTTTCCCCATACGTGATTTTTTCCCATAAGGAGGTCAAATCTAGTGGGATTCTAATTGGTGTGCCAGAATGCCCATACGTGAATTTTTTCCATAAGGAGGTCAAATCTAGTGGGATTCTAATTGGTGTGACAGAATGCCCATACGTATAATTTTCCATAAGGAGGCCAAATCTAATTAGATTCTAATTGGTGTGCCCGAATGCCCATACATGTATTTTTTCCATAAGGAGGACAAATCTAATTAGATTCTAATTGGTGTGCCAGAATGCCCATACGTGTATTTTTTCCATAAACATAATTTAAAAAGAATAAAAAAACATAAATTAAAAAGAATAAAAAAACATAACTTAAAAAGAATTAACACATCAAAGGATATAAACGATTTAGTTTCAACTAAAAACAGAAAATGAATTGAAAATAATAAGCCAAAACTTAATGTTAAGGAGGATGATATGTTTCTTGGTGATAATAAATATAACGTTGATCATAATGAAGATAAAGTAAAAATTCATAATTTAAAAAGAATTATCATATCAAACGATATAAACCATTTAACTTTAAATAAAAACAAAAAATTGAGTGTAAATATGTGAATGTGAAATGTGAATCGGTAGCAAGAGATAATAAAAAACTTAATAATAGAACACAACTTTTAAGAAGAAATAGAAATACTATAAAAGCCCCATCAATTTTATATAATCCTACGATACAACCTCCCTCAGCAGTGTTAAATGAAATAAATAATTATGATGATAATTATATAGAAAATGTTAAGCCTTGTTTAGAACCAAAATGTTCAAAGCAATCGAGTGATGATAAAACTACAAGTAAAAAATCTCAACAAAGTAAAGCAGACAGAAAGTTAAAACGGAAACCGATTGATAATGATGATAATAATGTTTTTGATGATTACTACCAAAAACAAAGAAAAACTACATATATATTCTCGAAACGGAAGAGTACTTCACAATTAAATAATGACAGAAAACGTATCCGTTTTAACAACGATGATAAGAATATACATAAATCATCACTTTATAAAAATATTGAAACACTTATGCAAAATAAACATTTAGATATGATTTATGGTTTCAATATTGATCCTGAAGGAAGCTGGCGTTACGGTAAGAAAAAACTGATATTCAATGAAGATAACTCAATCCAAATAGACAACAGCAAATGGAAAATGACTCCTGGATTATTTCAATTAGTATTTTATTCGAAACCTTTACAATATACTAAGAATGATCTAAACCAATATAAAAATATTCTAATAAAAACAAATGTACGTAGGCGTCACTATCAACCTAATGCACAAATAAAAGAAACCAGAGCATTTAAGTATCGGATAATTAAAAATGTATTCAAAAAGAAAAAAAATATTTTAAAAAAAGGTAGCGGTTTGTTATTAAAATCAGTAGATAATCGTAAACCAAACTATATACATATATTGGGATGATCCTAATGAATTAGTCAACAGATTACGTTTACTTCTTTCATCGGAAACTGTCGGTCATAACAATCATAAAACGAAATAATTTAGATTATCGAAGAACTTAGAGAAGCTAAATTAATATATTAAATGAAATGAGTTTTATAAATAAATTTGGAGAAAGTTTCATAACTGAATTTCTGTTAAGCAAAAATTCAGTTATGAAAGACTTGTTTACATAAAATTTTGCATCATAGGGATCTCTTTAGCTACATTTTTTTGTAGCTTAGAGGTTTTGTTTCGCTACATTTTTTTGTGACTTATACTTAGGTTTCTATTGGGGCAAATAGGCGCTTTACCCCTGGAAACTACTTTAATGAAATTATGTATACCACAAATATTCTTATATATTATTTTGCAACTTCTCTAAGCTTGAGTCAGTACAGTATTGTATCTACAAGTTTAATTTCAAATCCTTAATACTTCCAATTTTGTTAGTTTAAAACTTTATTAATTTAAAAATTTTAAAAATTAATTTATTAATTAAAGTGGCTATTTTGTTTTTCAAAACAATTTATATAAAATATTTGTGTTGTTTAATTAAATTATTAACGCAGCAAACAGAAAATGATTTCTTCCGTGTATCAGTGTAATTTGTGCAATAAGGTATACAAATACCAAAAATCATTCCTTAATCACATCCAAAACCACTCTGAACAGGGTCAATGAATCAGGACTCAAATAGAGAACAACCTCAGACATCTCATCACGCTTCTGTACAGTACCAACAATATCCACTACCAATGAACCATCAGCAATAAGCTATGCCTAGCTGCTATCCCATGCCAATGGCATGGAATAATCAGCTTTTGTGGGGTTCTGGAGTGCCAATGCAATGTCAGCAATATGAGTATCCCACAACATGGAAAATTGCAGCAGTATTCTGATTCGATGCAAAGGCAGCCTTTTACTTACCACCAACAACAACCTCAACAACAAAGAGCAGATGCCTTTGGAGGTACTTTAATAGTAGTTATGAATTAGATGTCCTGCCCCAATTAAAATTCTCAAATTTCAACAATTAAAATTTAAAATTTTGATGTTAATTGCCTAAATTTTGATTTTAATTACTGAAATTTCAGAAATTTTTTTTCGGCGTTCTTTGATATGTTGGTGTGTGTTTGTGTGATTTTTTACCCACGTGATATTAAGGGCGTTCACAGCTTTGTTGTTTTATTTTTAGTATTTTGTGAGTATGCGGGCGTGAGAATTTCTGTCTGTCTGTGGGAATATCTGTGTGTCTGTCTGACTGTGGAATATCTGTGTGTCTGTCTGACTGTGGAATATCTGTGTGTCTGTCTGTGGGAATTTAATTAAGTCTGTTAGTGATTTGAGGGTGTTGTTGAAATAGTTTGATTTCTTTTTTTGTATGTGAGCACTGTTGTTTGTGTGTAATTTTCTCAGGCTGGTATTTATGTATATGTAGAAATAAATTGTTTTTCATGTCGACATTTGGCGAAGGAGAGTTTCTATCAGGAATACGGTACGTAGTATAAAATATTCTGATATATCTGAATTTCCCTAATTTTGTGGTTGTGTTTTTTGTTTATAATACTGGACGATGAGATTTTCTTATTTTGTCCAGCTTATATTTGTTCTGTGTTAAAGTGTGTTTGTTTACATTTGTGTGTTGTTTACATTTAATGTGTGGGGTTCTTTTTAAAATGTTTTCTTTTATTTATTTAAGCATGCCCGTCTTTTTGACTGAGCGTCTTTTCTAAGGTCGGTCGGTCACTTGGTAGGCTGTTTGTATAGTTTCACTATGTGGATATGTAAGTTCTAATAAATATTTGAGAACGCAATCGCATGGGTGTTAAATTTGATATGTGTACATATATCTGCAAAATTATTTGATGTATGCATGTACATACAAATAAGTGTTTGCTCTTTGTTTGTATTAATTTTATGACCAGTGGGATTTTTTTTATTTTGTGGCAAATATTCGCTTGAGCGTTTAAATGCCCCGTTGTGTGTAACTGTGAAATATTTAGTTTATATTGAAATAAAAAAACATTTGTTTTAATTTTTATATGCATTTATTGAAAAGTTTCTTGGAAGAGTCAGTTTTAATTAAAATTGCATTCTTTAAGGCATAAACACCATAGTTGTGGTAACTACAATAGAAATATTTCGGATGCACAGTTTCCATCTGTTTAAAATTAATGCAGCCAATTTCTTCAATGTTAAGAACTGTTTGATGAATCATTTCTTCTAACCATTTTTTCTTCTCTTCTCGTTTAACATAGATTGTATAATATTGTAAATTGTCTTTTAGAAATCTGCGAATGCTTTCAAATGATACTGCTCCATCATTCTAGTATAGATAATGATAGTTTTTTGTTAACCAATTTGCTTCTCTTTGCTTTTTTGCCGATAAACATTGGAAATCATATGGAGGTTTTATAATGAAATTGGTGTGTTCATTATTGTTGAAAACAACTGCTACTTCTTTGGCAATAAAATTGTTTGAATTACTTTTGAAACCTTGTAGGTCAATGAAAACAATATGGTTATCCATATTACTTAATTTACAAGACTTTTCGAACTTGTCCTTTTATAGGAATATATTCAATTATACGATCATGAATAAGAATACAGTAAGCTGATGTCTTTGATGGAATATTTGTTGCTGTTTCAAATTCAATTTTTATATCAATTGGTCCGCTATTGAGTGATTCGTTTTGATGGGTTACATCTACTACAATAATCGGTGCATTATTTTTAAACTCTTGAGCAGTTAGAAGCGGTTAAGGTTCTCTCATGTAGTAGCTCTGTTGGAATATTAGATACATATCATATAGAATTGCATAACGTTCATTTTTTAAATTTAATATTTAGATCATCGTATGGGTATGATACTGAATTTAAATGAACTTTTAAATTAGTTAGGTCACAATGAACAAACTTATTGTCGTGCTGAAATATAATAAATACAAAACGTGCAGCTACTTGCAGCTAATTTAACATTCCAAATATGACTTGTTTCTGTATTTAATTGAGGGTTAATATGACAATCCCAGGTACGGAATGCCATCGGTATAGAAGCACCATTGTTAATAATTTTGATCATACTCAACTTGCTAAGATCAGATAATTGTACGTGTGGAATTCTCCATGAGATGAGTGAAATTGTAAGTTTAGCTTTTTCAGTAAAAACGTTCGAGTGTACAAGATCTTCATCATTCTTATTACGCAAGAGTATCAATTCATATTTTCCATTTAGTATAACTTTGTTTTAGTGTTCAGCGAATCCTAAAAGCATCTTAAGTGGTACATAGAAATTAAAGTATCCATTTACAAGATTGACATCATCGACTTTGTTCTATCCAGCATTGTACATCGCAATGCTTTCCGTTGGTGATAAAGAAACCAAGTTTTTTATAGTGCTTGTGGCTCCTAAATATCTTGTATGATAAATTTCAGCTCATAGCGAATTTCATCAAATAGATATGCCACAAAGTTGTTTTTTAATTTGAAATTGGCTGTAGATTTAGAAGTTTTCTCATCTACAACAGATCCTTCCACATATATATAACTTTCACTAGGTAAAACGTACAAATCTTGATTTTATATTGAAATGCGAATTTCATCATTATTGTTGTAAGATTGTAGGTATGGTATATAAGTATGATAGTCCTTTTTAATTATATTTTCATCAGATAGAGGTCTATCTAAGATATTTATTATTGAACTCATTTTGTTTTCAATTTAAAATTCAAAGTCTTGAGAAAACTTTTATTTGCTTTCGTTAGAGTTTTTTGCTGAACTGCTGATCTCTTTAAATGCGGTTTAGATTGTGATAATGTTTTAGGATTGTATGTGGATCTTGTTGTTATATTTTTTGAAATGTTCGAGTTGAATATTAACATTATTTAGTCGGCCTTAAGTGTATTCGTATTCTTATTTCTTCTCCTCGGAAATTTATTAAATAACCGTGCTGATCAACCACTCGTAGAGCAAGTGAACTTATCTCTCTGGAGTGCACAGGTAAATAAATGAGGTTACTAGGAATCTCAGCTATTTTATGGCCTGGTGGTACATTAATTGGAAACTCATGTAATGTATGAGCTTTAGAATTATTCATATATGTATTAACAGTGATACTACTTTCAATTCGCAAGAGATTAACCTTGAAAATGTTAACTGGAAGATCAGAGTAGTGATCATCGTTTGGAGTTAGGATTTTGCTGTTGAATCCTAAAAGTTTACCAATTCTATTTTCTTTATTAAAATAAATAGAATCATTGGAGCTGTTGACCTTAACTTGCATTGTATTGTTATTAGCTTTTATAAAAATCTTATTTTCTGGTCTGTGTCGTTTGTATTTTTCCTCTATATAATCAACTATATCATTCAATTCATAAGATCCAGTTGGTACTTCAATTACAAGTTCGCCTATATAAAACTTATTGTTATAGTCATCAATATTCGGTATGCTGTTGTATGAATGAAAATCAGTTAGAGCACACTCATATGCACCATTTAAATCGATAGGAGGAAAGTAATTGGTTGATAACTCTGATGTGTTGGAGCTCAGAGTAAGTGTTATTGACAGTATGACTGACCGATTACAAATGAATAAAGTTTGACACACAAAGTTCATTTATAAATTTACATATTTATTTAATTTATATTTTAAAATTTACATTATAATCTTAAGTACTAAGTAAGTATGTTAATTATTGATGTTTTGTTTTATCTATGATATTTCATCTTTGGTTATCCAAGAATTATGCTCGTTACTAAATTCCAACCATTTAACAAATTCTTTGGCTCCTCTAGTTTTAATAACCTTTTCAAATAGATATGTATTTGGAAATCTAGTTTTTGAAAGTTCTTTAGTATAGAATCCACCTTTAATCGGGTTTCCAAGATAATCTTCTAATATGTATACTGCAGGATAAGTGTTTTGAACTCTTTTAATTGTGAAAATTTCTGTTGTCCAATTTGGAGTATAACCTTTTTCAAATGTATGATAGTGTCCAAACTTATCAACAGACATACTTTATACAGATTATTGTATTATATTAGCTTCGCGTAGTTCTTCAATAATTGATACAATCTCGTTATTATGATTAGTATGACCAGCAGCTTGTGATGCTATCAGTAGACGAAGTCAATCTACCAACTCATTTGGATCGTCCCAGTATATATAGTTTGGTTTATGGGGGTTAAATTGCATCAATCCACCACCTCTATAATTCGATGATGTCTTATTTGCTATTGCTTTTGATACAGACTGTTGGTTTTTCTCTTTAAACATCTTTTTAATAATATGTTTATATTTAAATGCTTTCGTTCCCTTTATTTGACTATCAGGTTTATATTCTCTTCTGTACGCATTTGTACTAATTAAGATTTTTTTGTAGAGTTCTAGTTCATATTTATCATAGTTTTTTGGCGTTTTATGAAACATTAGAGAAAACAGTCCTGGCGTTAGAGCCCATATTTGGCCACCAACCTCTATTTTACCCTCATTTAATTTGAGGTTACTATCACCAAATTTCCATTCATTATTGAAATCTTTATGTGGCCCATAGTTAGTATCTAATTCATTTCTGCCCGCCAAGACTGATAAGTCAGTGTAACTCTCTTCAATATTTGAATTCTGTGAGTAAAAATTATCATCATCCTCATTGTCACTATTACTTTCATTAGAATCATTGAATGATTTGCTATTATCAAATATTGCTCCTTCTACAAGTTTCTTTGGTGTGCTTGTCTCCAATTTAATCGGTGATTTAATAATATGAGGACTGTTAGTTTCTTCAATTTCTGTTTTCATCTCATTCTTTTCTTTTTTGATAATTCTATTGATATTGCTAGAATTATTTATAAATTCATTAAAGGGGTCTGTTATATGTTTGAATGTATATCTTAGTTGATCACGTGTATCTATTTTACCAGTTTTTATACTACGAAGCTTTTTCTTCGAGACATTTCTCGTTGCAAACAATTCTTTTAAAACTTTCGCATCCATGTTTAGCAACAGCAAATATCAGATCAGGTAATCAGGTATCAGATCAGATTATCAGGTATCAGATCAGATTATCAGGTATCAGCTCAGATTATCAGGTATCAGATTAGATTATTATATATCTGATCAGATTATCAGGTGTCAGATCAGATTATTAGGTATCAGATCAGCTTATTAGGTGTCAGATCAGGTATCAGATCAGATTAGATTATTAAATATCTGATCAAATTATCAGGTATCAGATCAGATTATCAGGTATCTCATCAGGTTATCAGCTATCTCGTCTTAACAAATAGATGTATGAAGTTTGAAGTCAGATTGCATACTAAAGATTTTGTTATTTTTTTTATTTAGAGTAATTTGTATTGTTATGAAATAGTCGAATAATTTTCTACAGCGACCCATTGTTTAATTCATTATCTTTGCTTGTCATCAGAAATCCATATTTTTTCTTCCAACACACTCGACAAATTTCACGAAACTTTTCATAACTCATATCGGTGGCAACATGATCCCTATAAACGTGATTCATATTTGTCTCATCTTGTTTAAACATTATAATTATATTCGCATTGTCTCTTATTAAATGCTTAGGAATCATCCGGCAACACTGCCTTGAGTTGAAAACGAAGTGTACTTTTGCTCGCGGATTAATAATAAATTTTTAAATTTTCATTTTAAATATTTAAAATCTTTTTGACTGGCTATGAATGGTCAAAAAAGGAGGAAGTTTTAGGGCAATTGCCCCAAATACAAGATGCCCAAGATAAACGACGGGCCGAGTACCAACAACAGGTTTCATCTGCTGTCCGAAGATGAAGAAGACGATTTATTAAAAAAGGAGAAAATTCCACCGATAATTGTGGATTCCAACGTGACTTTTTCCAAAGTGCTAGGATTAATCGGTGAGAAATTTATGTTCAAAAGGATGTCGCTTGGAACTAAAATAATTTCAACCACCATGGCGCTGTATGAAGAGGCTCTGAAAACGCTGAAAACCAACAACATGCATTTCTACACACACGAGGTAAGAGATAGTAAAATTTTCAAGATGGTGCTGTTTGGTCTTCCCCGACAGACGACAACAGCTGTAATGGAGGAATTTAAAAGTACGCACAACATTACTCCTGTAAGCGTTAAAGAAATTATTACCAAAAGATCAAACGAAGATGACACACTGTATCTGATCGAATTCGACAGGCAACACGTTTCAAAACGTGAAATTTTAAAAATCAGATTTTTCTGTAATATTGCTGTTTACTGGAGAAAACCTTTTAAGAGTAATAAAGGTCCAACACAATTTACTAAGTGTTCGATGTACGGTCATGGAGCCAAGAACTGTAACAGAGTCAAGGTATGTACAGCTTGTGCGGGTAACCACGATTACGCTGATTGTTCACTAAACAAAAGCTCGCCTGATGGCAGTATAGTGTACAAATGTCATAACTGTACAAATAAAAATTACAGAAATGCAAACCACAGGGCAGATGACCCTAAATGCCCGTGTCGTAAAGAATGCTTAGAGATACGACAAAGACTCACCGCAAAAACTAGAATGACTAGTATAAGACATAACAGTAGTTATGTAATAGACGACAGTGATTTCACACAACTATCGAGACAAGAACATCATGGTATTGCACAAAACTCCCGGTTCCAAGGGAAAAATATGTTTTCTGAAGTGACTAAAAGCAAAACACGGGACAACAACAACGAGTTATCCAATGATAAGCTATTGGGAATATTTTTTAATGCAGTAGATGCATTGGAAAAATGTTAAACAAAGTTTGACAAATTGAGAGTCTTAGGTATGATGCTTAAACATGCCATATAAAACATTTGTTGTACACAATGTTCATGTTATGCACTGGAACGCTCAAGGCATAACAAACGAGTCAGCAGCTGCACAGCTCGAGCAAGTCCTTCACGACAAACAAGTTGATATACTGTTGCTCAACGAGACGTTTTTCAAACTGCATCACAAGCTCCAACTAGGAAGCTACAAAATTTATCGTGAAGACCGGAGGAGTACTCATTGCGGTAAAAACTGACATAGTTCATAAGTTATTACCAAAAATTAACACAAAAACCATTGGAAATATTTCTATACAGGTTACTATTAATAGTCGTCCTGTAGTTTTTACTGCTGCTTATAATCCAAATTATACTGTGGACTTTAAGGCGGACTTAGACTTCCTCACAAACTTCTTTTGTGACTTTTTCATTTTTGGTGATTTCAGTGCACATCACACACATTGGAACTGTGTATCTAATAACAGCCGGTAATGAGCTTTACAGACATTGTTTGCTTGCAAACTATTACATTTATTTTCCATTTTCTTTTATCCGATTCGGTCAAAACTTAACCCAGGTCTAGTCCTCTACGGTAGACATTTTACTATCTAATTCCAACATCCCTTTTTCAAACTTAGAGTCACACCCAAATATTTTACAGTCAGATCATGTTCCGATCTCCTGTTCCATTTATGGACAGTTTCAAAATAAATTAAATACAGTAGCCTTGTATAATCGTGCAGACTGGTCAGCAATTAGAGTTTGGGTAGAAAGTGAAATTAGACGACAAAACATTGACCAAACAGAGTGTATTCCTAGCAACGTAGATTTATTGCTAAATAAATTAATTTCAATTGTTAACGCTGCATTTAGCAAGATTCCCGTAGGGAGAAAAATCTCGTGGCAGAGAGAAATCTCAAGTACATCTAAGATGCTTATTGCTCAAAGAAATAAATTCAAACGTAAATTTCAGAGATGTAGGGATCCGATTTACAGATTGGTAGTAATAATATTGAACGTACAAATGCCACTGATGTTAAAACATTTACTATGCTATTAAAAATAATAAAGCCCCGGGGTTAGATGGCATAAATAGTATTATGCTAAAAAATATGCCAGACTACTTTTATGAAATTTTGAGTAAATTATTCAATTGTTGTTTAATTAATGACCTATTTCCCCGTACTTTAAAAAAATCAAAAGTAATACCGATTCATAAAAAGGGAAAAGATCCCAAACTATCCACCAGCTATAGGCCGATAAGCATTTTAAGTTTACTGGATAAGGGTTTTGAAAAAATCATTCATAAAAGACTAGTTGATTTTGCAGATCAAAATAATATTATTAACCCCCAACAGTTTGGATTCCGTAGGGAGCACTCTACCGTACACCAAATAAAGCGAGTTGTAAATTATATCGAAGACAACATAAGAAATCGCAAGAGTACTGGCATTGTTTTTATCGATATAGAAAAAGCTTTTGATACCATCTGGCACAATGGGATGTTATACAAACTCAATGCGTTAGGTTTCCCTTTATATTTACAAAAAATTATACAAAGTTTCCTAAAGAACCGTACATTTGTTTTGTGTGTTGACGGGGACTTTTCAACAGAAAGAACAATCCCAGCGGGATTGCCACAAGGGTCAGTACTATCACCTACACTGTACTCATTGTATACATCTGATGTTGAGGTGCACAGAAATCTGGAAGCAGCATTTTATGCTGATGACAGTGCTTTTATATGCAGTGGAAAACTTTCAAATGCAATAATCAAGAGAATGCAAGAGAGCCTTACCACAAGCCAAAAATATTTTAATAAGTGGAAAATAAAAGTAAATGATAATAAAACGCAGGCTATTATATTCCCATATAATAAATCAACAAAACGTATTCCTACTAAAATTTTGTACTGTCGGGGAAACGTGATTCCCATCAAAGATGATATTAAATATCTAGGTATCACTTTAGATAAAAAACTTAAATTTAAACAACATGTGCATTACATTTGTGATAAAGCTTTAAAGTGTGGACGTGCTCTATACCCCATACTTAATAGGAGGTCTAAGCTCAACCTCAAAAATTAGATATTGTTGTACAATATGTGTATTAGGCCGATACTGACTTACGGCAGTCCAGCATGGTTTCACAAAACTGCTAAGACCCATACAAAAAAGCTTCAGATTATCCAGAACAAAAAATTTAAAAATAATTCATAATCTTCCCCCTAGATTCCCCACTGACTTACTGCACAATAGATTTAAACATAAAAAGTTAAACGCGTTTGCCAATGATCTGACGCTGTCATTTAATGAAAAATGCAGATTGTCTAATTTTGAAACAATAAGAAATTTACTAAACAGTCGCTGAGATTCTTTTGTTAAAAGGAATCTTACTAGCGATTGTTTACCAAATTTCATTATAATATTTTCAAAGTTTATAAGAGGTTTTTGTGACAAATTTTCCTCAAGACAGTATTATTAATAGTTTCCTTATTCAATTATAAGATTTTATTGTTGTAGTACGTAAGTAAAATTTCATAACATTGTACCTTATTTAGTTTATAAGATTCGTGAATAAAAGATTTTAATAATAATAAAAAAATGCTTAGGAATTATGGTATAAGTTTGACACAAGTAGAATGAATCGACATCCTTATGTCGTCCCATGCAAAAATAAGCTCTTACATTATTCTGCTTCTCACATGCAACATCATCAAATATCATAATTGAATTAGTTTTAGCTTCATTAGAGGAGATAACTGACTCATTGTCGGTGAATGTGTAATATCCCATACCTTTAATTGGTGAAATTAATCTCTTCAAGTATTCATATTTCGGCTGATATAGTGATTTTGAGTATAAATAGATGTTTTCAAACTTTAGTCCGTTAGGACTTTCTAGTAAGCCAATCATAACATTAGTCTTTCCACAATTTGAGGGTCCAACTATTAGACCACGAATGGAATTTTGTAAGAGGGAACTATGTTTTATTTTTGAACTTATGTTCGATGAATCATCAATATTACGAATCAAAATATTTTTATGTTGTTTTACTAACTGCATTTATGTAATTAAATGCAATTCTTGTTTGTTACGTTTTATTATAGAAAAGTTAAATAAATAAGATGGTTATACATTACAACAAGTCGTTTAGTCATAAAAACACCCTCGTTGGAGCAGGTACAGTAGATAAAATAATAAATAATCTTCCTGTTGAACTTCATCTTCCTGGATATCAGTACTGTGGACCTGGCACAAAACTACAAAAACGTTTAGACCGAGGTGATAAAGGCATTAATTTATTGGACTCTGCCTGCAAAAATCACGACAAAGCTTATTCTAAAAATAGGGATTTAAGTATTAGACATCAGGCAGATAAAATTCTTGAAAATTCAGCTTGGGATCGAGTTTTATCAAAAGATAGCAGTCTTGCAGAAAAATCATTTGCATATGGTTACTAACGCAATGAACGCGAAAACAAAATTTGGTATGGGCGGGGAGAAAAAGAAAAGTTATAAGAAAACCAAATTAAATGGTAAAAAATTGTTCACTTCATCAATTAGAGATGCAACAAAAATACTAAAGAATCGCACGTAAAACTATCAACAATACCGATTCTTATTGCTCTGGGTGCAATTGGCAGTGTAGCCACTGGAGGTGCTGCTATAGCTAAGGCTGTAAATGCAGCAAAGAATGCAAAAAATCAACTTGATGAAGCATCTAGACATAATAAAGCAATGGAATCGATAGCTGTCGGGAAAGGACTTTACCTAAAACCATATAAAAAGGGTTATGGCTTAGTTTGCAAAGAACAGACAAAAAACTCTTAGAAATGCTACCTAATAGACCACTATCAGATGTCGACCTGAGAAAATTTTCAATCAAAATTCTACATTTTAGAGGAGTTTACACGTTGGACTCACTACCAAAACGGCCAAAGAAAATAGAATGTGGAATAATCAATTTAGATATATCAACAGGACCTGGTACACATTGGGTAGCATATTATAAAAATATTAATGAAAAAGAGTATTTCGACAGTTTTGGAAACTTACAACCTCCTTCGGAAGTAGTCAAATATCTTGGAACAAATATAAAATACAACTATAATTAACATCAGAATTTTAATACATTTACTTGTGGTCATTTATGTCTTAAATTTCTTTATGAAATAACTGAAAAGATTAAATAAAAACACATACACAAATATATATTTTAATAAATTATTTATTGATTTTTTATATTTATTTATTTTTAATTTATTGTACCCTCGCGAATGGGTAGTCATCTTGTCGCGATGCGAGGGCCTCCCATGCCAGAAGGGTCTAAATCGAGTACGAACAAAGAACCACCCCTCCCCACTCTATTAGCGTCTGTTTCTCCTAGGAGGAGCGGCTAATGGAGTATCCTAGTCCGTCTGCGTCTGTCTCCAGTGGAGCGGCAGTAATCTTTTCGCCTGGCAGTAGGCATAAAATGCAAACCCCCCTGTCTTCCAAATGTCTGACAACAACTCACGCCCTACGTATCCGGTAAAGGGCTTCATAATCTCCGGAGAACCAACTACCACAACGTCGGTTTCAGGCTGTAGTAAGTTGTTAGCTACTGAGACCTCGTCTAGCAGAGTGGTTGCGCCAGGCTCTGTTAGTCTTTATGCTACTAGTGCGCAAAAAATCATGACTAAGCCTTCAGGCGGTCGCAAACCAAGCCTGGTACAAGGTTCTTCGAAACCAAGTACCTCTAAGGCTTCTCAGGTCCGGACGGGAGCAAACCCCGTCAAAATCCCTTCCTCGGGCGCAGGTTCAACGGTTAAGACACAGTCTGCCGGTAAACCAGCTTCCCATGTGCCGAATCTTGTGCAAACAGGGCACCCGAAGAACGATTCGATGCCCCCATCAGCACCTCCCTCGGCCTCTACTGCCTCAATTAAAAAACCCCAAAGGCATATAAATCCCTCCAAACGGGCCTACACCACTAGGCGCTCAGCCTTTAAAATCGTCAGCCGACTTGGTGGAAAACCGGTCGGTGAGCTCACGGAGCAAGAGGTAAGCTCTCTTCACTGGGCGAAATCCCATATTGAGGATATTGAACGGGTCCAACCCACTGCGACGGAAGGTAATCCTGCACGGAAACCAACTGAAGCAGCGCCTAAACGGCAAAGATCAGGAGAGCCCACCCTTCCTGGGACTAAAAGACCCAAAAATACGCCTCAACGGCCGTTAACAAGATCGTACAAGGAGGTGGCAAAGGACAATCTGATTTGGGCGATCATTGACCGCAACGCCAGTGATCCTCAAGGCTTTCAGGGGTAACCCTGGACCACCACCCGAATGTGATGATGCCGGTTGGTATCAAGGGCACATCAAGTTGATAGCGTGTGCAGATGAGCGGTCATCGCTGCTGTACAAAAAAGCCGTGGAGTCCCTGTGGGAAGTATGGCGAGGCGCGAAGATTGAGGCAATACCTCTGGCCGATGTACCGCAAAGGCCCAGATCTGTTGCCAGGATCCCCGCTGAGCCATCCGACCTCAAGGAGATCCTGGAAATCATACAGGTCAGCAACCCAAAGCTACCCACACAAGACTGGAAAATAGTGCGGGTTACTGACGCTGTTGATGAAACCAGGAAGGCCACTGTTATAATTAACAGTGACTCTTTGGCGTCACTTCGGGAGACACAGGGGAAGATATTTTATGATTTTGGAACTATCTTCCTCCGTGTCTATAAAGGTGATGACATGGAGAAGCCTCAAGCTCCGGTGACGAAGGCTATGGCAACTATGGAGGACGATTCCGCTGCTTCATCGGCCAGCGAGGACACCCAGTCGATCACAGCATTCGTGGGTGACTTCTTCGGCAGGATGGAGGTTGCGGACGATGAGGACATCCTTCTGGAATCGGACGACGACCCAGAGGATGCCAACATCACAGTCGTCCATAGTGATGAACTGTGATGAAGGTCACACAAATTAACCTTCATCACTCTAAAGCGGCGACAGCTGCCCTTCTCCTCCGATTAGCTTCAGGCGCGGAGGAGCTTATTTGCATCCAAGAACCATTGTTGTATAAAGACAGGGTTTGCGGACTCAGTTTAGACGGCTATAGTACTTTGTACGCAGCTGAACAAGGTAAGACCAGAGCTTGTGTTATGGTCAAAAACGTCCTCAAAGCTTTTATTCTCTCTGATTTTAGCGACAAGGACACTTGCACTGTCGCGGTGGAAAACAAAACACGGACAGTATGGTTTATGAGCTGCTACATGGCTCACGATCAGGACGATCCTCCAAACGGTTTAACCAGGAAGGCGATGGTGTATGCCAATAGGTGCAACATTCCCCTCATAATATGTGCAGACGCTAATGCTCACCATACCATCTGGGGCAGCTCGGATGTCAATCAACGAGGTGAGTTACTTCTAAACTTTATAGCAGAAAATGAACTAACAGTAGTTAATAGGGGTAATGAGCCCACCTTTATTGTGACTAACAGAAGGGAAGTTCTTGATATTACGCTTATTAGCGATAGGTTCTCGGATAATAGATGAAAAAGGACTAGGCGGGCACTGCAGCTATCCAGACCCCATCTCAGAAACCTAATCGCGGTAATAACTGGACACTGGCCTATTGGGAGGCACGCCCAAAGGTTGGGGCTCAATTACAATGACATATGTAGAAGTTGCGGCGATAAAGAAGAGGAAGAATCGACGGAACATCTTCTCTGTCATTGTCCGGCATTCGATGATCTAAGACTTAAACTTTTCGGTCAAAAAACCCTTGGGGACAAAACTTGTCTCTCTAATATTGATTCAAAAAAGATCCACTCCTACATTGAATCAACCGGGTGGCTGCGTGAGAATATCAGTACCCAGATAACATAGGACCCTTGGAAGACGGGACAACATGGTAGCACAACGGGAACTAATTGATAGACCCACGTGAGCTGTGCTTGATCACGGCTGCCAATGGAACCTAACCTAACCTAATTTATTGTACAGAATTAATTTATTTTACTGCCAAATGGGGTATTGAGCATTTGGAATTAAAAATTCAGCGATCTCAGTATCTAAAATCAATCTTCGTTCCCCTTCTCTGTGTAAACGAAATTTTCCACTCGAGAGTTCCTTAATTTCATCGTCTGCGAGCGAACCGTATCGCTTAGGTAAGAACATTATATGGTTTTCTAATTCTGTTGGCCCATATTTTGTTGTCACTCGTTTTGCGTTAATTATAGGATATTTTACTAAAATTACCAATTCTTTAGCGTGGATTAGACTTATATTATTATAAGAATTAAATTTGTTCACCAAATTTTTTGCGGAGTCCATTTTTGTAGTCTTCTCACTTTGAGTCTTTATTTGAAATTGATCTTGAAAGTATATTTGATGGTTCCAAGAAGCCTAACAGAAAATATTTGTTGTGAAATAGTGGAGAGGAATAGTGATAAAGAAAGATAGTGATAGAGAAAGAGAGAGAGAGAGAGGGAGTGCTTAAAGGAAGTAATGATAGATTTGTTAATAGAAATATTTTTAAAGACCAGAAGAGCTCTCTTTCAAAATTTAGCAAAGCAAATTAGTAGTAGCAAGGTGATATTCAGACAATCATCATCGTTATTCACCAACAATGAAGAAAATGACTCAATTTCGAGTGCTTCCAACTTTACGAACACTGGGAAATGACTAAATTTTTCGTCAATATGCTCAACGAAAATTAGGAGTTTGGAGTCACAGATGATGAGGACAAAGATGAGGGGCATTTTAAGTGTTGCCCGTGGTACAATCCAACTTGTCAAGAAGGGCCAAATACCTGCCGAATCTAACTGGGGCGCCGCAAACATTTCCAAAGTGGCTACCAGGGGCACACCGCAAGGAGGTGTACTCTCGCCATTACTTTGGAACCTAAATATAAATTTCCTCCTCAGGGCCATGGAAAAGACGTGCTGCAGAACGATTGCGTATGCAGATGACGTCGCAGTCATGGCTATGGGTAAGGATCCCAGACTACTGTCTGAACTCATGGAATCCGCACTGGATGTCCTCGTAAAATGGTGCCGGGGATGTGGTCTGGATGTGAATCCGGCCAAAACGGAACTGGTACTTTTCACTAGGAGATACAAAATTCCCAAATTTGTTACCCCAAAGCTGAATGGGGTTCCACTGAAACTATCCGATAGTGCCAAATATCTTGGAATAATACTAGATAGTAAATTGAACTGGAATATGAATATCACTTCCAGAACCATTAAGGCAGCAACTGTATTATATTGCTGCAAAAAAGCCATTGGCCTAAATTGGGGTATCAACCCGAAAAATGTATACTGGCTATACGAATGTGTCATTAAACCCATTCTATTCTATGGTGCAGTCGTTTGGTGGCCGGCGCTTAGGCGGAAGAGTCATCAAACTAAGTTTGAACGTATAATGAGAATGATGGCAATAACAGTAACAGGTGCCTTTAAAACAACTCCTTCTAAGGCACTGTTCACGATATTGAACTGGCTACCACCAGACACTTTGGCTAAAAAGTTGGCTGCGAACACGGCAGTAAGACTAAAAGCCACCAGAGCATGGAGGGATTACAATATCGATCATGCCAACATCCTATATAATATAAATTAGAACATGAGCGTTGACTATGTCACACCTGAGCCAATCTTTGATCCTGGCTTCTCTGTAAGCTTTTCGGATAACGCGGTCCACCCTGATGACCTACATACACCCGCGATTGTGATTCAAATTTTCACGGACGGGTCAAAATCACTGAATGGTGTCGGTTCTGGCATTTACTCCGAGCAGCTAAACTGGTGCATTCCTCTAAGGCTGCCGGACCACTGCAGTGTCATTCAGGCTGAAATAACGGCCATCTACACAGCCGCAAAATTCATTCGGTATGGCGAAATATCTGGTAGGGATATTCAGATCATTACCGATAGTAAGGCGGCCATTAGATCCCTGGAGAATGTGTTCATCATATAAAAAATTGTCAAGGAATGCCGGATATCTCTGGACGAGATAGCGAGACATTCAACGGTTACCCTTAAGTGGGTACCAGGACACAGGGACATACACGGAAACTGTATCGCGGACGCGTTGGCGCGTGCAGGCTCCACTTCAAATCGTAACGATTCAATACACGACATAGGCGTCTCTCTCCCAATGAGTAAACAACTTATTGCGCATAAGTTTCACCTTACTGCAATTCAGAAATGGTTAGATGAAACTACCTGTAGGGAAACTAGAAAAATCTGGCCCATAATAGATGAAAAAAGGACTAGGCGGGCACTACAGCTATCCAGACCTCATCTCAGAAACCTAATCGCGGTAATAACTGGACACTGGCCTATTGGGAGGCACGCCCAAAGGTTAGGGCTCAATTGCAATGACATATGTAGAAGATGCGGCGATGGGAGAAGAGGAAGAATCGACGGAGCATCTTCTCTGTCATTGTCCGGCATTCGATGATCTAAGACTTAAACTTTTCGGTCAAAGAACCCTTGGGGACAAAACTTGTCTCTCTAATATTGATTCAAAAAAGATCCACTCCTACATTGAATCAACCGGGTGGCTGCGTGAGAATATCAGTACCATGGTACCAACATGGTAGCACAACGGGAACTAATTGATGGACCCACGTGAGCTGTGCTTGATCACGGCTGCCAATGGAACCTAACCTAACCTAATTTATTGTACAGAATTAATTTATTTTACTGCCAAATGGGGTATTGAGCATTTGGAATTAAAAATTCATCGATCTCAGTATCTAAAATCAATCTTCGTTCCCCTTCTCTGTGTAAACGAAATTTTCCACTCGAGAGTTCCTTATTTTCATCATCTGCGAGCAAACCGTATCGGTTAGGTAAGAACATTATATGGTTTTCTAATTCTGTTGGCCCATATTTTGTTGTCACTCGTTTTGCGTTTATTATAGGATATTTTACTAAAATTACCAATTCTTTAGCGTGGATTAGACTTATATTATTATAAGAATTAAATTTGTTCACCAAATTTTTTGCGGAGTCCATTTTTGTAGTCTTCTCACTTTGAATCTTTATTTGAAATTGATCTTGAAAGTATATTTGATGGTTCCAAGAAGCCTAACAGAAAATATTTGTTGAAATAGTGGAGAGGAATAGTGATAAAGAAAGATAGTGAGAAAGAGAGAGAGAGAGAGGGAGTGCTTAAAGGAAGTAATGATAGATTTGTTAATAGAAATATTTTTAAAGACCAGAAGAGCTCTCTTTCAAAATTTGGCAAAGCAAATTAGTAGTAGCAAGGTGATATTCAAACAATCATCATCGTTATTCACCAACAATGAAGAAAATGACTCAATTTCGAGTGCTTCCAACTTTACGAACACTGGGAAATGACTAAATTTTTCGTCAATATGCTCAACGAAAATTAGGAGTTTGGAGTCACAGATGATGAGGACAAAGATGAGGGGCATTTTAAGTGTTGCCCGTGGTACAATCCAACTTGTCAAGAAGGGCCAAATACCTGCCGCTGCTCTATATTATATTTACGAAAAGCAGTAATAAACAATATAATTACCACATACTAAGAAATGTTTTCACCATTAAAACTAATAAAGCAAAATAAATTTATTAAATAAAATACCTAATTTGTCTTGTTATTTGAAGGATTGATTAGGAATGTGGTATCCTAGACAACATCAATAACTTAATGTGATCAAATTCTTAAAATTTCTCTAGCTGTATGAAATATTGTAAAAATTAAAGAATTCTAAAAAAATATAAGAGAGTGCAAGATTCAGCAATGTATTAAATAAAAAATAATAGAAGATAATAAATTAGAAAAAAAATAAATAAAACAACAAATCCGTTTTCCATTTTCATTATAAATTTATTTATACATTTATTTATTTCTTTTTCCTTTTAGCAATAAAAATTTTTCTTAATAATTAGAATTTTATTATTATTATAAATTCAACCATCTTCTTGAAGTTTAGCAATCTCTACTAACAGCATATCAAGTTCATACTGAGGATTGGTTTCCTCTATTCGAAAATGATACTATCCATAAGTGTTTATATTATTAGTCCTTATTTTTCTTTTATCATCTGCACAACTTAATACTACTTTATTTAATTGATTAGTATATATTTCATGTAATTTGGATTTAAATGTTAGCATGGTATCATATATAATAGACTTATCAAATAAACAGTTTCTATAAGAAACTAAGCTATACTTATCTAAAACGGATTTCTTTACCCCCTTCGATTTTTTACATCATTTTGGTCTTGCACACTAAAGGAATACATCTTAGATCGCAGCCCGACAAACTCTTTCTTTATTTTTCCGCAATTTTCATCCTTCATCATACCCAAAACCTTTTTGTTCAAACGAGGAATACCATATATGTTATCTACAGAATAATCAGATATATCAAATTGTTGTTCGATGTCAGTTTTTATGTCAGTGTAAAAGTCATCAGTTTGTACAGTGTAAATAAAAGAGTCAGTATCCATATAATTTAAAGATACAACTACAATTAGAGCTGAAAAAAAGTCAGCCTAGGTAGTAATGGTAAAGTAAGAAACAAAAACAATTGGTTGATTATTGAGTACAAGTTTGAAATTTTTTATACTTTTCATTTGGTTTAATGAAAGTTTATTATAATATCAGTAGATAGGTAATGGTGACAATAGGCAGCGCAGTTGCGCATGTCTATTGCCACCATTACTTTTGAGCGAGCCAGTGTTGCCATCCTCTAGTTTTTTTATGTGTGTGTGTAGGTTCGTTTGCTTGCCTGTGCTATGTTGGTTGTATGTGTGCGTGTGTATGTTCTTTTGCTTGCCTGTGCTATGTTGGTTGTGTGTGTTCGTGTGTATGTTCGTTTGCTTGCCTGTGCTATGTTGGTTGGTTGTGTGTTTATGTTGTTGGGTGTGTTTCTGTTGGTATCTCGGCAGTGAATTTTTTGTTGGCAGACCATGTGTGTATATCTGATTATTTTAGATGCATCGTCATCACAAACGTCATATTATGTTGGTATGGAGGCAGAGATATTTTTTGTTGACAGAGAATGTGTGTATATCTGATTGTTTTAGGTGCGTCGTCATCACTGACGTCATAGCGGGGGTGTGTGTTTATGCCGTTTGGTGTGTTGCTGATGGAATCGTGGCAGAGAAATATTTTGTTGACAGAGAGTGTGTTTATTACTGATTATTTTAGGTGTGTCGTCATCACTGACGTCAAAGTATGTTGGTATACAGGCAGAGATATTTTTTGTTGGTCTGGTTATTTTAGGTATGTCATCATCACTGACGTCATAGCGTGTGTATGAGAGTGTGTTTGAATGTGTGTATGTGTCTGTGTGTATGGTGCGATCACTTTGGTATCGTTGTATTAATGAGGTTTAGTAGATTTTATTTTTTGTTCTTTTATATATTTAAGTCTGTTTTTATGTATGTTTTTGATTTTTCTCTATGTTTTCATAATTCTGCTGACTTCGAGATTTATTCCTTATAATTTGGCTATATAGATATATATAGCATATTTTATTTTTTGTTCTTTTTTTATATTTGAGTCTCTTTTCATGTATGTTTTTGATTTTCTTCGTTTTCATAATTCTGCTGACTTTGAGATTTATTCCTTATAATTTGAGTCTGTTTTATGTACATATGTTTCTGATTTTTCTTTAAGTTTTCATAATTATGCTGACTTCAACAATTATTCATCATAATCTGACTACACAGAAAATTTTGCAGTCTTAAATATTTTTGTTTATTCTATACAGAAATATTTTGTTCTCAAATTTGTTGGTGGTCTGTAAATTGTATTTATAAGTTTATATTGCAAAGCTCACAAAAAAAATAAGTTTATGCGTATGTTTACAAAAATCTGAATTTCACAATTTTACAATCGGGTTCAAAATCTTATTGTTTTTCCAGCACCAGGTCTATGTTGGGATGCTATGCTCAAAACCACTCAGGTTACGTTAGAGCTGTTTACTGATTCCGAAATGTATATGTTCATGCAAAATGGAATAAGAGGTGGACTAGTTCAATGCTCACAAAGATATTCTAAGGCCAACCATAAGTATTTAGAAGATTTTGATGTTACAAAACCATCTGAATATTTAATGTATTTAGATGCGAATAATTTATATGGGTGGGCAATGTCAGAATATCTTCCCTGTGGAGAATTTGAGTGGGTATGTGATCCTGATTTTGATGTGGAAAAATATCTGATACATCACAATATAGAGGTGGATATAGAGTATCCCGACTCAATACATGATCTACACAATGATTTACCATTTTGTCCTCAAAATAAGACAGTTGGAGGATCTAAATTCAAAAAATTGATTGCAGACTTAGACCCTAAAACAAGTTATACTATACATTATAGAGTTTTAAAACAAGGCATTTTAAATGGTCTTATTTTAAAACAAATCCGTAGAATCCTTAAATTTAGACAATCCCCTAGGCTTAAAAAATATATTGATTTAAATACATTCCATAGAACAAATGCTAGAAATAACTTTGAAAAAGATTTTTTTAAACTTTTAAACAATTAGAATTACTTCATCATGGGAATCAACAAACAGAAATCATTTGGGTCTCAGAGCATTAATTGCAAAACCAAATTTTATGCATTTGTCGAAATTTTCTGATGATATGTATGCGGTGGAGTTGAAAAAAATGGAACCAGAGTATAATAAACCTATATACGTTGGCTTTACAGTACTAGAGTTATCCAATTGGAAAATGTATGATTTCCATTATGGTTTCATGAAGCCTAAATTCGGAGATAACATTTCTCTCAACTATATGGATACTGATTCTTTTATTTACTCGATTCAAACTGATGATTTTTACGATGACATCCGTAACGATATTAGTTTGAATTTTGACACATCAGAATATCCTATAGATAATCAATTTCATTTACCGCTACTCAATAAGAAGGTTTTAGGAATGATGAAAGATGAAAACAAGGGAGATATAATGACAGAGTTTGTAGGTTTAAGATCAAAAATGTATTCTCTGTCGACTCTTCACTCGGAAGATGTTAAAAAATCAAAGGGGGTTAAAAAGTCTGTAATTAAAAAGTTGACCATTAATGACTACAAGAAATGTTTATTTGAAAGTGAGATCTTGTCAGATGAAATGTTTTTATTCAGATCCAAAGCACACCAGTTGTATACTCAAAAACTATATAAAGTAGTGCTTAGCTCTTCTGATGACAAGAGAAATATTATGGAAGATAATATAAAAACGCGTGCTTGGGGACATTATATAGATAGAATTAATGAATCAATGGATATAGATTAATATGTTTTATTTTTAATATTACCTGTAAGATGACAATGACGATTTAATTTTATCCTATTTTTATTAGTTTCTATTGATTTATTAAATTATTTATTAATTTATTTATTTAATTTATTTATTAATTTAATTATTGATTTATTTATTTACTATTATTTCATTTGGTGTTCTTACCTATGCCCAAATCATTTGTAAATAAAAAGCAAATATTGTATAAAGTTTTTTCCATATTTTTATTAATCTATAAAATTTAATCTGTATTATTATTAAGATTTTTTAAGAAAAAAAAACTAAATAAAAAATAAAAAAATGTTGAATTTTTTAATATAAAACAGTGAATAAACATGTGTATTTTCTTTATTTTGAAGTCTCTTTTTTAAGTAAAATTGCATTTCTTTTGGCGCAAATACCATAGTTGTGATAGTCACAGTAGAAATCGTCTGGATACTTGCTATTCATTTGTTTAAAGTTGATGCAGGCAATATTCTCAATGTTAACAATTGTTTGATGAATCATTTCTTCCAACCATTTTTTCTTTTCTTCACCTTTAACATAGATTATAGAATATTTTAAGTTGTCTTTCAAAAATCTGCAAACGCTTTGAAATGATACTGATCCATCGTTCCAGTATAGATGATGATAGTTTTTTGTTAACCAATTTGCTTCTCTCTGCTTTTTTGCCGATAAACATTGGAAATCATATGGAGGTTTTATAATGAAATTGGTGTGTTCATTATTGTTGAAAACAACTGCTACTTCTTTGGCAATAAATTTGTTTGAATTACTTTTGAAACCTTGCAAGTCTATGAAAACCTTGTTATCCTCCAAATTACTAAATTTATAAGAGTTTCCGAACTTGTCCTTTTATAGGAATATATTCAATTATACGATCATGAATAAGAATACAGTAAGCTGATGTCTTTGATGGAATATTTGTGTCTGTTTCAAATTCAATTTTTATATCAATTGGTCCGTTATTGAGCGACTCGTTTTGATGGCTAACATCTACTACAATAATCGGTGCATTATTTTTAAATTCTTGAGCGGTGAGAAGCGGCTGAGACTCTCTCATGTAGTAGCTCTGTTGAAATCTCAGATACATATCATATAGAATTGCATAACGCTCATTTTTAAATTTAATATTTAGATCATCATATGGGTATGATACTGAATTTAAATGAACTTTTAAATTGGTCAGATCACAATGAACAAACTTATTTTCTTGTTGAAAAGCAATCAACACAAAACGGGGGCGTTCTCTACTTGCGGCTAATTTAACATTCCAAATATGACTTGTTCCTGTATTTAATTGTGGATTTACATGACAATCCCAACTACGGAATGCCATCGGTATAGAAGCACCATTGCTAATAATTTTAATCATATTCAGCTTACAAAGATCAGATAATTGTACGTGTGGAATTCTCCATGAGATGAGTGAAATTGCAAGTTTTGCTTTTTCAGTAGAAACGTTCGAGTGTAGAAGATTTTCATCATTCTTATTACGTAAGAATATCAATTCATGCTTTCCATTTAGTATAACTTTATTATAGTCTTCAGCGAATCCTAAAAGCATCTTAAGTGGTACATAGAAATTAAAGTAGCCATTTACAAGTTTCAAATCATCAATTTTATTCCAACCAGCATTCTGCATTCCTGTGCTTTCCGTTGGTGATAAAGAAACCAAGTTTTTTATGGTGCTTGTGGTTCCTAAATATCTTGTATGATCAATTTCAATGCCATTCAGCTCATAGCGAATTTCATCAAATAGATATGCCACAAAGTTGTTTTTTAATTTGAAATTACCTGTAGATTTAGAAGTTTTCTCATCTACAACAGATCCTTCCACATATATATAACTTTCACTAGGTAAAACATACAAATCTTGATTTTGTATTGAAATGCGTATTTCATCATTATTGTTGTAAGATTGTAGGTATGGCACATATGTATGATAGTCCTTTTTGATTATATTTTCAACAGATAATGGCTTACCCAATACATTTATTATTGAACTCATTTTGTCTTAAGTTTGAAATTAAGAAACTTTAGAAAATTTTTATTTGTTGTTGTCAACGTTTTTTGATTAACTGATCTTTTCAATTGTGGTTTAGGTTGTGATAATGTTTTAGGGTTGTATGTTGTTGCTGTTGTTATATTTTTCGATATACTTGAGTTGTATATCAACATTACTTAGTTGGTCTTAAATGAATTCTTATTGTTATTTCCTCTCCTCGAAAATTAATTAAATCGCCGTACTGATCAACTACTCGTAGCGTTAGTGAACCTACCTCTCTGGAGTTCACAGGTAAATAAATGAGGTTTCTAGGAATCTCAGCTATTTTATAGCCTGGAGGCACATTAATCGGAAACTCGTGTAGTGTATGCGATTTGGAATTGTTCATATATGTATTAACAGTGATACTACTTTCAATTCGTAATAGATTCACCTTGAAAATATTAACTGGAAGATCTGAATAATGATCTTCGTTTGGAGTTAGGATTTTATCGTTGAATCCTAAGAGTTTTC